>OY992536.1:63778644-64203979 GCA_963921195.1 Pegoplata infirma
AGACATTTTTTCTATAGAAAAAGTCTCAGAATCTGAGACATTTTTTCTATAGAAAAAGTCTCAGAATCTGAGACATTTTTTCTATAGAAAAAGTCTCAGAATCTGAGACATTTTTTCTATAGAAAAAGTCTCAGAATCTGAGACATTTTTTCTATAGAAAAAGTCTCAGAATCTGAGACATTTTTTCTATAGAAAAAGTCTCAGAATCTGAGACATTTTTTCTATAGAAAAAGTCTCAGAATCTGAGACATTTTTTCTATAGAAAAAGTCTCAGAATCTGAGACATTTTTTCTATAGAAAAAGTCTCAGAATCTGAGACATTTTTTCTATAGAAAAAGTCTCAGAATCTGAGACATTTTTTCTATAGAAAAAGTCTCAGAATCTGAGACATTTTTTCTATAGAAAAAGTCTCAGAATCTGAGACATTTTTTCTATAGAAAAAGTCTCAGAATCTGAGACATTTTTTCTATAGAAAAAGTCTCAGAATCTGAGACATTTTTTCTATAGAAAAAGTCTCAGAATCTGAGACATTTTTTCTATAGAAAAAGTCTCAGAATCTGAGACATTTTTTCTATAGAAAAAGTCTCAGAATCTGAGACATTTTTTCTATAGAAAAAGTCTCAGAATCTGAGACATTTTTTCTATAGAAAAAGTCTCAGAATCTGAGACATTTTTTCTATAGAAACTGTCTCAGAATCTGAGACATTTTTTCTATAGAAAAAGTCTCAGAATCTGAGACATTTTTTCTATAGAAAAAGTCTCAGAATCTGAGACATTTTTTCTATAGAAAAAGTCTCAGAATCTGGTACATTTTTTCTACAGCAAATGTCTCTGATTTTGAGAGTTTTTTTTCTATAGAAAAAGTCTCAGAATCTGAGATATTTTTTCTATTGAAAAAGTCTCAGAATCAAAGACATTTTTTCTTTAGGAAAATCTCACAATCTGAGACAATTTTTCTTTAAAAAAAAGTCTTAGAATCTGAGACATATCAAAGATTCTGAGAAAAGAAAAGGTCTCAGAATCTGACACATTTTTTCTATTGAAAAATCCTCAGAATCAAAGACATTTTTTTTAGCAAAAATCTCAGAATCTGATACATTTTTTCTGTAGAAAAAGTTTAGGATTCAGAGTCATTTTCTATAAAGAAATCTCACAATCTGATATTATTGTAATAAAAAAAGTCTTGAATTCGGCACGATTTAAATTATTTTAAATGTATTCATACGAACGCTATTGAAAAAGGAAAAAATCTGTCCATATTTTGACTTAGTCCCCATACAAACGTCCCCTTTAAATTTGGGTCAACCGACCCCAACAACCGTATTTTAACAGGTATATTTTCAAAATTTGGCAGGTAAACGTTTTTTGTATTCATAAATCATCGTTCCGAATTTCAAAGGAATCCTTTTAGCCCCCACACAAACCACTCTCCCGATATTCACATAAATCCCTAAAATTTCTTGAAAATAAAAAAATTTTGATTAAAATTTTGTTTGTGTGTGTTTAACGCATACTTTAATAACCCAATCAAATCCGATTATAATCGGACCATTTTTGGACCTAGGCCCTATTTAAAAATTTCGCCCGATATTACTAAAAGCGGTTTATTGGCAACAACTAGAAGCCAATTTCACTCAAATTTGGTTTGTGAGTGTTTTCAACACTTATTAAAGATTTTGCAAAAGATAGATTCAATCGGTCCATGTTTGGACTCGGTGCCCATTTTCCGGGAAACACTGGTGTAGGGTATTATATGGTCGGTCTTGACCGCCTATAATTTTCTTACTTTTTTTTTTTTTTTTTAATTTTTGTCGGACGGTGTTTTACTAGAATTCCTAGTAAAAATTACGAGCTGCTTCGTAATTTTAAAAGATTTTTACAAATAAAATTATAAATTTACAAATTTTTTGGCCAAATACAACTTAAAAGGAAATCTCGTGAATTTGCTAGATTTCTTTTGTAAAAAAAACTAGAAAATTTGTAAAATTACAAAAAAATTGTAAAATTACAAAAAAAAATTAAATTTCGATCGAAAATTTTTTGTTAAAAAACACGGAAAACTGTCAAATGTTGTTAAAATGGGATTACGAGACTTTTTCTAGTAATTTGGCAAGGTTTTTTTTGTGTGTATTAATTGATTCAATTACATTGTTATGGATTAAAAAAAAAAAAAATTAATATGGCCCACCTTTACTTAAAAGATTCTCCTACACAGCATTAAAGGGCAACATTTGTATTATGTACGCAGTGGCATAAGGCTAAAAAAAAACAAAAAGCAATAAAATTTCGAAATTTCCTCAATTAAGTTTGCCTCTTGGGCATCAGGAAATGAACAACACAACTAAAAGAACGGAACACTCACACAAAAGCCTATTGGCACAAAAGGAATTTAAAAGGGTAAAGATGCATTTTAAACCGACAAATTATATTATGAAAAATATTTTGGGTTTTTGGCGTTTTATTAAAAATATTTAATTAATTTTGGTTTGGGGAAATAAAAAAAAGCGAAATAACGTATTTAATTTTTTAAGAATCTATTTAAAAAAAAAACAACCTTTAGATTATTTTGGATTTAAACGCCTTTAAAAACGTTCCTTCGATGATTTTTTTCTTTTAACTTAAAAGTCACACACATATGGTTATACTCCGCTATAATTGAAAGTGAAAAACGTAAATGGAATTGGATTGGACACACACTGCGTAAACAACCCAACGATATTGCTAAACAAGCCATAGAATGGAACCCGCAAGGCAGTAGACGTATAGGTAGACCATCACACACATGGAAACGGCAAATTGAAGCTGAAATATCCCAATTACACATGAGTTGGAATGAAATCAAATACCATGCATCAGATCGAACTTATTGGAACAACCTTGTAGCGGCCCTATGCTCCTTGTAGGAGTAAAAGGAACAAATATAAAGCTTAAAAGTGTGGGTAGAATAACAAAATTAATAAGCCTCCTAGATTCAACAAAAAATGTCCTTACTCAATTAACCCACAGTATTGAACTAATACCATAATATGTAATAATTCACAGTAAAGACTATCCCAGAAAACAAAACTAACCTCTTTTTGTACCCTCCACTTAGCAATAGATGGTATATATAACTTTGTTATTCCGTTTGTAACACCTCGAAATGTCGGTCTAGATTGGACGTCATGATTCTTGATCGATTTTAAGACGATCTAGCGATGTCCGCCTGTCCGTCTTCTAATAACCAGCTAAAATTTCGTAAAACAAGTCTGAGTCTGCTAGTCTGCTGAAACTTGGCATATAAATTTGTCATTCTACCGGTCAGTTCAGCGAAATCGGTCCAGGACACTGTGAGCAAGGATTTAATTTTTTTTTTGGCCAATAAGTTCTGTTAGGCAACACATACTTATTTAAAAATATTTTTTTAGAATATCAATATTTTGAGTTTTGTCCACCTTTTTTTAATAAATTCTGAAAATGTATACTTTTGTTGAAATCCGCATTTTTTTTTCAGTCAAAGTCGAGTTACAATCTGCCTCTGACAATGTATTCTCTGTTCACAGTTATACGACCGTTCATAAACTTTAGAGATGTGGGCAATGAACTAAAATAAGAAGTTTAGAAATGCCCTAAAATGGAAGTTCAAAATTTTTTAAAAAAAGATTTTTTTAATTGATTTTTAACGAAAATTTTCCCACTTTGGCAACATTGGCTTGATAACCGAAATGGGCAGGTTCAGGAATGTTAAAGTTGGTACAATTGTACTTTTTTTTGGTACATTTTGACCTTCAAAAGTACCATGGTACTACCGCGACTCATTTGGTACATTTTAAAAATTTCAATTTCATCGAAATATCATTGAAGGACCCCAGATTTTGTTCTTTACTTAAAAAAATTTTCATAAGGGATGCTAGACCGATTTAAACCATAAGTGAGACTCTTTTTAGTTTTTAGCTCTCGTCTTAAAACAGTTTACAGTAGATTTCAACTAAAGTTTCAAGTCTAAACTGTGAAACTTTTTTTTAGAAAAAATTCCAGATGTTAAAAACCAGTTTTTATAGAAATACCTCAGAATTTGACACTTGAACAGTGCATGCGAATAAGGACGAACAGACCATTTGTAGAATATTACAGGGGACAATAAAAACGCAGGAAAGGGTTAAAAGCTAATAGTTTTGCCATTTTTTTTTGCTTTAGCTTTAAGATTTAACTAACTTTTACCAATAAACAAAATTTTTGTTAGGTATTCGAAAGAGAACTTGCCAAAAATTGGACTTACATTTTTGCTTGAGTGAATTGCACTTTTAAAGGCATTTTTAAGACGAAAAATCAACATTTTACAACAATTTTTGCAGAGGATTGCAGAGCTCTGCTTAAAAATCCATTTATCCAAAAAATGTGTTTGCGAAAAAGTTGTCTATTCGTCCTTATTCGCATGAACTGTTCACTTGATGAAATTCTTACTCACTTTTATCAAAGAAAAAGGTTCAGAATTTTTCACAGAAGTCTCAGTCAACTATCCATAGACAAAAACTTAATTTTTTTATAAGAAAAAGTAGGATAGTAGAGAAATTTTAGTTCTTGACGAACTAGTTCTTGACAAAAACTTAATTTTTTTATAAGAAAAAGTAGGATAGTAAAGAAATTTTAGTTCTTGACGAATTTTTCGTTTTTCTCAGATACATTTTTCAACTTCTCTCATGTTTTCTCACAATCAGGAACATATTTTCTGTCGAAAAATTCTAAAGTTGTCACAGTTATTCGTATAGAAAAAGTTTCGGACACTGAGACATTTTTCCGCAGATCAGATTTTAAGAAATTTTTCAAAAACGTCCTTGAGAAAATGTTATTATTTTATATTTGTTTGTGTTTTGGAGGGTATTAAAGATTCGGCACAACCGAATTTAACACTTTCATGTTTTTAATTAAGACTAAAAAAAAATGGTACCGTGAGGGTCAAAAAAGTACAATTTTTTGTGAAAGTTGGTACAAAATTTAAAACCCCATTTAACATCCCTGCGGCGCAGGTTAGTTACTCACGGAAAAAATCATAATTTACTCATTTCCATTTTTTGTGTACTCACGCTCACGTAAGTAAAAAAATATAACTCACGTGTGAGACACGCTTTTACACTCACGCAAATTTCGCGATCATCACAACATTTTTAAGTAAAAAAAATTATTTGTATATTAGATCGTAAATTTGGCACTAAACTGATTTCAAAAACTGTAAAAATGAAAAATCGAAATTGTAAAAACTGTAAATAAAAAAAAAAAAAAAAACAAGTAAGAGTTTTAAATTCGGCTGTGCCGAATCTTTTATACCCTCCAACATGCATTCTTATGATTTTCGCACTAAAGAAACAAGTTTATCAAAATTTTAATTTTTTTTTATTCTACGCCCATAAAAGGGGGCGGACCAAAAAAACGACATTTTCTTTTAACTTCTTGTAGCATAAAAATGTTGCATTTGTTAAACAAAAAGACAAAAGATCATGTAAAAAAATTATATTTTTCAGAGGTTGGTTTAGTTCTTCAAGGGGGGACTTTTTTCCCCCTAGTCCGATTTCGATCATTTCCGAACTTAACCTGCCTAGGAACATAAGACATATTCGTCCCAAACTTGAGGAGTCTAGCTCTTTTATTTTGGACTGTATCGTGTTAACTACAGACGGACGGACAGACGGACGGACGGACATCGCTAGAATGTCTTAGAATCGATCACTGATCAATAATATATATACTTTATGGGGTCCCCGACCGATATTTCGATGCGTTACACACGAAATGACAAAGTGAGTATACCCCCATACTGTAGTTGAAGGGTATAATAAAAAAAATAAATAATTTTGACTCACGCAAGAAAAATGCCACTAAATAGGAATCACTCACACAAAAATTGACATGGAATTCACGTGACGGTACGCGTTTAAGCGGGCACAAATATTGTTTTTGAAATTATTAGCTGGTGGCATTATTTGCATTATCAAAAATTTCCCTATTAAATGTGTCGCTGATTATATAAACTTTTTGACGCATTTAAAAGGGGACTGTTTTCTCCAAATTTTTTGATTACAGCACAAAGAGGAATTTATAAAAACTTAAACCTTTTATTATTTGATTTTATGACCAATTGTTTGAAAATATTTTTTAAACCTTTTAAATTTGTCAGAAAAAAAACATTACCGTGCCAACCACCAAAGTGGAAAAAACATTGACTTAATTTTGCATTTTAAAAATCTGAGCTCATATTCGTAATTACCAAGGAGAGGACTTTCATGCAAATGCAAATTTGTTCCTGTTAGTCCTAGATCAGCATAAACCAAATATGTTTGCAAATCAAAGGATTCACTTTAAAATGGCATTGATTTGTTAGTGCATATTTTTGCATATTTTGTTGAAAATGCATATTTTGCTAATATTCAGCTATACATGCATAATTTTGGGTCATATTTTGTATAAAATTTAAGTTTTAGCTTATTTTTCCATTTTCTAAGACTTTTTTTGTAACAATCATTAACTTGGCTGGGGTCAAATACTTGTTGGACCGAAATGACTTTTTTCGTTAAAAAGCCTACAAAGTAAAAAATTATTAAATCAAAAATTTTTTTTTTAATTTTTTTTTTTCCAAAATGTAAAAATGCACAATTTTTTTAATTTTTAGTGCATATTTTTGTAGTTTTAGTGCATATTTTTGTAGTTTTTGGTGTATATTTCAAGATTTTTAGTGCATATTTAGGAGCTTAAAATATAGTTTTTAGGTCCTGTCCCTGGTAATTACCAACCCTAAATACATCGACAATGATTAATTTAAGTACAATAAAGTAAGAATATGAAAAAAAACATATCCGCCATTTTTGGAATAAGAAAATTAAAGGTGTTTTTGTCTCTCAAAAAATTTTACACTCAAAAAAATTTAAAACTCAAAAAATTTTACAGTCAAAAAAAACTCCAAAATTTTACAGTCAAAAAAAATTTACACTCAAAATTTCTTTTTTTACAAAAATTTCTAAAAATATTATTTTACAAATACATTTTTTCTGGTCAAACCTTTTACAAAAATTACAATAACAAAAAAAGGGTTATTTTGTTCATTAAATAGGGTATTCATGAATTCGGCCAAGTCAAATTTAAATTTTTAGACTTTTTTTTTCAAATATATTACCATTTAACCCGTAACTCCTCCATCCAGCACAACTGTAAATTAAGTCAAGAATATACAGTCATAAAAATGTTAATATAAAATATGACATTAATCGATTTATCATAATAAAATGATGAAGAAAAAACAAAACAGCAGCAGCAAAAAATAAAAACCATCGATAAAAATAATATGGTGATTGGATAAAGTATAAAAAATATGCTTAAAAAGGCATTGTAGTACGTTGTAATATTTCTTATTTTATTGTTGTATTTTAAATCTGTGTTGGGCATAAGTCCATCATCTTCCACATCCACATGGTCGTCACCATCGTCATCATCATGTTCATGTGGGATGGTTTGAATTGCGTTTTAACAGTAGCAAATGTCAATCAATATGTTTTGGAAAATTATAATACTTTTTTTTTTTGTTTTTATTAGAGTAAAAATATTTATAAAATTAATTTTATGAAAGATTTAAAAAAGGGTCACAAAAGGCCATTAAATATAAAAAGATTACTTTCTCAAAATAGAGTACGAATATATTTAGGATGCTGAAATGAAACGGAAACTACGCAAATTTGTTCATATTAAAGTACACTCTAATTAAAATGATTTCAGTTTGCTACTATAATACTGCTACTACTATACTCAAAATAATACATTAGTAGATTTACTAATTTTTTTTTGCTAATGCTAGTTAGCTAACTTTTAGCAAATTTTTAGTTGAGATTAGCATGTCAGCAAAAATATCTTGTAAACTTCATTTAGCGCATTAGCAATTTTAAACAAAATTTAAACTAATTTTTTTTGCTAGATTTAAAATTGAGTTGACAACATTTTTACAAGCTTTTTTGCTAATATTAGCAAAATAAATGGTAATTTTTTTTTTTTTTTTTCAGAAAACTTAAAATGGCGCTATCTCGGAAACTATGCCAGATAGAGCAAAATGGAGGCCATTTTTGGTTCTTAGGATCTCCATAGTATCGCCGGTCCTCTTCACATGTGTGGACCCTAATGGGCCCTAACTTTGGATCCAAAAAAGTTTGCATTCCCGAAAATTTTAAAATGCTCATATCTCGGTAAATATTGCCGACACAACAAAAAGTCCAAAAGCATTTTTGTAGCTCTCAACACATAGAACAAGACCGCAAAATAGTCAAAAGCTCTCCGAGTAATATTTTTGAAGTTATCGAGTTTTTTAATTCTCAAGACCCCAGTGGTCCCCTATAATCACGTATCTCAAAAACTAAGCAAGGTAGAGCGAAACGGACACAAATTTTGGATCAAAAACTATGACAATTTTTATGGAACCCAACTAGGTCTAGGCCCATCGAGGTCTGGACCTATCGGGTCCGAACCCAATGGGGTCCTCAGATGTGTATGAACTAAGTTCAAAAAAAAAAAAAAAATAGTTAACTAATTATTGGCAAAACATTTTTGCTAACTTTAGCAAAAAAATTGTGGGTTCAAAATCAGCAAATTTTCTTGTAGGTTTACAAGCTTTTTTTGACAGTTTTTTTTTTTTTTTTGGAATGTAGATGAACTAATTGTAATTCGAAGATTCCAATTGTAATTCGAAAAATATCAATGGAAATACAGTTGATATTTTTCGAATTACAATTGGAATCTTCGAATTACAATTGATCTTTTACGAATTACAATTGATCTTTTACGAATTACAATTGATCTTTTTCGAATTACAATTGATCTTTTTCGAATTACAATTGATCTTTTTCGAATTACAATTGATCTTTTTCGAATTACAATTGGAATCTTCGAATTACAATTGGAGTATTCGAATTACAAATGGAATCTTCGAATTACAAATGGAATCTCCGAATTACAAATGGAATCTTCGAATTACAAATGGAATCTTCGAATTACAAATAGAATCTTCGAATTACAATTGATCTTTTTCGAATTACATCTGTAAATGGTGTAGTTTCTTAAAAAGAAATGGCTGAAAATTCAAAAAATGATTTTTTCGTAATTTTTTAACCATTTTTTTTAACTCCTAAATCCCCGATATTGCCGATAAGCCGAGACAATCCAACCTTAAAATCGTTTTTTTCTACCCTCCACTCTAGTGATAGAGGGTATATATAAGTTTGTCATTCCGTTTGTAACACCTCGAAATATTGGTCTAGGACCCCATAAAGTATATATATTTATGATCCTCGATCGATTTTAAGTCGATCTAGCGATGTCCGTCCGTCTGTCTGTCTGTCCGTCCGTAGAAAACACGCTAACTTTTGAAAGACTTTACAGAAGCTACTGAAGTTTAGCATATATGTTTGTCATTTACCTGGTCAGGTTGGTATTGCAATCCAGCCAAATCGGTCCAGTGGTTCAAAAGTTATGAGCAAAAGAGTAAATTTCGGCAAGGGTGTTTCGCGAAATTACGAGATGAAAAACACGATAACTTTCGAAAGACAATAAAAAGACTACTGAAGCTTGACATGTATCTTTGCCGTTCCCCGGGTCTGTTTGGTATTAAATTTCAGCTCAATCGGTCCAGTGGTTCAAAAGTTATAAGCAAAACCCTGAATTTCAGATTAATTGCATCTAAATTGCCACGTGTTTTAACAAGTTTTAAAAGCATTGGTGGTAACTAAACAATGCTTTTCAAACTTGTTTAATTTTAAAGCAATGCTTTTTAAACTTGTTTAGTTTTAAAAGCATTGGTAACTTAAAAATTACACTCGAAAAAAATTTTACACTCAAAAAAAAAATTTTACACTCAAAAAAAATTTTAATCTCAAAAAAAATTTACACAACAAAAAATATTGTGTTTTTTTTTACAAAAATTACAATATTTTGTGTACATACGTATGTGCATTCACTCAGAAATATTTTTACAGTAAAAAAAACATTACACTCGAAAAAAAATTTACACTCAAAAAAAAATTAGTAATTTTTCTTTTTTTTTAAAAAAAAAATGCAAAAAAGAGTTTTTACTCAAAATAAAATATTTCTAATCAAAATTGTTAATTTTTTCACGTTAAAAAATGTACTACCCTTTAAAAAATGCATTGTTGAGGGTATTCATAGATTCGGCAAAGTCGAATTTAACTTTTCTACTTGTTTTTTTATATATATTTAAAGTTTCATGCAAATCGGTTTATAAGGGTTGAGATGCTTCCCTTGTCAGAATCAAAGATATTACTTTAGAAAATATGTCCCACAGCATGAGAATTTTTTATATAATAAGTTTCTCTGAATTTGAGAATTTTTTGTACACACAGAAAACGAATTTGATAATTTCCAACTGAAATTCAGTTGTTGCAACAAAAAATCTGTGGATGCATTTGAATTAATGTTAAAACAACCAAATATCGGTGGTTACAACAAAATTTTGTTATTACAACTGTCTTTTAATTGAAACAATTATAAAATTCGTTAGACACATCAAAATGTAGTTGCAGCAACCGAATTTTGAGTTAATTCAACTGAAAAATTCAGTTGGAAATTTATTTTTCTCTGTGTAGGAAAAAATGTCTCCGAATCTGTGCTTCTCCGAAATGCAGTATTTTTTTGCACATGCTGCTTTTTTTGATTTTGATTGCCGCTCTACTTTATTTTTTCCCCCTCAATCTTTTAGTCTGATATAATTCTTTTATTTTATGATGAATGAGTTTTATTGAAATTAAAACTATCACAAATCGAATTATTCATAAAATTTAAAAAAATAAAAAATTAAGCAAATTGTATGAACAATTGTACTACATGCACGGACAGACCGTAGATAAATTCATGTTTATTTATTTGTGCATGTATGAAATGTTTGTAATATGTATGCATTCAGAATTTTCACGCCTTAATGAAAGTTATTCAAACGTAAATTACTAAACAAATATGTGCAATGCATATATATGTTACGATTCTATAATATATCAAATATTTATGACAACGAAATACCCTCATATAAATGAATATTGGGGATAATTTTATTAATATGGAATATATTTTCGAAAATATTGAAGAAGGCTCGTCACAGATTGTCAATTTCGGAGGAAGAATTATTTGCAGATGTGATTACGGAATGAAGCCACTTTTAGTAGAAAAAGTGGAATTGCAAAAAAAAAATAATTGGATATGACTTAATTTCTCTCTAAAAACTCAATAATCGCATCTGAGCAGATCTGATCAGATCCTAAATGACCAAATTTTTTGGGCGTGATCAGATCAATAACTGATCAATAAAATGGAGGCCAAATTCAGAATCTAATTCGTATAATTATATTAAATTAGATCGTATTAGAGAAGATCTAATCCATTTTGTACACGCGTACAAAGTTCATTTGGGATCTGAATCAAATTAATTTTAAAAACTGAAATTTATCAGAAGATTTTAATATGAAAACAGTTGCCACCCTAGTACTCATCCCAGTCATTATTTGTTGTATTGTTGTTGGATTGAATGATATTCTTCAAATGGATATAAATATGTTCATGAAAGAAGAAGTCCAATGAATACTTATTCATTTTAAACATAAAAAGAAACAGTAGAGCACTTTTGTAGTTGATGTTAATGATGATGATGATATAATGGTGATTATATAAAGGCAACATTGTAAAGCTGTGATTACTTTGAATAAGCGTAACGAACTTAAGCTAAAGAAAAAATCTCACGTTCCTGTCTACGCCCAAATGAAAATGAACAAACAAACGATCGATATACAGTCGCAGTAATTCAAAGTGCACTAATAATGAACATTATATAAAATAAGAGTTGCCATGCTTTACAAAATGTTTTCGGGATTCTTTGCAGAAGTCTCAAGATCGATTCGTGAATTAAAAATCATTGACGCTCCAATTTCTAGTTCCTGCACACAAATAAAAAGCTTCATTAATATAATGAACTCATCATAAAAGTTCGTCCAATAAAACTGTTTCATTATATTTATGAAATGGTTCATAAATATTCATAGTATTTATGAAAAATTTCATTATATTTATGAAAATTTTCATAATATTTATGAAAACTTCATTAAAAAGTTTCATTAGTCGAACTTTTATGACAAATTCTTTTCCAATTCTTTGAGTGTGGCTTCTCCCAAATAACCCGAAACCACAACTCTAAACTCGACAAAGGATATATGTCATTTTTAATACCGTATAGTTTCTTCATAAGCTGCAAGGGCAACCCTAAAATGTTTAATCATAAAAAGGCCAAGCTATAACATTACCATCATGCATCAATTTTAGTTAGTTATAGCAAAATAATTCATGATTATAAACAATTGAATAAATAGCATATGAATTACTGAAACCAAAAATGGAAAAAATAAAACTGTGTAACCGTAATAAAAATTATAAAATATGTTTAAAGATTTGGAAATTTGAAAGTGGTACTTGACTTATTGTTTACTATACGGGGAAACTATGTCCCAAAATAGGATTGCTAGGCGTTGGCATGCACTTAGACCTCAATTAGACCGGATGGTACATACCCAGCAAAAATAAATCGAGATTTTGAAAGCACAGCTTATTTTTATTAGGTTAGTAAGGTTGTTCGAGGCTGCTGACGTTTTACGTCACCACACATAGACTCTCAGATCCGTTGTGATACTACAAGAAGGTAATTGGGTTACCCTAAAAGGCTCTAATATTAAACCAATTAAATCTCCTTTTAAAAGTCCTAAAATATTGAATTTTGACATCCGTCAAATCAGAAAGATCGTGAAGCTTTCAAAATCCAAGTGCAGCAAGTTTTTGACTAGATCGAGCCGGGCAATGGTAGATAGTGTTCGATAGTTCCCAAATCCTCTTCATTCATGCAAGTCCGGCAAAAGTCATTTTGTGGCACATTTAACCACTCAGCGTGCTTTCCTATAAGGCAGTATCCGGTAATTACAGCAACCACCGACGAAATCTCTTCTCTTGGAATCGATTTCAGCTCACTTGTGTGCTTCTGATTGTGGGCCAAATTTGTCGTATAGTCTCAAACGTCCATCCATGCGCCCATCTCCGCCGCGGAACAAAGCCGTTTACTTTGCTTCCAAGTTTCTAGAGGCATAGGTTAGGTTGTAAGTGGCTACTGATGTTTTACATCAGCACACATAAACTTTGAGGTCCATTACTAGTCCCTACCATTAAACCAATTTGAGCTTCTTATCAAACTCCTAAGATATTAAATTTTGAAAATTCAGAAAGATCGTGCAGCTCCTTAGATCCCAGTGAAGCAAGCCTCTGACCAGAAAGTGCCGGACAATGGCAGATGAAGTGTTCGATAGTTTCCAACTCCTCCTATATCATGCAACTTCGGTAAAAGAGAGTGTCCGGCATTTACAGCAAGCACCGTCGAAATATCTCCTCTGCTCACGTGTGCGCTTCTGATTAAGAGAAGGCCAAATTTGTCGTAAAGTCTCACAAGTCCATCCATGCGCCCATTTTTTATAAGTCTCAGTCGCGGAACAAAGCAATAAAATATTGAATTTTGCCAAATCAGAAATATCGTGCAGCTCTCAAAATCCAAGAGCAGCAAGTCTCGTACTAGATATAGCCGGGCAATGGTAGATAAAGTCTTCTATAGTTGCCACCGCCTCCTCGTCCATGTAACTTCGGCAAAAGTAATTTGACGGCACATTTAACCACTCAGCGTGCTTTCCTATAAGGCAGTGTCCGGTAATTACAGCAATCTCTTGGAAGCGATTTCAGTTTACTTGTGTGCTTCTGATTGAGGGAAGGCCAAATTTGTCGTATAGTCTCACACGTCCATTCATGCGCCCATCTCTGAAAAGTCTCCGTCGCGGCACAAAGACGTTTATTTAACTTCCAAGTTTCTAGAGGCATACCAGCACAATCCAATTCCCTAAGAACCTGTAAGGTAGTTCCCAGTCTTGCAAGCACATCAGCTTTGCAATTCCATGGAATGTCTCTTTGCTGGGAACCATATCAGTTGAAGGCAGATCTTCTTTCCAGAAACAATGACTCCAGATACTTCAAAACAGCTTGACTGTCGGAATAGATGTTGACTTCAGTTATATACAAGATATTGCAACTTAATCAGAAATTCTTTTCTGTTATAGCCTAATTCGTGTAGTTTTTATCCATCTGTGCAAAAATTTATAGAGGATCCACCACCCGGAATGACACTCATCCCGGACTCCGTGGATGGTATCATCGTGGTAAAGTGGCGCTCAAAAAGTCTCATAGATGCAGCACAGGCCACATTTTGTGGTATTTTAATATTTTGCAATATCGCGCTATGGAAATGATCGCCGCTCTTCCATTGCAGTGTGCTTTTAAGTCGAAATGCTGCCATTGACGCATACTTAACAGCATAAATTACATACTTAATTTGAGGTATTTTTCAAAGTTCTTGATTTCCACTTTAACCAATATCCGTTGGCAACTCCGAGTACACTCTAAATAAAATGATTTCAGTTTCCTACTATAAATTGGGTAAATTTACACAAAATGTGTAGTTTTACCAAAAAATTATTGGAAATTTACACATTTATAGTAGTATATTATTTGAATTTTTTGAAATTTACCCAATTTATAGTAGGAAACTGGACTCAATTGTTTAGAGTGTAGGTCTTCACCCAGAATATCTCCAACTGCTAATCTGTACTCAGTTCTTTACATTTAACGCAATTAGCGACCGCGGTAAGTTCCTATCACTCCTAAATATGTATATGTCGACGTTCGAAGTGAATCCAACAACTTTACCAGACGATTGTTTGGAGGCAACTAAAAGAGTTTGAACAATATTTTCGAAACAGGAAATATACATAACATTTCTGGTCGAAAATACAATAATCAGTATCCCGAATTGCAAAGATATCAATAACCCGTTTTGTTAGGTTGGATGGGTGTCCGCCATTTTGGTGAGTTTACTCGGAGTTCTAAGACCCATTGTGATTCTTTTGGTTATTTTCCCTATTGCCCCTAAAAAAAAGTTTACTTTTTATACCACAACTATCCCGCGTGATATTCTGCTGTAGAAGTCAACGACAGATCATATAAGCAGTCCAGGAAATAGAAAAAACTGCGCCCTAAATGTTGGAGGCGACGCTCCTTCAGTCCTGGACATTCAAATACCAAGTGCATCACTGATTCGTCTTTTAAAACTCCTACTTAAAATAATAGCAGCCGGAGATTTCCATACGCATGGCCATTCGGTACACAATGTCCTGTCAGTGATCGAACCAATAAACTAACCATCCGATTTCCAAAAGTAAGTTTTGACAGTCACCAAATGGTCCGCGATATCCTACACGAAGTAAGTGATACCCACCTGTCGTTTATCTCATTTCCAGCAATATAAACAATTCTGTTTATTACGTTTACAAGAGGTAAACCGGTAACCATAATATGTCCAGAGACCCAGATTAGTTTTACTCTGTGTGTGTAGGATTTGGCGGCGGTATAGTATACAATTTCTAACGCATGCCGACTCCACCGTGTTGAATTTCAAGGCCTTCATAGCTGCAAGACTATCTACGGATATCTATGGATTTCAAAGTTTCTGTCAAAGTTTGTTCTTAGTGAGATGTTGTCGGTTTTCTACGTACGTTATATAGTTTAGTGTCACCAAGAGCATTGCACCAAGCAATTGCGATTTGGTCAACCTGAGTGCAGATTTTGCTGCAATGCTAATAATATAGATGTCCACGGGCAGGTATTGATCTTTATGCACTATAGTGATACCTATACACACAAGTCATTGTACCTTCTGCATATTTGAGAGGTATAAATTCTTATCTACTGCACTCCTCCACACCAGGGCACCGTTGCAGTTTAAAAACCTTATAAAGACTTTTTAATCCTTCCTTGGTATTTCTTTTTTAAGAAAGCTTGAAAACCAGAATGACACCTAAGTATTATGCCTTACCTGGCCCACGATTTTTTCATTTAGTTTGGGAACTGCCTCTTTTTTAACAAAGCCAGTTCGTTTTAAGCCGGCTTAACTCCTAAACCGTTCTCATTTGCCCACGTTTAGAGTACCTTAATTGCTTATTCCAAGAGTTCGCTAATCGTAGGCAAAAATTTACCTTTGATTAGAAGCACGTCCTTGGGGTAGGCATCTTGGTACTCGTTCTTTTGAGTGACTAATTAATAACAGAATTCCATGTGAAACGATTTTTGTAAAGACTTTTCTAGCCTTTCCTATCTTCTGGTTAAATGCTCTGCTTTTCAGCATGTTGTACACCCTGATCTTTGCTAAGTTCTCGTTTATATACCATCTCGGCCTTTCATGGACTTCCGTTAATGCTTTAGCAGATTGGATATTGTAAACAAATTTTTTTTATCTTTATGACACCATCTGCATATTCAGCTACTTAGGTTCGCTGAACTACTTATTTCTTGATCATGTGTCCACAACCAAGAGTCAGAGTAATGATAACAATATTTTTCCATGTAGTAGGGACTAAAGAAAATAATTTCTCGTCCAGCGGTATCATAACGGCACTGAATATATGTGAACGGACACAACACGTTGGTAGCAACCGCCATGTCTATACGCACGACAAAACGTCTAGAACTTTCAGTACAAAACGCCATTTGTAGCGTGTTATAAAACAGTTATGTCTGGTATATAAGCGAGGTTTACATAGCGTTTACATCTCATTGTACCAAAATCAAGATGAAAAAACGCATTTAAATGAAGACCTCATTGAGACTTTCGAAAAAGTGTAGTGTTTTCTAGACAGAGTCAAGAGGCTTACAACCTAGCAACATAAACATCTTCGTGGATAGCATCGCAGCTCTGAAGACTTTGGAATCAAAGGCAATGAAATTTGGAATCTTAAAAAACTGTATACCTTCACCAAACCCGACAGCACACAGTCAATCTTATCTGGGTCCCTGGACATAGTGTGGTTGCTGGGAAAGAATTGGCTGATATATGCGTAAGGAAGCGTTCTGAGTCGATGGGGGTACAGGCAGAATCTGATACGAGTATCTCAGTTCCTCTATAGAAGGTAATGCACGAAATTCATGATATACTTAACAGGGAATAAGATAGTTGGACATCACTGATTACGTGTAGGTTGTAGGACAGAAAGTTTTCTTGGAAAACGGAAGGTTGGCCAATTGGTGACAGTACTGGCAGGAAATTGTATAATTGGGAAAATGGTCGTGGGTATGTGAATCTCTAACAGGAACTATTGTAGAAGTTGAAGGGAAGTGGGGAAGGAGAAATCAGTGAAGCACTTGTTATGTGAATGTCCGCGTCTGATGAAGAGTCGTCTAAAGTATTTGGGGCGAAGATTATTTGATGACCTGTACTGCTTGAGTTACTTGCCCAGCAGAATATCTAAGGGAATCTTGGTGGTATAAGAGGTTAATCCTTTGAACAGAGGTGAAATAGTCAATTGGTAAAATCACAATTCCGTCCAACCTAACCTAAGGTTACAAAATTACAGTTTGAACTTCAACTTCAAAATTTATAAGAATTTTTTTTCTTGTTTTTTTGATTGAGTAATTGGTCTTTTCCATAATTTACTTTCTTATAAATTTAGAAGATCATTCCATTTCTCCTTATATTTCTTCAAATACTTTACCATTATCAAAACGATTTTAAACGAAATTTTATTTTCCGTTTGTGAATTTCTTACATACTTTTCATTGTCTATAAATTATTAATTATTCCAATCAATGACTATTTTCAGATACTCGTATAAATAATCTAAATCATGCTGATGGTATTCATATAACCATACAAGTGTGGCGATTACAAAAACCTCACTTTAAAATGAAATTTATTTCTTTTGAAGAACAACCCAACAATGTTTATAATGATAGTAATGACTAAATACAGAATGGGAAAACCTACGCAAAAAAATACAGAAGCTGCCGTGGCAACATTTTCCTTCTTTTCCATAAAAATAAAATAAATTTATAAATAAATACAACCGAACAGAGTATTAAATAACATTCATCACAAGCTGTTGCAAGTTACTGAAGCAGCATCAGCAGCATCCGACCAAAAAGAAGAAGAATGTAAAGAACGATAATATCTCCAATATAAACAAGTTTTATTTACCGACTACATGTCTGTCTGTCCATTTGTCTGTCCACCACTAACATACCATCATGCATACGGATATTTTTAGTCCTTATTCAATCACAGTCTGTCCATCCATGTTTGTCTGTCCATCATCATTGTCGTCCAATCCATCCATACATTGTTTTGTTTTACGTATGCGTCATTGCGTCTGTCGGGATTATGTTAAAATTTAATCAAGTGTTATAGTAGAGTTGCCACCAATTTTACCCCAGCGCAGAGCAGTACCCATCCGGTTTGAGATGCGAGAGGTCGAAAAGGCAGTTTTTGATTTAAACCCCAAAAAAGCATTTGGTATTGATAAGATCAGTAATAAAATGCTTTTGGAGTTACCCCGGATAGCATTAAGAATAATTCTTTTTATTTTTAATGCTATATTACGCCTTCAACATTTTCCCCCAGAATGGAAAATTTCTCTTGTTAAAATGATACCCAAGCCAGGTAAAGATCACACAAAAGTGGAATCGTATAGGCCTATCAGTCTGTTATCCAATTTATCCAAACTTTTTGAAAAACTGTTAGTGAACAGATTAACAACTTATGTCACTCAAAACAACTCTATCCCCGATCACCAGTTTGGATTCAGAAAAAAACACGGCACAATTGAGCAAGTTCATAGACTGGTAGATGAAATTAGAAGAGCCTATGAGGAAAAGAAATATTGTTCTGCACTTTTTATTGATGTCTCGCAGGCGTTCGATAAGGTTTGGCACGAGGGTTTACTCTATAAGATAAAGAATATGTTACCACCAAATACACATAAGTTACTCGAAAATTACATTACAGATCGTAAGTTTACAGTAAAGGAAAACGATTTTGTTAGTACCCCACAAATCATACAAGCTGGAGTTCCACAAGGTAGTATTTTGGGACCGCTTTTGTATATTTTGTACACCTCTGATATGCCAACTAATCGAAATACGCATACTTCCACATTTGCAGATGATACAGCTATTTTGAGCTCTCATAATAACCCACTTGAAGCAACTCGTATTTTGCAAAGTCACATTCTTGAATTAGAAGACTGGTTGAAAAAGTGGAAGATTAAAGTTAATGAGCAGAAATGCATCCACATAACTTTCACATTGAGACGAGAAACATGTCCCCAAATTCAGATTAATAATCACATCGTACCTCAACACACAACAGTTAAGTACCTCGGAATTCATCTGGATCGTCGTCTTACGTGGAAAAACCATATAGATGCAAAATTAACCCAGATAAAATTAAAAACTATTGCAGTAAATTGGCTAATTGGGAGAAACTCGAAACTTATGTTAGACTGTAAACTATTGATCTACAGCTCTATTATAAAACCTATATGGTGCTATGGTATTCAGTTATGGGGCACTGCCTCTGCGTCTAATGTGGAAAGAATACAGAGAAAACAGAACAACATTTTAAGAATGATTACTGATGCCCCCTGGTACGTTAGAAACTCAAACATACACAGAGATCTAAATGTATCATTTGTTAAAGATGAAATTGTGAGACATACCCAGAACTACCTACGGAGACTAGAATCACATCCAAACAATTTAGCGCGTAATCTTCTAAATAATAGTGGTCACCAACGCCTAAGAAGGAGGGCCACTACTGACCTGGTACTATAAAATGAAGGATGATGCTTTTGAAAACATTGGATAATTTATGAGCAAGTGAAATTTTGTTTGGCACTGGCCGGACTTAATATTAAGCTATTTATATTAGTTTTAAGATTTGAAAACTTATTGTTAGTTCACATAGTTTTAGTGAAGATTCAATAAAAAAATTAATGAGAAAAAAAAAAAAAAAAAAAAAAAAAAAATTTAAGTCACACAAGTAATTTGATGCTAAATATGGTTCAACATATCGAGGGCGAATATTTAAAACTTGCTATCTGCCTAATAAACATTTTTTAGGAGAACAAAAATAACTGTTATTTTTAGGTAATTCTAAGAGCTATTATGAATCTTTGTTCTACAATATAATTAAAAACAATTGTTTTTTAAACAATATTTCAGTTATAAATTAATTTGATAGATGGTAACTTATTCAGTGAATACATTTCTATAGAAAACTCTCTTTCGAAAATATTGCAGATAGCAAGTTTTGAATATTCGCCCTCGATATATGTTAGTTATTGTACAATCTTATGGTATCTTGTGGAGTGTCCGTCCACACACACAACATTTCCATTCCATAAAAGGGATATTTTCCATTTATATACAGACTATATCGTTGTTGTTAATATGATGCTTTAAGTTTTGTTGCTGATATCATCAAGGATTTGATATGTAATCAATTTTTTTTTTTATTTTTATATGTTTATTATTTTTTTGCAATTCTAATGAGAATTTTAAACACAAAAGAAAAGATAAATAAAAAATTCTATTTGATATAATTATAATTATCATACGATGGACTATACATACAAGGACATCATATTACCGGCATATGGTTGTGGGTTATACTAAGGGAATAATCCATAAAAAGAAACAAAAACCGTCATCTCTCACCAGACATGCTAACATGAATTGCCTTCAGATTGTAAAGCCAATGACCAACTGTTGGGCTTGGTTGACCTCGCCTTGTTCGACACCGATGAGGAGGATAAGTTGTTGCTATCCCCCAGAACAGTTTGCAAGGGGGTTTTGATGCCAGTACCAAAAAAGGGGTCAAGGGGTCTGCAGGTGAAGCTACCGCCTTTGAAGCCTCGTAGGTAAAAGATGACAAAAAGCGTCTTAGGTCCTTGAGGAAGTTTTCTCTTCGCCATCCAGCTACCCTAAGTGCAAGGGACAAGCGTCCTAAACGTAAGCAGGAATTCCATTATAGGTGCACAAAGGGATGTCTACACCCGGCATGGAGGACAGGCCAAATGTAAAACCACAAGATAGCAACTTCGATGTGCGAAAAACGGAATCAGTAGTACGTTACCGAGTCCACTGGCTAACCTTTTTATCTCGTCTTTTTGTGCGGGAGTCTATCCTTCATGTTATAAGGTTACCAATGTGCAGCCAATCGCAATATGCTCTGCGCTCTTAAAGGACATGGAGAGCATTGTAAAACGCCATCTTGTTAGGTATCTGGAAGCAAACTTACTTTTAAATCATCGAAAGTATGGTTTTCGGAGAATTTGTTCTAGTGGGGATCTGTTGGCGTTCCTTTCGGAACGATGGAGTCGTTCGATCCACCATTTTGGTGAGAGTAAGGTGGTTGCTCTGGATATTTCCAAGGCATTTGATTGTGTGTGGCACGTTGCGCTCATATCTGTGCTTAATGCCTTTAGTTCCGGTAACGACTTCTCTCGATTTATTTCGAGTTTCCTCAGAGATCGTTCTATACGTGTTGTTGTAGATGAGTTCTCATCAACTGAGCTTAAGCTTCAATCAGCGGTACCGCAAGATTCTGTTCTTTCTTCTACCCTTTTTCTTCTAAGTCAAACTTCAAATCCTATCTACTCTTTTGCAGATGGCAGCAACATTTGTTGTAAATTTTTCTTTGATCGTAGGCCAAGCCTGTTAAGGTTGGGAGCAAAAGGCAGATTGTGAATGACACACTGACCTCTTGACAATCTCGGAATGGGGTCTTGCAAACAGGGTCAAGTTTAATGACAGCAAGGCTCAGTGTTGTATGGAATGTGGATACAACAGCGTCATCTGTAGACACGGGTAGTATAAGTATCGAGGAATCGGACTCTCTTGATGTTCTGGACATGAAAGTGTTCAGTGTAACGTCCGTTGGAATGAACACGTTTATCAAGTGTTAAAAGAAGCATTGAAGTGTATCGGTTTATTCAACCGGTGTAAGAAGTACATTACCTTATTCGATCTTCTCAATATTTATACAACCTATATCCAACTGGTGATAGAATTCTACTTCCATATATGGGCAGGTGCTTTTGTCCAGCTCTTGGACCATGTCCAAAGAAGGGCGTTGATGCTAATCAATGCCAATAGGGTATCCAACTCTATTGACTCATTGGAGCATCGTCGGAATGTGGGTTGTGTGACTCTGTTCTATCGATATTTCCATGGAAAATGTTCTGCTGAGATAAGTGAACTTATCCCAATAGACCGAGTTTTGTTTTCGATTGTACAGTTGATCGCACATCCCATTACAGAGAAGGTTCGTTTATCAATCGAACTAGCCATATGTAGAATAATCTAACTGCAGAGGTCTTACCAGCGAGGAAAGTCGTTACAAGGTGCACTCTACAAAGAGGCAGTCTCTCCCCTTCTGTGGAATCTTGTAATAAATAAGATCCTCGAGTCACTCATCGGAATGGGTATCAAGGTGATTTCTTACACTGATTACGTTGTGGTCCTAATCAAAGGTAAGTTTTTACCAACGATTAGCGAACTCATGAAATCAGCACTAAAGACACTCTCGAAGTGGACAAAGGATAATAGTCTGGGAGTTAATCGCGCCAAAACCATACTTGTCTTGTTCACAAAAAGGACAAAGATAGAAAGGGTTGTTCTTACCAAATAAGATGGAATAACCTTAAAACTATCTAATGAGACGAAATACCTAGGTGTAATTCTGGACTTAAAGCTTCTTTAAATATACAGAGAAAAGGATGAAAAATTCGTTATTTGCTTTTTACACCTTATGTGGTGGAGAGAAGTGGATAAGAAATCATATCTCTGCAACCTACAGAAAGTACAAAGACTGGTGTGTGTGGGTATCACTAGTGCTATTAGATCGGCACCCAGGCCAACCTGCAAGTAATACTATACATTCAGACCGTGGATATCAAAAACAGGAGCACAGAAACAGAATCGGCTCTCAGGTTAAGAAAGTCGCAAATACTTAAGCAACGCTCTTGGGGACACTCGACCATATTAATCACTTAGTCGAATCACTTACTGTTAGTACACAGCGGAATAGTGAGGTCGCTGGAATTGAATTGACTGATGAATGTGCGAGAAATGGCTCTGAGTCGATGGGGGAACAGGTTAAACCTGACATCATGATTTCTATAGTGAAATTGATAGAATATCAAAGAAAAGGATGAAGGACATGTGGATATAATTGACTACCTGTGGCCACTGCCAAATCCTAAGAGGACAGATAGTCTTCTTACTTTTTCTTACCACAAAATTTGGACTGTGCTCCCTCTATGAGCCTTTTTGAGCGCTACTTTACCACTATTATACCACCCAGGGAGTCTGAGATGAGGGGCATTCCAGGTAGTGGAACCTCCAAAAATGTCTAAACAGATAGATCGAAGCTATACGAACTAGTGGGCTTTCGAATCTATTCGGAAGAGCTTGGGTTAAGCCTGGCTCAAAGATTGCCAGATCATTGCAGTGTTCACCAGGCAGAGAAGTGGCTGACTGGTTGATTTGCAATGTCTTGTCTACAATCGCAGTCAACATCTATTCTGACATTCAAGCCACGGTCCATTCCAGGAGTCAATGTTGCTGAAAACAAGATCTGCCCTTAACAGCGGCACGTCTTTAAATGAGGTAAGCAGTTTGACATACGACTCATATTGGCTCCAGGGCACAGAGACATTCCAGGAATTTGCAAAGTCGATGAGCTTGTAAGACTGGGAACTACCTTACAGGTTCCAACAGAATTGAAATGTGTTGGTATGCCTCTAGAAACTTGAAAGCAAAATCTACGGTTTAGTTCCACGACGGAGACTAATCCGAGATGGCCATATGGATGGGCATATGAGACTACACTACAGATTAATCAGAGGTGCACAAGTGAGCTGATATCGCTTTCAAGAGGAGAGATTTCGACGGTGGTTGCTGTAATTACCGAACACTGTCTTATAAGTAGGAAAGCACGCAGAGCGGTTTAATGTGCCGTCAAACGATGAGGAGGACTATTGAACATTGCCATTGGCCGGCTCTTTCTTTTCTGAGACCTGCTTCACTGGGATTTAGGGAGCTGCACGAGCTTTCTGATTTGTCGGATGTCAAAATTCAATATCTTAGAGTTTCATAAGGCTTTCAAATTGGTTTAATGGCAAGGACTAGTAGGGGAACCTATTACAGACCTGGGCTATCACAGCGGATATCAGAGTTAATGTTACCGACGTAAAACATCAGCAGTTACTTACAACCTAACCTACGGTTAGCCTATTAGTGGGAGTACTGACAGGACACTGTACAACTGGCCGTTCGTATGGGAATCTTTGGAAAGGGGCTTTTGTAGGAGTTGTGGGGAAGTGGAGATTATTCGATGACCTAAAATGCCTAAACAATGTCCCATTGACACCTCTAGCAGAATGTATTCGGGAGTCAGGGTGGTTAAGAAGCAGAACTTTGTATTAGAGGGGGAGTGGGGAAATAACAGTTAAGGGAATCACAATGGGCCTTATGGCCACCGACTGAATTCGCTAAGTTGACGACGTCCGTTCAACCGAACCTAACCTAAGAAACATTTAATAAATTAAAATAATAATAAAATTGTGTTACTGAAGTCCAAAATATAATATTAAATAAATTTGGTATCATTTCATCCCATCTGTCCCTAATTAGAAATGAAGCGAAGTTTTAAAACAAACCCTTCCCTTTATTTCTTTACTTAAGGAATATTTTTTTATTGTCCAATCCAAAAAAAATGTCAAAGAAATTCACTAACATTTTTTTCTAAACAAAAGCACAACCAAAATGAAGTTATTACTAACAATAGGTGAATTGAATTTTAGGTTAGATCAACCAATTTCTACAATTAAAACTATTGAAAAAGAGTTGAAAGTTTAAGACGACAAAACTGTCCTTATAGTTCCTGCTGTTAAGGCTTCTGGGAAAATTGAAATTTTTTCATATAATTAAGAGTAAGTAGTAAGTTTCTCACACTTTAAGGAGAATTTAGTCAACTGCAAAAGTTTGTGTAATTTTTTTTTTTTTTAATTATTTACATTCTTGGAAATCCCTCTATAGAATGTACTTCAAACTATTTTCATTCCCAGGCCGCATGCAACAACGACAACAACAATAACAATCACACAAAAAAAAAAAAAAAAGTAAACATGTTACAAAAGTTTTGCAACATTTTATGTTCAAATAACTCAAAGTCACACTTGAAATATAATTGAAACTTAACACACTACAAAAGGAAAAAAAAAACACAAGTGAGAGTGTTAAAATCGGCTGTAACGAATCTTTGATACCCTTTAAAATATAAACAAATTTTAAGAGCGGTTTTTTGGGTGGGGAGGGGGGGGTTGCCAGGAGAAGTAGGGGCACTTCCCCTCGCGATAAATGTTGATAAAATTATTTATTATGATATTTGCATTTAGCTAATGCAATTTTATCATTATTTAAGTTAAAGTTTTATATCCACGCCCACTAAAGGGGGCGGACCAAATAAAGTTACAGTTTTTAATCCCCTGGGTCCAAGTGGAGATCTTTGAACTTCTTCTGATACAAAAATTTTTCATTTGGTAGACAAAAGTAAAAAACCCTCTAAAAAAGGGTGTTATTAGAGGTGGATTTAGTGGGGGAACTTTTTTCCAAGAGCGATTTTGATCAGCTTCAAACTTAACAAGCGTAAAACCATAAAATATATTCGTGCCAAACTTCAGGAGTCTAGCTATTTTATTTTGGAGTGTATCGCGTCTTCCACAGACAGACACAGAAGAGCATCGCTAGAATGTCTTTGACTCGATCTGTGATCAATAATATATAAACTTTATGGCATCCTAGACCAATATTTCAATGCGTTACACACAGAATGACAAAGTAAGTATAGCCCCATACCACAGACTATATACAGACTCGACAGTAGAGTTTTATAAGAAAAAATGGGGAAAAACTAAGCAATTTTAGGAGAAAACCCAGCGGTTTTTAGTCCGTTTTACGCTAACATGGCAACACTTTCTACGACTTAGAAGTGAGTGAAACAACAAAAACCGATCTGGCATCCATTTTTCTTATGGCGCGTTATATCAGTTTTCTCTTTCTAACCTAATTCGTAGAATTATTTGAAAATATTAACCATATGGTTAAAGAATACTTTTTTTAAATCTGTCACTTATGTCGAGTCTGTATTAGTCTGTGCCCATACTGTAGCATGTAGGGCATCAAAAAATACATCACACTTTTAGTTGAGTTTTTCATTTTTCATCATCATCATACTCGTACTCGTACAACACATGCTTGTTTTACACTTCACACACCAAAGTTTTTTATTTTTTTGTTTCAACATTAAACATGAGAAAGTACTTGGTAATATTGAAAGTTCTTTCAAAGAAGCACAAGGAACAAATACAAAAGAAAAAAAAACCAACTGAAACAACAAGAAACCCTGGGGCTACGATTAAAAATACACATGAGCACGTTTGAACAAAAAAAAAAATATGTGCAAAGAAGAATCAAAACCAGAATGCGCAGTGATTTTTATCGGCTTTTGGGTTATCAAAGTGGATGAACATGAAATTTCAAACATATTTTTTTTTCAATATCATTGAATATATGAAGAAAGATTTAAACAGTATGATGGATTTCGAAAATAAAAAGAATTAATTGTGTTTTACAATGATGACAAGAATAGCAAAAAAAGAAACCTTATACAGGATAACAGATGATTTTTTTTCTTACACTGTGCAACAAATTTAATGTCATCGAATTTATCTTGAATGAAAAAAATGTAAAGTAGACTACCAAAACCCATAGGCATTCCAGAAATCTTTTCCCCAAATTCTTAAGGCGACGATTCATCAGAACCGGAGATTCACACAACAAGTGTTTCTTTGATGGCGTTTAGCAGAGAAAGCTGCTACTCAACTGCTCCTCAAAATTCTGCTGAACGTTTAGATTTTTGAGATTTCAGTCAACATGTTGAGTGAGCACTTCTCATCACTAGTAGCGTAAACAATTTATGCTACATTTGATCACAAACTGATACGTAAGCTGTTTTATTGAAATTATTTATTTTTTTGACATTATTCAAGGAAATAAACATAAAAAAAGAGTATTCGAACTAAGAAAGTAAATAAAAACCTTAAAAAAATATATTTTTTCCAATATTTTAAAACATTCATAAAAAAGTGCGTTCAGCAGAGTCAACTAATCAAAACACGCTATATCTCAACTGTTGAGTATAAGGGTTCTCTGCTAAACGCGCCCACTAACTCCACTTCTCCACAATTCCTACATTGGTCTCTGTCAATGATTACCAAACGCACGGCCATTTGGCCGATTATAAGGGGTGGTCCAATATCAAATATCTTTTTAAAAATGCAATAAAATGATCAATACTCAACGTTTTTGGAATATTATGGCTTCATTTGAAAGAGCAAACATTCCCATTTTTTATGGCAAACGACTTCATTGATGCGTCCTCGGCTTGCTCCGTTGTATCGCGTTGTAGCGCAGTACTGCGATGTCAAACTGTACGTTTTTCGAAAAAAAGTTTTTAACCGAAATAAAGCACTCAAATGAGGTTATGTTAACAAACAAATTGCTACATCTTGGGATCGGAAAACCCGCACGTTATTGTAAAGAATCCAATTCATCTATAGGAAGCAACAGATTTGAGTATCAGCATCATTACACAATATTTTTAAAAATACAGCTGAAAACCCCATTTTCCTCAAAGATGAGCTCTACAGAGCCATGATTACCGACTTTTTGTTGGCCGTAATATAATATATCAACTTGGATGACATTTGTTTTCAGTAAGATGTCTCAATATGTCCCACAGTCTATCAAACAATCGATATTTTGCGCACTTAGTTCGGAAATCGTGTTTTTAGCCATATTCGCGGTGACAACTAATCACTTCAGAGCTGCGGTTTAAACCCTTTAGACATTTTTTTGAGGGGTCTTGTTAAAGATACATGCAACATGGGAAATCCAGAAATGTTCTAGGCCCTTTCGACGAATATCGTTCAAGCCTTTCGTGAGATAGAACCAGAAATATTAGAAAAATGGGTGCCGAGGATAAGCTACTGCGGAGCTAACTCAGGCAGCCGCGGAGCTAACTTAGGAAGTCGTTTGTCATATATAATGGGAATATTTGCTCTTTCAAATAAAGCAATAAATTTCCAAAAAATATTGAGGTATTGTTCATTTCATTGCATTTTTAAAAAGATACTTGTTATTGGACCACCCTGTACAATGTTCTGTAAGTACTCCCAATAATAGGCTAACCGTCCATTTGCAAAAAGTAAGAAGGCTTTGTGCCCTCTTAGGATATGGCAGTAGCAACAGGGTTCGCGATATTATACACAATCTATTATTTATCCTATTCCCTGATATACTGTCAATTTCGTTCATTAACTCTACTAAAGGGACCAAAATGTCAGGTTTAATTTGCCCCCCACCGACTCAGAGCTGATTATCCAATTCGTTACCGACGACCTCTCTATGTCCAGGTATCCAGACTGTGTGCTGACGGATTTGGCAAAGAAATTGTATACAGTTCCTAACGATTCCCGATTTTACAGTGTTTGGATCCAAGGCCTTCAGTGCGGCGAGACAATTCACGAAAATGTGTATGGCGCAGGGACGTACGTCCCTTGTCATAATTAACTGCCAGTACCTCTGCCTGGAAAACAAACTTGGTACCCATTCCGTTGGGTGCCTCAAGGACCTTATTTATTAAAAAATTTCACAGAAGGGGAGAGATCAGTCACCCATGTAGAGTGCCCATTATAACGACTTTCCTTGCTTCACCATAAACTATCTTCAAGGCCTGAACGATTGATGATATTTTGACATTGTTGAACGCACCTTCCACGTCCAAGAATATTGCCAAAACATAGGTACTGCTTTGTATATCCTCAATCAACCTGACAACATCACTTAAAGCCGTCTCCACAGACTTACATTTAGATAAAATGGATTGCATTTGTATAAAAGGGACGGAAAGATCCTATCCAACTTATGCCATAGGAGCAATGCTACACATATCGGTATAGGAGACTACGAGCAGAAGTGTCACTAAGCTGACGGAATTCGGGAACATAATAGACGGGAATTTACAGGGCCACATGAAGATAGCGGGACGATTCCTAGGTCACTCTTATGCGAAAATTTCTGACAAAATGCTACCCAAACAAGTCTTTGTAAGACATTTTAGAATAGATATGTATTTCGGAAAGAAGCATAACGTGGGCGGATATTCAAAACTTGCTTTCTGCAGTGTAATAACATATCAGATCCCAAGATCCCAGACAAGCAAGTCTCGGGCAATGGCAGATAAAGTGTTCTATAATTTCAAACTGCTCCTCATCCATGCAACTTCGGCAAAAGTCATTTTACAGCACATTTGACCTCTCTGCGTGCTTTCCTATAAGATAGTGTCCGATAATTAAGGCAACCACCCAGCAAAACTTAGATTACCAAATAAGGTATAAAATAAGGTATATGATCTCTTATTTTATACATTGCAGCATTGATGATTTCAACAGGCGATGAGACTCAAAGTAATGCATCCACATTATCACAAAGAATACCAGTAAGGTATAAAATAAGTAATAAATTTATAACGAAGAATACGAGTAAGGTGTAAAATATATGATATTTTATAGGTTACGAGAAATGAAATAATATAGCATACCAGAAGATAATATATAAGGTGTTACGAGTAGTGAAAAAGTAATTTTGTATTAAATTTACTCACCTGATTGCAAGTGAGTGTAAGTAGATAAAATATGCTCGTGAGTGTGTGTCGGCAGAAATTTCCTGTCGTGAGCCCATCTCTAGTTTAAACTTATGCATTTTTTATAAAATAATTATTTTTTATGTTATTGTAATGCATTATGCATCCAATTATAAATAATGCGTTATTTCAAACTTTGAAATAATACATAATGTAACCAAATATAAGTCATCCATGATTTAATGTTTAGAAATAACAAATATGAAATACATTTTTTTCAATTATCATGCATTACTTAGCAAATTATTAGTAATGCATTATTTTTCAATTTAAAATAATACGTTGTGGAACAAATGTTTGGTAAGACATCCTAAAATAATGCTAAAAATTACCTGGTAATGTGTTATATAATCACTACCCATTACCAAAGTTTTGCTGGGCAATTCCTCTTGGAAGCGATATCAGCTTACTCAAGCGCTTAGGAGAAGGCCAAATCTTCCGTGTTGTTTCACACGTCCATCCATTTGCCCATCTCTGATTAGTCTCCGTTGCGGAACAAAGCCGTATATTTTGCGTGAAAGTTTCTAGAGGCATACCAACTAGAGATGGGCACGTGAGCAGATTAGAGCGTGATTCACGCGTGATCACGCGTGAGTGTGACCGAATTCAATTTTACTCACGTGATTGTGAGTGGGTGTGGGTGGAGAAAAAAATTGCGTGACTGAGTGTGCGTGAGTAAGATTTTTGCGTGAGTGAGTGTGCGTGAGTCGATTTTTTTGCGTGAATTTACGTGATTTATTTACTCTTCATATTTCCCTTCGTACCAAAAAAAGCATCAAAAAAATTGTAAAATTTGGCTTACCTTAAGATTTCGTCCCGAAAAAGCAAAGAAAAGTGTACAATTATGCTAAACTTTAAATTTTGCTGAAAATTTTGAAAGATTTTTGAAATTTTAGTTTTTGAAATTTTTTTTTGTATAAATGAGAGTTTTGTGAGTGTGAGTCAACGTAAGTGTGAGTGAAGCTTGCGTGAGTGCACGTGAGTGTGAGTTGTATTAAATTTACTCACGTGATTGTGAGTAGAAGAAATATGCTCGTGAGTGAGTGTGCGTGATTCAAAAATTCCTGTCGTGAGCGTGAGTGAGTGTGAGTCAAAAATCACTCACGCGCCCATCTCTAATACCAACACATTCCAATTCTGTTGGGACCTGTAAGGTAGTTCCCAGTCCTGCAAGCTGATGGGATTTGCAATTCCCTGGAATGTCTCTGTGCCTTGGGACCCATATGAGTCGTATGTCAAACTGCTTGGCCATCTGCTGCAGTTCAGGGCTGATCATGTTTTCACAAACATTGACACCAGGGACTTGGCCGCGGCCTGACTCTCAGATTTGATGTTGACTGTGGTTAAATACAAGACATTGCAACTCAATCAGTCAGCCACTTCCTTTATTGCCAGTATCTCTGACTGGTAAGCACTGCAATCTTCGAGACAGGCTCAATCCAAGCTCTTTAAAGCCCACTTGTTCGTACAGCCTCGATCAATCGGTGTAAAAATTTATGCAGGCTCCACTACCCGGAATGCCCCTTATTCAAGACTCCCTGGATGTTATCATAGTGGTCAAGTGTCAATCAAAAAGGCTTATAGAGGGAGCACAGTCCATTGCAGTGTGCTATTAAGTCGAATTGCCGACGTCGCCACATACTGCCTACCCAATATGTCCAATGGTATCAGATGAAGGGGGATTTCTAATGCAGCCGTAGGTGTAGTACGAAGAGCACCAGTGATGCAAATCGACGCCATTCTCTGGACCTTTGTTGATAAAGACATTTCAGACAGAACATTATGCCATATATATATGTGTCTGAATGCTTACGTAGGTACTTTTTTGTACATAAGCGTTTAAATTCTTTGTTACAGTCAAGCAGCATTGAAGGCTTTATCAACCTATGTTGTAACTTCCAACCTTGTCATGAATTGTACTCATTCCCTGGATAAACTGGGCCGCAACAATAACCTCATTCTCAGTTGGATTCCGGGCCATGAGGGACATTTGGGCAACAAACGAGCAGACTGCATGGCTAATCGTGGCGCGAGACACCCTTTCATCGTCCGAAACCTTTCTGTCATTTGTCCATTGGGCACATAAGGAAAATTTTACTGTCATGGAGAGAATATGAATATGCCATCCACTGGAACCACAGTTCTTGACAGCGGCAGGCGAAAAGATTCATTACTCTATCCCCTTGGGTATCTAAAAAATTTCTTACTCTCGACGAATAGGATCTAAGGATTGTAACAGATTACCTCACTGGACGTTGTAATCCTCGCTATAAACTTAGGAAGAAAAATTTATCAGACAATAAAATGATTCTATGATTCTGTGAAATTGACGCCGAAACGGCAGACACAAGGTTGGCAATCGATACTATCCTAGAATAATGGTATTTGGCTATTGTAGCGCAACCAATAAAGATATAAAGAGTTTTAAAAGCGTTTATGAAAGTCGATGAAATTTCTATGTGTTGCCTTGCGTTTCAAACAGCATTATAAAGGTATTGGGCTATATTTTGAAAATCAATCGGTACAAACACAAAGCGACACATCAAAAATACTAGAATTTTTATCAACTTTCATTTTCGCTTTTCAAAATGTCCATATGTTTATAAGTTGCGGTACAATTAGGGTTGCCAGACGGCCGGGAATGGCCTGGATTTTCCAGTTATTTTAGGTCTGGTCCAGTTTCCAGTTTAAACATAAATTTTCCAGTTAAAAAAGAATTTCTTTAATTTTCTTCTTTTTTTTATACCCTCCGACCACAGTATGGGGGTATATTCACTTTGTCATTCCGTGCGCAACGCTTGGAATATCGGTCTAGGACCCCATAAAGTATATATTTTATTGATCAGTGATCGATTCTAAGACATTCTAGCGATGTCCGTCCGTCTGTCTGTCCTTCTGTAGAGGACCCGATACAGTCCAAAATAAAAGAGCTAGTTTTCCGAAGTTTGGCACAAATATGTCTTATATTCCTAGGCAGGTTAACTTCGGAAATGAGCAAAATCGGACCAAGGGGAAAAAATTCCCCCTTGGAGAACTAAACCAACCTAAGAAAAACCGCATTTTTTGCAGGGTTTTTTGTACTTTTGCTAAGCAAATGCAACATTCTTATCTCAGAAAAAGTTCAAAATCGCGAGGGGAAGGTGCCCCCTAACGTCTCCCACCAACCTCCCCCAAAAAAATACGCCCCTGGATTTTTTATACCCTCCAACCACAGTATGGGGGTATACTCACTTTGTCATTCCGTTTGTAACGCATCGAAATATCGGTCGGGGACCCCATAAAGTATATATATTCTTGATCCATGATCTATTCTAAGACATTCTGTGAATGTCCGTCCGTCCGCCTGTCTGTCTGTAGATGTCAAGATGTAGTCCAAAATAAAACAGCTAGCATCCTGAAATTTTGGCACGAATATGTCTCATGGTCCTAGGCAGGTTAAGTTCGTAAATGGGCAAAATTGGACCAGGGGGAAAAAGTTCCCCCTTAAGGAACTAAACCAACCTCTAAAAAACACGATTTTTTACGTGTTTTTTATTTTTTTGTTAAAGAAATGAAACAAGTTTATGCAAGAAGAAGTTTAGAGTACTGCACTAGGACCGGGGGACTAAAAAATGTTGTTTTTTTACCGGCCCCCTTTTAGGGCATGGATATAAAAAAATAGTTTAAATAATGATAAAATGGTATAACTTTGGTGCAAAAAGCATAATTAATAAATTAGTAAACATTTTTCGAGAGGCGGAGGTGTCCCCCACTGCCCCCGCCGAAGCCCCTCCAAAAAAACGCCTTTGTAATTTTTTTTTAAATGTTGAAGTGTAAAAAAGATTCGGCACGGCCGAATTTAACACTCTTGTTTATATATTTTTTTTTGTCATTTTGGATGGTATAAAAGATTCGGCACAGCCGAATGTAACACTCTCACATGATATTAACTACATTTTACATTTTTTTACAACTTTTTGAAAAAAACATAAATCAAATAGCTCTAGGGTTGCCAGATACTAGAAGTCTAATAACTGGATAATGGAAATTATTCAGCTGGATTTTGAAAAAATAACTGGATCCATACAATTTTTTTTTTTTAATAATTTAAAAAAAAAAAAAACGATTTTCATATGTTAGATACAAATTTTTATACTAAACTACGTTTTAAACATAATATCTCAATTTGCCACTGCAAAATGTGCCTTTTTTAAGCATTTCCATTACTTACATCTCGAAGGTCTAAATCTAGGTTAAAATTCCCTGGACGTGAGATGTCAAAAAAGGCCGACAATAACTGACCCTCATTTGCAGATTTGACCTCTCCAAACTTATTTTTTGGGGTTATTCGAAAAGCAAAAAACCATTGACGAGCTCAAGGAAAACATTCGTGCTGAAATCAACGATAGACTGCCAGAGATGTTCAAAAAAGTAATGAAAAAAGGAATGAAAATGCAGCAAAAACAACGCATTTTGCCATAGCCAAAAGATGTTTTTATGTTTTATTCATAATTAATGTTTTATTCAAAAAGTAGTCCAAAAAAATTGAAATATATTTAAAATAAAAAATAATTGTTAAAATTAAAGAAATTCTTTTTTAACTGGAAAAATAACATTTTAACTGGAAACTGGACCAGACCCAAAATAACTGGAAAATCCAGGCCATTCCAGGCCGTCTGGCAACCCTAAATAGCTCCCTCTTTTAGCTGCTTGCAAATGTGCCCCTTTCAGCATTTTTTTCAATTAATTTTTTTTAATAATTTTTCGAACATCTCGGGCAGTGTTGATTTCGGCACGAATGTTTTCCTTGAGATCTTCGATGATCTGAGGATTGTTAGGTGTACTATTTGCTATTTAAACAACCTCATAAAAAAAACTCCCTTTTTAACATCGCATATCCAGGGAAACTGGCCACCCATATTTCCAGATTTGAACACTCCGGACTTCTTTTTGTGGGGTTATTTGAAAAGAAAAATTTACGATAAAAACCTTGGACCTTTGACGAGCTCAACATCAACATTTTGAGATGATCGAAAAAGTAATGGAAATGCTTAAAAAAGGGCACATTTTGCCGTGGTCAATAGAGCCGGCAATTTGATTGATGTTATATTCGAAAAGAAGTCTTAAATAAAAATATCTCACATTTGAAAATCGTTTGATTTGTTTTAAGTTATTTCAAAAAAAATATCCAGTTATTTTTTCAAAATCAAGCTGAATATTTTTCATTGTCCAGTTAATTGACTTCTAGTATCTGGCAACCCTAGGTACAATAGCCAAATACCGTTATTCTAGAAGGGTATCGATTGCCAACCTTGGGCAGAACACATTCTTTGTGAATAAATATCTGTATCCGAAATAAGTATCACATTTATAGTATGATATCAGTTGCCATCTCAAATTTCTTCACTATTATACTAAAATTTAAATAGAAATTTAAACACAAAGAATGCCTTTCAAAAGTCATTTGTTTAATATTTTTTCTGTTATTTGTTGAAATTTTTTAATAAATGCTGACGCCAATTTCATTTATTTATTCATTCATTCGAGAATAAGTACTTACCTAAGATGTCTGAGTATGTTGTATAAGTTGTACGTAAGTACTATTTGGCAAACAATCAATTGCCATTGAATGAACAAAATAAAAAATTATACAGATAGGCAGACAGACAGACGGACGGACGGACAAAAAAATAATAGGGGTTTCATCGAATTTTGAATGGCTCCATATGTTAGAGAAGACAAAAAACACACGTCTACAAAAAAAAAATGTTTGCACAAAAATATAATCACAAATAGAATTTAATAATGAATTGAACGAAAAAACTAAATACTCCCTTTGGGATAGAAAATAAAATTTAATTGTTTTTTATTTTTCGTTTTTTTTTAACATAAATGGGTGTTAAACAAAACAAAAAAAAAACAAATATCATGAGAATTATTTAAAAATCAGTTATATTACCCGCCATAATACTCAACGTACACGTTTCATAATACAAAACGATTAAATTGGTGCAACAATACAAAAAAACAGAATGAAAAAAAATGTGGGTTGTAACGGGAAACGCTTCCTTTGCCACCACACTCACTATTCTGGTGATACGAATAAATTTATTTCCATGACAATAAGTGGTGGTGGTAGACGACAATGGGACACGACATTTGGTATGACAGTCATAAATATTCAATATGTCTATTGTATATGTTGGTTGGTTGGTTGGCAATAGAGAAAAAAGTGGGTTTTTCTTTACACTACCTCGAAACAATTGAAAATTTCAAGATAATAGGAATTCATATTACGAAAAATTGTAAAGAATTCTAAGCCAGGATATTCATGGTTATCATTAATGCATAAAAATATAATTATGTTCACGTTCAAGAGATTAATGGAAATTTGAAAAAAAAAAAAACAATTAAGAGCGAAAAGTTTCTAAAGCCGAATTAGTCAAGCGCGTACGATGAGTATACTCGTTTTATGAGAATTATGTTATTTGTATATGATACCCTCGCCGAATATAATCAGCAAATCTTCTGAAAAATCACATTGAAATAACTATGAAAAATTATTTTGCAAATGGCAACCAAGGTGGGGCTGCGACTACGGCTACTAAAAGTTTTATTGAAACAGACATCCGTATTCGTAGAAGAAATTAATGGAAATTTGAAAAAAAAACAATTAAGAGCTAAAAGATTCAAATGCTTAATCAATCAAACGCGTACGACGAGTGTATTCGTTTTATGAAAACTATCCCAGCAGAAATTTTGATGAACTGGCAGCAGGTTTTGGAAAGGAAACTCGAGTCAAGGAGCGCATCCAAACCTGCTGAATTCATGCATGATTCTCTAAGGCGATGTCACACTTTAGAGCGGTAGTTGGATACACCGAAAAAGCGCTCTTAAGATGCTCTGAATTAACATCTCTTTAGAGCGCTGAAAAAACAGCTATAAAGATGCAGAGAATTCATGGGTCATTTTAAAGCTGATTTAAGCAAAATAAAGATGAAGCACATTTGAATATTTCTGAAATACAAATTACAAAATCTAAAATACAATTAACTATTTCTGAATACAACTGGAAAATCTTAAAAACAATTTACTAATTCTGAAAATCAGTTGACTATTTTTGAAATACAATTAAAAATGGTGTTAACCAACCGCTGAAAATATTTTTTTTAGTTTATTTGTAGTATTGTTAAAAAATAAAAATTTTTTATGTCAAAAAAGTTCAAAGTCCATATTACACCATTTCTACTTTTATTTCAGAAAATACAAATTATTTATTTATGGAATTTTTAACATATAATTACAAATCATTAGTGTCCGACAGAATATTCGGATTCGGCCAAAAAGCACTATTCGGCCACTATTCGGCTTCGGCCACAATTTTGGCTCAATAGGCCGAATACCGAATAATTGTATAATATTTGTGCTCACGTGTTGAAAAACACACTAAACTAACTTTGAATCACATTAGTAAGCCACAAAAACATTTTACTAATTGTTTTTGCAACTAAAAACATTTTTTTTTAATATTCGGCTTCGGCTTCGGTTTGGCCGAATAGTGAAAATTTGGCCGAATATTCGGCTTCGGCCAAAAAAGGTGTATTCGGTCGGATACTACAAATCATATACTAAATTAACCTAACCGAGACGGGTGACATGACCACTGTCTCGTTGTAGCGAAACAGACCAAGGCCTCTGGTGGGAATCGAACCCACGACCCCCAGACTCATAGGCTAGCACGCTACCAACTAGCCTAGTGGGCACTATGCTTCGACCCATGGACAAAAGTCAAAAAAAAATTTGTTGTCTCAAATTGTGTTTAAATACAGATTTTTTGAAAGATAATAACACAGAAAAAAAACGTCGAGGTAATGTTATCTAAGCTGGCTTAGGTGAATTATTTTTGTATGAATATTAAAAGCCACGACTTATTACCTATGCCACAAGTATAATTTTACTTTACATTTTCATCTAATGGCCATGTAAGGTTTACTAATGAAAATAGGTAAAATTTCGAAATTATTTTTTTTATTGTCAGTTTCAATTTTAATATTTTGAAAAGAAATGTCCAAAAATTAAATTAATTTAAAATAATAAAATTTTATAAAATTTGTATATTAAATTTTTAGAAAGTGATGTAGTGTATGAATTTAAATGGAACTGGCAACGATTTTGAAGAACGGGATTTTTTTTGAAGAACATGGATTTTGATTTACATTTTCAAGTGATACACCCCAAAAGCAAACAAAATTAAATATGGATTCTGGAAATCATTATTCGAAGGATTTATTTAAAACAACAATCTGTTATAAATATTTGTAGCTATTTAGAGGTAAAAAAATGTAATGATTCTTTCCATGTGTTGTCTTTTAATATGGATCATATTTTGCTACCAGTTTCAGCTTACAAGAACATTTCACGGCCAAAAATGTCCTTATGGTACCGTTAGGTGATCTCTAATTGAATGCAAATTGACTGTGGGGTTATCAAGGCAATGGAATTGGGAACTAAATCCAATTTGGAACACGCAAAAATGAGAACAACATAATAAAATTTACCAGTTTCAGCTTCTGCTACAGAAAAGTCAAATTATTTACCCTTGAGGAGAGAGAAAATTAGAGAATGCCCACTGCTTCTTGCACTTACTTTGTAATGAACCTTTTTCTATAGAAAAAATGTCTAGAATCTGAGTATTTTTCTATAAAAAAATATCTCTGAATCTCAAAAATTTTCTATAGAAAAAATGTTTCAAAATCTGAGAATTTTTCTATAGGAAAAATGTCTTAGAATTTGAGAATTTTTCTATAGAAAAAATGTCTCAGAATCTGAGAATTTTTTATAGAAAAAATGTCTTAGAATCTTAGAATTTTTCTATAGAAAAAATGTCTTAGAGCCTGAGAATTTTTTATAGAAAAAAGTCTCAGAATCTGATAATTATTCTATAGAAAACATGTCTCAGAATCTGAGAATTTTTCTATAGAAAAAATGTCTCAGAATCTGAGAATTTTTCTATAGAAAAAATGTTTCAGAGTCTGAGAATTTTTCTATAGAAAAAATGTCTCAGAATCTGAGACTTTTTCTATAGAAAAAATGTCTCAGAATCTGAGAATTTTTCTATAGAAAAAATGTCTCAGAATCTGAGAATTTTTCTATAGAAAAAATGTCTCAGAATCTGAGAATTTTTCTATAGAAAAAATGTCTCAGAATCTGAGAATTTTTCTATAGAAAAAATGTCTCAGAATCTGAGAATTTTTCTATAGAAAAAATGTCTCAGAATCTGAGAATTTTTCTATAGAAAAAATGTCTCAGAATCTGAGAATTTTTCTATAGAAAAAATGTCTCAGAATCTGAGAATTTTTCTATAGAAAAAATGTCTCAGAATCTGAGAATTTTTCTATAGAAAAAATGTCTCAGAATCTGAGAATTTTTCTATAGAAAAAATGTCTCAGAATCTGAGAATTTTTCTATAGAAAAAATGTCTCAGAATCTGAGAATTTTTCTATAGAAAAAAGTCTCAGAATCTGAAAATTTTTCTATAGAAAAAATGTCTCAGAATAGGAGAATTATTCTATAGAAAAAATGTCTTAGAATCTGAGAATTTTTCTATAGAAAAAATCTGAGAATTTTTCTACAAAAAAATTACTCAGAATCTGAGAATTTTTCTATAGCAAAAATGTCTCAGAATATGAGAATTTTTCTACAGAAAAAATGTCTCAGAATATGAGAATTTTTCTATAGAAAAAATGTCTCAGAATTTGAGAGCTTTTCTTTAGAAAAAATTTCTCAAAAACTTCTCAGATTCTGAGACATTTTTTCTCTAAAAAATTCTCAGATTCTGAGACATTTTTTCTATAGAAAAATTCTCAGATTCTGAGACATTTTTTCTATAAAAAATTCTTAGATTCTGAGACATTTTTTCTGTAGAAAAATTTTCAGATTCTGAAAAATTTTTTCTATACAAAAATTCTCAGATTCTGAGACATTTTTTTCTGTTTTTCTATAGAAAAATTCTCTGATTCTGAGTCATTTTTTCTATAGAAAAATATCTCAGAATCTTAGATATTTTTATTCTCAGATTCTAAGACATTTTTTCTATAGAAAAATTCTCAGATTCTGAGACATTTTTTCTTTAGAAAAATTCTCAGATTCTGAGACATTTTTTCTATAGAAATATTCTCAGATTCTGAGACATTTTTTCTATAGAAATATTCTCAGATTCTGAGACATTTTTTCTATAGAAAAATTCTCCGATTCTGAAACATTTTTCTATATAAAAATGTTCAGATTCTGAGACATTTTTTCTAAAAAAAAATTCTAAGACTCTGAGACTTTTTTCTATAGAAAAATTCTCAGATTCTGAGACATTTTTTCTCATATCTGAGAATTTTTTCTATAGAAAAATGTTTCAAAATCTGAGAAAAAATGTCTCAGAATCTGAGAAATTTCTATAGAAAAAATTTCTCAAAATCAACAATTGTAATTTTTAATAAAAAAAAATAAAAAATTATAATAAATTCTATTAATTTTTTAATTTTATTAATTTATTAATGGGTGGAAGTATTTAAAGGTTGCATATCAACAAATAAATTTAGATAAATTACCTAAGTTTATATATAAATTCTTACTCTGCTGAACTTTGTAAAGTTTACAAAGTTTGTTAGGAATATTTCCTAAAAACATAGTTGATTTTTCGAACATATCATTTTTTTAAAAATTACCTTGGCTTTTAAGTAATATTGTCTAAAAACTTTGTAGGCTCTATGTTATCTTGGCACTTAGATAAAGTTATACTATGATTTTAGGTAATATTACCTCGATTTTTTTTTGTGTGAAGGTATCTCAAATAAATATTAACAAAAATATTTTTTCTGATTGCTTTTGCCGTCACGAGAGGGCGCTAAACTCAGAGAATTTTATGCAAAAATTACTTAACAGAAAAATGTTTTTAGCTGTTTCACAAAAATAATTCTCAAAAATCCATTTTTTAATAAAATGGTTCGAAATTTTGTTTTAAAGTACTTTGATATATTTGTAGTAAAGTTAAAATATAGAATTTTGTATATAGTACTATTTACAAAAAAAAAAAATTTTATTGCGCAGAAAAACAAGTTTTTTTTCTTGAAAATTCAAAAATAACTAAAGTTTGATGGAGTTAAAAAAAAAAATATAAAAAAATAGATATTTTTTTTTTCTTTTTTTTGTAAGTTTAAACTCTTATCTAACAGCGTATTCAAAAATTAGCGCCCATTTTTTACCACAAATTAGAAAAAAATGCGTTTTTTTAAAGGCCTAAATTCGTAATTTTTACTCAAATATCAGGCATTTAGGAGTGTTTAATATCATTGTACAACACGATTTCATGTCTTGAAAGGGTAAAAATGCAAAACAAATGTATATTAATAGTAGATCAAAACCCCCGCAGAATTTTGAAAATTAAGCTCGAGTTTTTTTTATTGCCCACTGAAGTTTTTATTTTTTTTTTCAACGGAGTTTAGAATAAGTTAAAAAGAATTATTAAATTTAATTTTGAGCTGAATGAGGTTAATAGATGTGCAACGAAATTTGATGACGGTTCTTTTCTTAGACCATATTAACCCTCTATCTCCCATTTTTAGGGGTCACTTTAGTCCCTTTTCTAAATATCGTCGTAGAACACCACTTACACTTGCTTTTAAAGGGTTTAACAAGTTCTACAAATTTTTTCTGCATAGAGTTTCATTGTTAGTTGTAAAATACCAAAAGTTCGTGAGATATAAGCAAAATGATTAAAAAAGTATAATATGTAATTATCATATATTGTTAAATTGTGATTCACCAAAGTCGTGTGAAGTAATTCGACAAAAAATAAAACAAATGTACTCTAAGCCTAATACTGCTAATAGATATCTTCGGTAAAATTTGATGATTATTTTTTCTCAAAATGTATTAACCCTCTATCTCCCATTGTCAGGGGTCATTTCAGTCCCTTTTTAAAATATTCTTATAAAAAACACTTAAACGTGCGTTTAAAGTGTTAAAACGTTCTACAAACATTTAATAGATATCTTTAATCATTCCAAACCCATTTAAAAAAAAAGTAAAGACTTCAATGGGACATAAAAAGAATTTGAGCTAAATTTTCAAAACAATTCGGTTTTGGTTTACAAATTGTATACCTTCATTTTTTGTTTTGTATAATTAAATATACACTATGTGACCTCAAATTTGTTGCACAGTGTATTTTATGGAGCTTTAAGTTATGTTAAATAACTCTTAAATTATAAATTATATTCAAGAAACATTAAAAAAGTAATTTAGTATTGCGGGTTAACCTTTAAAAGCTCGTTTTATTAAATTTTATAAAAATATTTGAAATAAGGACTAAAATGACCCGTTAAAATAGGAGATGGAGGGTTAATATGTTCTAACAAAAGAACCGCCATTAAATTTCACTGAAGACATCTTAAGACATTTTTTATCTCAGTAGTATTTTTAGTACATTTTTTCGACCTATTTCAGTCTACTTTGGTAAAAGCTATTTAACAATATATGATACTTTACAATTTTACTTTTTAAAGCATTCTGATTATATAGGGGCCCCTGTAGGCTAGTTGGTAGCATGCTAGCCTATGAAACAGGGGGTCGTGGGTTCGATTCCCACCAAAACCCTTGGTCGATTTCGCTACAACGAGACGACGGTCATTGTTACCAGTTCTCGGTTAGGTTAAAATTATTTAAAATGAGTTGTAAATAAAAATTGTAAGAATAAATAAAAACTGATCATTGGATCAAATTATTATTATTATTCTGATTATATCACACGATGTTTTGATATTTGACAACCCCTAGTGAAATTTGATGCTTAACATTTTTGTAGAACATTTTAACTAATAAAACACACATTTTAGTGTTGTTCTATGAGGATATGTTAAAAAAGGACAAAAATGACCCCTAAAAATGGGAGATAGGGGGTTAATTCATTCTAAAAAAAGAACCGCCATCAAATTTTACTATAGACATGTATAAACATTATGTAGCTCAGAAGTAGATTTAATACATCTCTTTGACCTTTTTAGACGACTTTAAAAATAAAAATAACTTATTTTTCAAAAAAGGATGTTTTAATATTTTCCGTACTACTAATCCGATTTTGCCCAAATTTAGCATTAATATATATCTAAGGAATAATAATTTGCTTACAAATTTTTTTTACGATCGGACAATTTTCGTAGGTGTTATAGCGTTTTAAAGAAAAAGGATATATTGCAGGACCTTGAGTCGTTGCTCCGATTTAAATGAAAATTTATACACACGTTGCAAGTTGAATGTGTATCAGCATGACCACTTTTTGTAATTTTTTGTGCATTATTGAAGCTAAAATTACATTTTTCAGTTTCAGGACACATGGGAGGTAGGCGTGTCCTTGCACCGATTTTTCCAAAAATTCATATTTTTCTTAACTAATATATTTTATGTTAGTGTACCAAATCTCAAAAATATCTGACAACTCCTTCTAATTTTGTCCCTTCGTTACATGGGAACGAAGCACTGTGGTGGGGCGCCTAATATACAAATTATATTTCAGAAAATACAAACTATATTACATAATTATATTACAAAAAACTTCCAATCATATTTTAGAAACTCCAATTACATTAAAAAAATTTCCAATTATATTTCGAAAATTTCAAATTATATTTCAGAAACTTCGATTTATATTTCATATATTACCAAAAAATGTTTAATAACATTTAAAAAATTTTCAATTATATTGGAAATTTTTTAAATATAATTGGACATTTTTAAATAAAATTGGAGATTCTAAAATATGATAGGACATTTTTTGTAATATAATTTGTATTTTCTGAAACTAAAGTGGAAATGGTGTACTCAAATTTTTTTTCATTCAAAATGTGTTAAAGGTGTTAGATTAGATTAAAGAGGCCCTATGCACTGCGACCAGAATGATCTTTTGTGCAGCCTGAGAGGGGGTGCCCTAAATATTCATGCTTTTAATAAAGCCGAGAATCCTATTTGGCAAAGAGTTTCGTATGTCAGTTGGAGATAACAAGTGTCTCCCCAGATGTCGAAGCCTTCTACCAGTCAGTCTTGGGCATGTACAAAGAACATGTTCTGCCGTCTCTTCCTCTATCTCGCAGAATCTGCACGTATCCGTGTCAGATAGATACCTTTTCCTAAGGTGGTAGCGTAAGTTGCAATGTCCAGTTAGGTAAGACGTTAGAATCCGGAGATCCTTTTTGTCCAAGGATAGTAGCAGCTTTGCTGCCGAACTGGATGGAGTGATGAATCTCTTCGCCTGCCTTTGGCCAGCACAAAAGTTCCAGTGTTCTATGAACTTAGATTCACTCCTTATTTTGAGTTTTTCCCTAACATGATGAATGGTCTACGGGCACCACGGTTTGCCAGACAATCGGCACTTTCGTTCCCTGTAGGACCCTCGTGACTTGGAATCCATACCAGGGTCAGGTCGTTATCCCGTCCTAGTCTGTTAAGGGATTCAACACCGTTCATGACAAGTCCTTATGACACATCATAAGCTTTGAGAGCTTTCAGTGCACCCTGACTGTCAGACATTATATATATGAGATTTTTGCCCTTCCACGAAGATATTCGGTCACGCATATGTGAATGCCCATGGGCAAAGCGCGTTAAAAGTTGGGTCCGAAGATACCTGCGCCTGTATCCTTGTTGGTTTGCTTGGACCCGTCCATATACCATATCATGAAATCAGGATCAGGGTTCCAGGTCATGTTTAACCATTCGCTCCGCTCAAGGATTTTAATTTCAAAGTTTCTGGTGAATACCTGTGTTGGTAATATTCTGTCCATGACTTTTAGAACAGGGTCATTTATAAAAATCTCAACGATTTTCATGTGTCCCCGTAAGTCACCTTTCTTCATATTACCAAGTTCTGTCAACGTAAGGGCGCTCTTGCAAGCATTCTCCATTACCGAGATATGTAATGGTGGAATGTTAAGCAAGGCCCCAATGGCGTAGGTTGAACATGTTTTACCAGCACCGGTGATGCCGATGCAAACGAGTCTGTAGACTTTGTCCAAAATTGTCCTGGCCGTGCTTTGTTCAACCTTAGGCCACCATACCAGGGCAGTATAGGTACGCATAGGTTTCACAATGGTGTTAAAGGACCAGAAGATCATATGCGGTTTCAGTCCCCAGGTTTTCCCAAAAAGCCTCTGACAGGCATATGTAGCCCTAGTGGCTTTTGTGGTTAAATTATTGAGATGCTGGTTCCATAGCGTTAAAGGTGTTATGATTGAACCACTCTCTGCAGCGCTGATTTATGCGCAATAATGATGCAGTCAAATCATGTGTCTTTGTCCAACACTCATGGTTTTTATTCAAAAAGTGCTAAATTATTTTAAGGGAAAGCACACACAATTTTTTTATTTTTCAATGACCGATTTTTATAGCATTTATAAACAAATTCATACAAATTTTTAACTTTTTATTAATACTTATAAACTTTTTCATAGTAGTTATGAAAAACATTAAATAGTTCTTAAATTTCACTTATTAAGATTTATTCATAAATATTATGAATTTATGAAAGTCGTTCAAGAAATGTAATGTAAAGCGCACACACAAAAACTAATGCCAACAAGAATTACTCGTGCCAAATTTACCACACGACTCAAACCACTCAATAACTTAATATTTAAATCTGCATAAATAGAGCGCTGAGAAAATTTTTATAAATAATATAAACACAAAAAATTTAAAAATTTAAGTTTTCTTATCTTAAATAGCATATCCACTTCACAAAACAAATCTTTTGAAAAATTATATTGAAATAACTTTGAAAAAATTGTTTGCAAATGGCGCCCAACGTGGGGCTCGTCTAAAAACACAACCTTGTTCGTAAAAAAAGAGTTTAAAATCACAAAATTGAAAATAATTTTTCAATTCCAATACCGTCTAGGCTTTGGAATAGGCTCCAAAGGGGCTATTCACAGTTATGACTGTCGTAAGCAGATTTTATTATTTTTAAACATTATATTCCCTGTGACTGTTAAAAAACAATCATAAAAATTCTCACAAAATTATTTGTCATTTTAAAACGCGTCCGGGTAGCAGGTCTAAGGACTAAAACATCCTACAGTTTCACAAAAAAGACTATAACCCCCCTATTCTAACCTAAAAATAAATTTTAAATTTATATTTAATGAAAAACTTTAACTATTTTCTTCTCATTCCATTATCCCCAGCAAATCTTATAAATCTTTCAAATAATTTCCTTTGTTCTTTAAAGTTTACAAAAGGGTTGTTACTCATATCATATTCAATTGTTTTCATGTACAATGTATAATATTATAATAATACATTTTATTCATGAAAATAAATTAAATATGGTATTTGTCGTATTCTCTATTTGGAATTGTACTCTCGTACTACTTGTCACTAAACATTCAATTGTGTAGAGTTAAAATCCTGTAGTCTCAAACATCTTTCCTTTTATTTTTTTGTTTAAATGACACTTTATTTCACAATACCTCTATTGAAAATCAGCCTTATTTGTACATTTTTTGTATGTAATATCTATCAGCCTTAAAACTTCCTTCTCTTCCTTTAGTCTGCATCCCCATCCTACCATCGTCATCGTGATTATCAGTTTCATTGTAATCACACTTAATCATATTCGCTACAAATAAACCCCTAACAAGTGATGGTTGGTTATAGAAAAACAGCGACACGAAAGAAAAAAAACTAAAGGAACGTGTTTTGAATTTTTACCTTCATCATCACTATTTTAGTTCCTTTGAGTTTATATCGTGGATATTTCTTTTTTTGTTGTTTGTGAATTCATTCATATTAAAAAGGCTGTCATCACTTAAAGATTCTTTTTAAGAGATAAAGGGAAAAAAAATGAATTAATTATTGTTAAAAAAAAACTGTTTAGACTGTAAAATATGTTCTATAGAATTTTTGATACGGAATCTGGAACATTTATATAAATCTGAATAATTAACATGGAATTTTAATTTCTTCCCAATTGAGTTTATGATAACTTTTATATAACAAGTTATTAAAAATAAACATAATTTAATGTTCAGACGATGCAAGGTCTGTATCATTTAGCTTCACTTCAGCCCATCCTTGGTTTTATTCGAAGTGTGGGCTGAGATTTTTGAAAGGCTTAGGAGCTAGAGTTTTACATTCGGTTAAAATGAAACCTCGGTTTTCACATCTTAGATCCCAGACTGCTTCAAATTAGGCAAATAAGAAATAATTTGTTTAAGAAAAGCTTGTCCTTGTAAGAATTCTCTTTCTTATAATTACTAATATTTTCAAGTTTTTGCCAAAAGAATTGTTTTTTTTTTTTAATTTAATTCATTTCTTAATATCACTGCAGCATGCACGAGCCCCATGTTGAGCGCCATTTACGTAGGTCACCAGACCGGAAAAAATTTGGGTTTATTTTGAAAATTCTGTCTGCCATTGCTGAAAGATGCAATTTCTTCAGAATATACAACAGTCTTCACTACTTTTATTGAAGTAGACCACCAAAAGTGCGAAATTTTTTGTTTATTTGACTTTTTAACAGCGAATATCTCAAAAACGGTATGTGCTAGAAACAAAGGGATGGCAGATCTGGAATTAGGAGAGAAAAATCAATAAGAATCAGTTGGATATTTCACTGGCAGATTTTTGTTGTCGAACAGTGTAATTATTTTGCAATAACTCGAAAACAGTATCAGCTAGGATTTTAGTGTTAACAATTTTTAAAGTTCAAAATAAAGAGGAGTGAAATTCCATTAGCTTATTTTGTTACCATCTTAACACAACCTAAACTTGCTTGAAGGGGGGTGTGTCTAAGAATCAAACACTGTGAAATCGTAATGTGTAAGAACTTGACTACACTGGCAGGCTAGTTTAGGTTTATGGACATAGTGGGGTTATTAGGAATGAATTAGCTTATGAATGTGCAAGGAATGATGGAGGAACAAGCTAAACTTGGCATCTCAGATCCTCTAGTAGGGATAATGAAACGACTTGACGATATAGCTGAATATTAGAAAACCGAAGTGTTGATATCTCTGACTACGTGTAGGATATTCCGGGCCGTTTGGTTGCGAAATTTTAAGAGGACCAAATGTCTTCTTGTATTTAAAAGCGGATGATCAGTCTACAGCGCAATATATAACACTGCCCGACAAAAATTAAAAAAAGTCTTTGAACACGAACTGAATAACGTTTTAAATAATCGAATAAATGTAATAAAACTACATTTATAGTTTTTCTTTTTGTGATCCTGTTTCCTTTTACGAGGACTTCAAAATTTTAGAGGATTAAATTTTCTAAAATATTTTTGTAATATTTGTACTAGTCCTATGATGTCACTAGTGATAGCTAATCAAAGAGGAGGATCTCCCCTAATTTTCCTATTTTATTATTTTTACATATCAGGAAAAGAAGGTAACGACCTATCAAAAATTTATCCTTTAATATCATTCTAAATTTTCAACAAAGTATTTTGATAAAGTTTTCAAATGACTTTATTCACATTCTTTTATCCTAATATGGCAAAATACAATATGGAAAAATAAGGGCAGATCCTACTCTTTCATCTTTTCGTTATCCCAAAGGCTGGGAAAAGTTCCCACACAGCTCCGAAGGATTTAAGACTAATTAGTCTGTCTTCTTCATTGTTAAAGACAATGGAACGAATGATAGACTCATATTTGCGTAGAATGATTGACCCGAGGTTGCTTTCGACAAAGCAACATGTATACAGCAAGGGTAGATCAACGGAAATAGCTCTTCATGAGCTCGTTGGTACCATCGAGAGATCGCGTTCGGTGAAGGAGTACACTATGGTGGCCTTTCTTGATATAGAGGGTTCTTTTAATAATGTCATAAAAGACTAGATAATTCTGGCATTGTCTGGTCTGAGAGAAAAGCGTGGGATCGTTTTAATGATGGATTACCTGTTTTCCAATAGACGCATAACGTCCATCATATATCGATTTGTCAATAGGGGCACACCATAAGGATGTGTTCTTTCGCCACTTCTTTGGAACCTGGCACTGAATTCAATGCTGCTATCTCTAGAAGCACGTGGTTGTCATGTTGTTGCATATGCTGACGATGTCGCCATAGCGGTAAAGGGGAAGCATCTGTCAACATTGAGGGAGATTATTCAGGGTTTTCTGAAAGATCGGTCTAAATAGGCAAGAGACTGTGGTCTTGGAGTTAATCCAAGTAAAACAGAGCTTATTTTGTTTACAAGGAAAAATATGATTAATGCTTTTGATCCTATTTCTCTGGACGGCACTGTAATTACCTTCTCAGATGGAGCCAAGTATTTCTAGATAGGAAGTCGAATTTCAGGCGTAATATTGAGGAACGTGTGAGAAAAGCAACAATTGCTTTACACTCAAAAAAATACGTTAGTAGATTTACTAATTTTTTTTGCTAATGCTAGTTAGCTAACTTTTAGCAAATTTTTAGTTGAGATTAGCATGTTAGCAAAAAATTCTTGTAAACTTCATTTAGCACATTAGCAATTTTAAACAAACTTTGAACTAATTTCTTTTGCTAAGATTTAAAATTGAGTTGACAACATTTTTACAAGATTTTTTGCTAATATTAGCAAAAATAAATGGTAAATTTTTTTTAATTTTCAAAAAACTTAAAATGGCGCTATCTCGGAAACTAAGCCAGATAGAGCAAAATGGAGGCCATTTCTGGTTCTCGGTATCGCCGGTCCTCTTCACATGTGTGGACCCTAATGGGTCCGAACTTTGGATCCAAAAAAGTTAGCATTCCCGAAAATTTTAAAATGCTCATATCTCGGTAAATATTGCCGACACAGCAAAAAGTTCAAAAGCATTTTTGTAGCCCTCAACACGTAGAACAAGACCGCAAAATAATCAAAAGCTCTCCGAGTAATATTTTTGAAGTTATCGAGTTTTGTAATTCTCAAAACCATGGTGGTCCCCTAAAATCACGTATCTCAAAAACTAAGCAAGGTAGAGCGAAACGGACACAAATTTTGGATCAAAAACTATGACGATTTTTAAGGAACCTAACTAGGTCTAGGCCCATCGGGGTCTGGACCTATCGGGTCCGAACCTAATGGGGTCCTCAAATGTGTCTGAACTAAGTTAAAAAAAAATTTTTTTCAATTAACTAATTTTTGGCAAAACATTTTTGCTAACTTTACCAAAAAAATTGTGGGCTCAAAATCAGCAAATTTTTTTGTAGGTTTACAAGCTTTTTTTGCTAACATTACAGTTTTTTTTTTTTTGAATGTATATTCCTTTAAAAGGGCCATTGGAAAACGATGGGGTTTTAGCCCTCAAGTCGTTCATTGGATCTATACAGATCGCTGTATGGAATCATTGTCTGGTGGCCTGCTTTAGACACAATTTTAACAAAAAATCGAGCGATTTTTTGTAAAAATTTCCATGCAATTTTTCTCTATTTTCTCATAATTTATGTTACACACTTAATATTTTTTACATCAATTACCTACACTCAAAATAATAACTCTGTTAAACTACAAAAAAAACTCTGCTAATTTAATAGAGTACACTAGAGTGGCTCGTTTTTGGGCTTTTCTCTCTGATCAAATTCTAATACCCGCCAAAAGTGTCGGTACCCTAAGGGTAACTCACATGCAAAATATCACTCCGATCGGAGTTTATCTTCTGTCTCCACTTTGAGCCTCAAAACTGGGGTTTTCGCCAAAAAGGACTTTAAAAAAAAAAAAAAAAAAAATGAAGTTTTTTTATTAAAATAATTAAAAAATTATTTTTGTATAATATTTGGTCGTAAATACTTAAATATGAAATTTAAAGATTTTACGGTATCATTAACCCGCTCAAACTTGATACCAAAAAAATGGCATGATTTTGGGGGCGTTCTCAAAACACCTTTTTTCAAAATTGGAAAATTTTATTACAAAAAAATTTTAAATATACCATTTTTTCTTTCTGAATTCATTAAGAACACCTTGGAGAAGAAAAATGTGAAATATGGCGGATATCCGTCGAGCCACTTTTCGGGAATCGCTTGGGGAAGTTAGCGGATTTCAAGGAAATGTTGGTTTTATCAATAATTTGGATTAATAAAATCTTATAAATTTCATTTTTGTGCAAATTAACGGTTTTTTGGTGTCATGGCATTCTATTAGATAACTTTAAGTCTGTCATGAAATTTTACAGATCTAGGACGTCTTAAACCCACATTGGCTGGGGGTCAAAAATGACCCCCGCGGAAAATTTTGATGTTTAGAGCATTAATTTTGTGCTATAAACAGGTATAAAACGGCTTTTATGTTTTTTACCCCAACTATTATTCCGTTTTAATATATTATCTTTAAAAAAAATTGTTAACCCTTCTTGGTAGGGGGTCAAAAATGACCCATTCAATAAAAAGTATATATTTTTTCGTATAAAATTAATTTGTGGCAATCTATTAGATAACTTTAAATCAGCTTCAAAATCTCACATATTTAAGATATCTTTAACCCACATTGGTCAGGGGTCAAAAATGACCCCGGAAAAATCTTTTAGGTTTATGAAAAAAAGGAAAAAAGCAAGTCTCAATAAATAAATAAAAAAAAAAAAAAAAGTAAAAATACAGATAAAACTTAATTTTTTGGTTATAAAAAATACAGACCCGAGTAAAAAGGAATTTATATAAATGTATATTATTTTATATGTTTTCATAAAACCATATACAACTATATGAGTCAAAGTATAAAATTATATCTCACTTTGAAATTTTCCAATTTTTTTAAATGATGTCATATAAAATCATATCTAATTATATTGTTCATAATACATTAATATAAATGGTAGATGTAATCATACGTTGCACATAAAACTTAATCCGATTTCATACATTATTATACGTGACTTTATATCTAATTATGTATAGGACTTTACTAAACAAAAAATCCAGTATCAATTTATGTATAATTATATATGACTAATATAATACCATTTAAAACTATATATAGTTCCATACTAAAAAAATTTCCAACAAAAATAATAGATATAATTATATGTGTCTTAAACGATAACATATCTGTGTTTGTATGGTACTATATATACGCAAATTTCGTCTAAACTCAATATATATTTATAAATGGTCGCATATGTAATGGAATATATATTTTGATATAATCATGTATAAAAAAAATATTTTTTTGACCAAACAACTAGCCATATATAATTATATATGCCAGTATTTCAAAATTTATTTTTGCGTGACAACATATATGGTTATACAAAACTTTTTATTGTATCATATAAGATTACATATAATTTTTGGAAACCCGAGTTCGATTCCCGGCCCAGTCGAGAAAAAAAAAGTTTTTTTTTATTTTTTTTTAAATAGAAAACACTTTTTTATTGCGTTTAATTTTTTTAGAACTAAAAAATTTTCATTTTTGGAATTTTTGCAATCATTTTAAAAAAATTATTTTTCTTTTGTACAGTTATATATAACTATATTTGATTTATTATAAAATTATCTATAATTTTTGGGAACCCGAGTTCGATTCCAGAAAAAAAATATATTTTTTTTATTTTTTTTAAATAGAAAACACTTTTTTATTGCATTTATTTTTTTTAGACTATAAATTTTTCTTTTTTTGAATTTTTGCAATCATTTTTAAAAAATTATATTGCTGTTATATAGTTATATATAACTATATTTAATTTATTATAAAATTATCTATCATTTTTGGGAACCCGAGTTCGATTCCAGAAAAAAATATATTTTTTTAATTTTTTTTTAAATGAAAAACACTTTTTTATTGCATTTGTTTTTTTAGAACTTAAAAAATTTTACTTTTTGAATTTTTGCAATCATTTTTAAAAATTTATATTGCATTTATATAGTTAATAATAGATATATTTGGTTTAAATTATCAAATTATCAATGATTTTTGGAACCCGATCTCAAATCTAATTCTGATTTCCTGATTCCATGAAAAATTTAAAATTTATAAGCCAAAGTCTTATTTCACTTTGGAAGCCTATGACTTGGAAATAAGGCATACCGCTACATTAAAATTATTGTTTAAGCTTACCATGGAAGCCCCTAATAGCGCTGTACGTCATTCCATTTTTTTTTTTTTTTTTGCAAATTTTATCAAAAATTTTCTAAGTCTTTTTGAAAATTGTGTACAAGTGAATAACATATTTAATTGGATGTAATCATATATTACTATATGTTAGATCAATTTGATATAATTAGATACGATCAATTTATTTAAAACTAAGTCTTTTAAAGTTGTTATTTGCTAACAACGTCCGCTGGTCTAGAGGGTAGAGATTGCGATTACAAAACGGAAGACTTGTGGTTCTAATCCCCGTCCGTTCGAAGTTTTTTTTTTTTTTTTTATTTATTTTCAGTTTGACATTATTATATCTAAAAATAAATCTAAAAACAGAAACATTTTTTGGATAAAAATGTATCCAATAATTTTTTTATAAAATCAAGATATCAGATATTATAAGATAACTTTGGCGCGGCCAAATTTCGGATGAAATTACATTATATAATATCCAATTTAATATAAAATCATGATATTGGATATTTTAAGATAACTTTGGCGCGGCCAATTTCCGGATGAAATTACATCATATTATATCATATTTAATACAAAATCATGATAATAGATAATTTGGGATAACTTTGGCGCGGCCAATTTCCGGATGAAATCACATACAATAAAATATTAAACTGTAACTTCATATATTATATGATGTTATGAGATAACTTTGGCGCGGCCAATTTTCGGATGAAATTTAGCAAAATCAGATCCAATAAATTATATATAATTTAATAAGATAACATGTTTTACCATACAATTTTTTTTTACTCGGGGTATTTCGCTTAAATTTGTATTTTAGCAGAAATCTCTGTTAATTATCTGTAAAATTAAGAGTACAAAGTTAAAAGTAATATTACAGAATTAACTTTGTTTTTTTGTCACAACAATATACAAAGTTTTTTCTTTAAATCTGTATTTTGACAGAAAACTCTGTCAAATATTTGTTGAATTGAGATTAGTCATTTTACAGAGTATTTAACAGAGTTATTATTTTGAGTGTACTTATAGCTTTTTCAGACCATATTATCAAGAAGAAGATATGTCAAAAATATTAAGAGGGATACGTAACAAAAAGACACGTCTTAAAATTTGTTCCTTTTTTCTTAAAAGTTTTTCTGCATAGCCGTATATGAGGCATTCCACACCAAATGTCCCGCTACAGAAAAACATGTGTACCGTAAATTTCTAAATAGGTTGTTTGGATAGCCCTATATGGAACTAAGAAAATTGCGTTTCTGGTTTTTCAAATTTTCAAAAACTGGCCTTAGGAGGCGTGGTCAAATATTGGAAAAAATGTAAAATTTGTGGCAAGTTGCCTTGATTAAATATTTATCACATTAAAACGAAATGCACCACAATGTCAAAGATTTACATTCTTATATAGTTTTGTATGGGCTATCGCTTAAATTTTTTTTTTGGAAAATTTTCAGAACCCGTTCTGAAATTTTCCATTTTTGAAAAAAGTCAATTTATCAAAAAATCCGGCCACTTTTTTTTTCTTTTTTAATTTTTTTTTTTTAGTTTAGATGTTTGTCCATCCACACAAAAAAAATTCAGAAACACGTTCTTCGTTTTTTTCGAGAAAATCGCATTTTAACTTTAAATTTCATAACAATATTGTAATTTGCTTGTCTTTCTTTGTTTTATCGTTGCGAATGAGTATTATTAATTGCATAAAATTTAAAAAAGAAAAAAAAGTGGCCGGATTTTTGATAAATTGACTTTTTTAAAAAATGGAAAATTTCATACAAAACTATGTAAGAATGTAAATTTTTGAGATTGTGGTGCATTCAGTTTTAATGAGATAAATGAGGCAACTCGCCACAAATTTGACCATTTTTCCAATATTTGACCACGCCTCCTAAGCCCACTTTTTGAAAAATTGAAAAACCAAAAATGCAATTTTCTAAGTTCCATATAGGACTATCCATACAACCTATTCAGAAGTTTACGGTACACATGTTTTTTTTCGCTGGACATTTGGTGTGGAATGCCTCATATAGGGATTACAAACACCATGCCTTAAACCAACCCTCTCCGCAAAATAATTTTTTTTTGGATAATATGTGTTGTGGGGAAAACGTGTTTTCGGGAAAATCTTTTTTTTTTGGTAATTTTTCATTTCTTTCTTGGGCTTTTTTTCGTAAATTTTGGGCGCAATTTCATATTTTTCTTTTTGGGTAATTTTTCGTATTCTTTGGGAGATTTTGCATTTGGGCGATTTTTCATAAAATTTTTTGGGCGATTTTGCCTATAGCCGGACGTGTGAGACAACACGACTGATTTTGCCTTCTCTTAATCAGGGGCGCAAAAGTAAGTCACCGGACACTGTCTTATAGGGAAGAACCGCAGAGCGGTTAAATGTGCCGTCGACTGACTTGCCGGAGTTACATGGATGAAGAGGAGTTGGAAAATATCGAACACTTTATCTGCCATTGCCCGGCACTTTCTGATCAGAGACTTGGATCTAGGGAGCTGTACGATCTCTCTAATTCGTCGGATGTCAAATTTCAATATCTAAGGAGTTTCATGAGAAGCTCAAATCAGTTTAACGACAGGGACTAGTAGGGAAACCTATTACAGTCCAGTGGTATCACAATGGACCTCAGAGTCCACTTAACCTAACCACCTCTTTCATTTGCCATCACCAGTGTCATCCTAGGACAAGTAAGGGGTGGTCCAATAACTGGTATCTTTTTAAAACATGCAATGAAATGAACAATACTCAATAGTTTTGAAACCTTATGGCTTTATTTGAAAGAGCAAACATTCCCGTTTTTTATGGCAAACGACTTCATTGATGCGTATTCGGCTTGCTCCGCTGTATCGCGTTGTAGCGCAGTACTGCGCTGCCAAACTGCACGTTTTTCGAAAAAAAGTTTTTAACCGAAATAAGGCACTCAAATGAGGTTATGTTAACAAACAAATTGGTACATCTTGGGATCGTAAAACTCGCAAGGTATTGTAAAGAATCCAATTCATCTATAGAAAGCAATAGATTTGAGTATCAGCATCATTACACAATATTTTCAAAAATACAGCTGAAACTCCCATTTTCGTCAAAGATGAGCGCTACATAGCCATGATTACCGACTTTTTGTTGGCCGTAATAGAATATACCAACTTGGATGACATTTATTTTCAGAAGGATGTCGCAATATGTCCCACAGTCCATCAAACAATCGATATTTTGCGCACTTAGTTCGGAAATCGTGTTTTTCGCCATATTCGCGGTGACAATTGATCACTTCAGAGCTGCCGATTAAAAACTTTAAAAATTTTTTTGAGGGGTCTCGTGAAAGATTCATGCAACATGGAAAATCCAGAAATGTTCTAGGCCCTTTTGACGAATATCGTTCAAGCCATTCTTGAAATAGAACCAGAAACATTAGAAAAATGGGTGCCGAGAATGAGCTACTGCGGAGCTAACCCAGGCAACCGCATGAATGAAGTCGTTTGCCATAAATAATGGGAATATTTGCTCTTTCAAATAAAGCCATAAGGTTTCAAAACTATTGAGTATTGTTCATTTCATTGCATGTTTTAAAAAGATACCAGTTATTGGACCACCCTGTACAAATATTTCCAAAAATTTTACAAAATGTATCCTTTAAAATTTTGAAGTCCTTGTTAAAGGAAACAGTATCACGAAATATAAAACTGTAAACGCAGTTTTACTCCATTTGATCTCTACCTTCATATGTATATCATCCGGTTTATGTTTAATATTGGCTGTCGGACGTTCGGATCGGCTGAAGAGCTGTCGGACGTTCGGATCGGCTGAATGGCTGTGCTAGTGTAAATATTTGCAGGGATTATATAAGAAGTGAAGATGCGTCGCCTCCGGTACCTGGAACGTCTAAGGATATCTCTCTGACTACTCTAGCGGAATATCTTGGAGATGTTTATGAAGTAAAATTGTTGGAACCTAAATGGTCCGAAAGAAGCATTTAGGTATCTTGGTTTCTTTAAACGATACAAGAATTCTTTCACTCTGTCTGGTCGCTCAACTATTAACACCACCAACCCTCACGTAACAAATACAGTTTCCACAACCGTTAAGATTCGCACATCATTTTCGGGCTTACGCTGACTACTCATGTGGTTGTCAGGACCAAGGATGCTACACCTCTATAAGGATGATTAAAAGTTGGAATAAGTTTTAAAATTATTCTTTATCCCACTTTTTATTCCATTTTTTTATTCCATTTTTTTATTCCGTTTTTGTTAACACTTGCATTCCCGAAATTATCCCAGGGAATAATTATTCCAGGGGATAATTATTCCAGGGGATAATTATCCCAGGGAATAATTATTCCAGGGGATAATTATTCCAGAGGATAATTATTCCATTTTTTTATGCTATTTTTTATGTTAAAAAAAATTAACAATTTTATGCATTTTTTTTATGCTTAATTTTTCTTAAAAATTCACAGAAAAAACTTAAGAAAAATTTAACTATTAGGAACAAATGCCTACAAAAAATTAAGGAATTAATTTTATGCATTTTTTTGATGCAATTTTATACAAAAAGGGTCCAATTTTCGCATATAACTATATAAAATTATATTAAAATTATATCAAAGTTGATGAGATTTGATCAAATTTTATAAGTTTTTATATCGTTTTATCGACTCATTTTTCGCATTAAAATGTACAACTATATAAAAAATGCATAAAATTAATTCCTCAAATTTTGTAGGCATTTGTTCCTAATAGTTAAATTTTTCTTAAGTTTTTTTGTGAATTTTTAAGAAAAATTAAGCATAAAAAAATGCATAAAAAAAAATGCATCAAAAAAATGCATAAAATTTATTCCTTAATTTTTTGTAGGTATTTGTTCCTAAAAGTTAAATTTTTCTTAAGTTTTTTCTGTGAATTTTTAAGAAAAATTAAGCATAAAAAAATGCATAAAATTGTTTTTTTTTTTTTAACATACAAAAATTGCATTAAAAAATGGAATAATTATCCTCTGGCTTAATAATCCCCTGGAATAATTATTCCCTGGGATAATTTCGGGAATGCAAGTGTTAACAAAAACGGAATAAAAAAATGGAATAAAGAATAAAAAAAATGGAATAAAAAAATGGAATAAAAAGTGGGATAAAGAATAATTTTAAAACTTATTCCAACTTTTAATCATCCTTATAGAGGTGTAGCATCCTTGGTCAGGACCTCAATTCGGTTATGACAAACACTTTGAGGTTTGTGACAATGCAGTTGTTACAAACGAATGAAGGTCTCAAATATGAGGTTGGAATATTTACGGTTGTAGCAGCTGGATTTTTATGTGAGTGAATATCAAATCAAAGATGAAATACAACTTCCATATCAGGCTGGGATAGTAAATCATCCGGACTAGGCGCAAGGAAGTTTGTGGGTATTCAAATTGTTCTGTTTAAATAAATTGACTCAATCATGAGACCTGAGTAGAGGAGTTGGGACACGCCTAAAAATAAAGGTCATATCATTTCTTTAAAACGTTATTACAACGATGCTGGATTGTATTTCGAAAGTTAGCCGATAAAAATTATTAAAAGTTTCTTCGAAAAATATTAACGGTTGTGTCAGCTGGATTTCTTATGTGCGTGTATATCAAATCAAAGGTGAAATACAAATTTCATATCAGGGCTAGGGAAAAGGTTTGGTTGAAGATGAAAAACGAAAGTGACTTTGGAAATCGTTAAAAACTTAATAAATCACAGTTATTTTGAGCGTAATCCAACCTTGGATCTACTCCAAAAATCGGTGGAAATGCCCATCTAAGTAATTCTAAAACAATTAAAACCACCTGTTGTTAATAAATTTTCATAAACATTGTAAATAGAAAGTTATCAATATTTCAATATGATTGATGTTTGAAGGAGATATTAAAAAAAAAAATTGTGATGGATGAAGAGCTGTACAAGGATAAAGTGTTAGATGACTTACTGAATGACTATAATATTTCACTGAGCAACATTAAACCATTAAAAAAAAAACAATAGCAGCTGTTAGGCGACACCAACAAGTAATGGAACATAGAGAAATGGCAATGTCAGTTGGTGAATTCAACAAATCGACAATATGTAGCAGGTTTACAGGTTTTTCCTTCTTTGCTTATAATATCGAAGAGATGAAGAGTTTTAAAACTCGAGGACGATTTTAAACATTTGTAAGGTATGCGAGAGTGTTATGATAAGTTGAGTTAAAAGGCAAAATCGAATGCAAAAGAACACGAATGCAATATTTTTTTATTCAATCGACTGTATTCCAAAGAATTCTTTCAATTTTGTTATTTGAAATTGAAGGCATTCAGTGACTAGCAACAACTAATGGATTTTTTAGAGAATTGATCCGAAAAGGATTTCATTCTTCGAAGCTCTGCTTGGCTCTTATTGCCGACCCTCGTATTTTAGTGTTGGTTGACACATTTGTATGATGCTTTAGATATTTCTTGTAATTTGAGATTTTTCCTCTTTTGTTTTTTTTTTTGTTTAAACAAATTCTACAGAAGAACATCATATGATTTTTATGAAATGTGTTTGAATGGTTGGTTGGTTAAAATGGATGGATGGATAGAACGCTGAACCAAATTATAAATTATGTTTACTTGTTGGATTTATTTATTTTACTTTATACCCCATGGCAATATCTTTTGTTTTTCACATTTATTTATTTTTTTTTTTTTTTAATTTTTTTGTACCCTCTGAATATCTTTTGTTTACCTTTTCGTTCTGGTTGTACGATATTCCTGCTGCTGATGATGATGATGATTTTATTGATGCGTGCAAAATGAGCACAGCATGATTTGGATTATGGATAATGTAGGATTTTTCATTCTTATTCACTATAGAAAACTATACAAAAAAATGGTAGGAGGTATAAATATTAAAGCTAGCAAGGAATATCTGATTTTTTTCAAAATTAAAAATCATAATTGATTGTTTTTTGTAAAATTAAAGAAGTAAAAAAAATTAGCACAACCGTGACCGAAAAGGGGAGGAAACTAGAGCAATCAAGGATAAAAAAAAATTATATAATTTGATTGTTTAAAAAAATGTTGCAGCATTTCAAATGTGTTTTAATTATGGATTTGTGCATAAGTAATTGATTCAATTTTCTGAGTTTTTAGAAAATAGGATCAAAAAATTTAATCTACATGTAAAAAAAACATTTGGGAAAGTATATTTAAAGGTTGTCATTAAAGGGTTAAACGTCGTGATTCCCAGATATATTCCGCAGAAGAAGTCATCGATAATTGATGCAGTTCAGATGCCTTCACATAATAGGTGCTTCACTGACTTCTTTTCTACTTCTTCAAAACTCCTACAATTATCCCTATCTGAGATTCCCATAATCACAGCCATTCACGCAATTATACAATGTCATGTTACTACTCCCACCCATAGGCTGACTGTTCGCATTCTAAATTTAAGAAGACTTTTGGCAGTGGTCATTAGGTCCGCGATATCCTACACGCATTTAAAGAGTGTAGGGCCTCAACCAACTTCTTCCACTCACAATCAAGTCCATCATTCGCTATGTTGTTTACTTCGCTCAAGCTTTTACGCATTTTCCATATCTCGGAGTCGATTTGTCTGGCGATCTTCCCTGAGGATTCCATTCGATGCCATTTCGGGCAATTTCGGACGGTTGTGTATGTGTATGTCCGATCCAATTCCACTTTCTTCTCTGTATTTCTATCCACAGCGGTGTTTGCTGTGTTTCATGTCAGAGGTTGATGTTCGAAATAGTTTGGGCCAGAAGATTCATAGAATTCTTCAAGACATTTGTTTACGAAAACTTATATACATGTTCTTTATTTTTTTAAATATGTACACTACTTATACCTTAATATAACAAGTATATACTTAAATATAATGTTCACGAGGAACATGGGGCGTTAAAATCATTAACCGGTTTTTGAAGCCAAAAGCCGTCATCGTTGGGGGATCGTTGTTTGAATTAATTAACGTTTCAGTAATCATTGAGTTTAGGAATGATTGACTGATTAGGCCTATGCACCCGATCCTAGTGTTGGGGCTGCCAACAAACCTCTAGGCAGGTTTCGTGGCTGTAGAACAGCCAGGAATGACTGAGTTTCAGTGACTTATTTCCCGGTTGTCACCTAATTACCTGAGACGCACCAATATTTACGTGCCATTAATGTTACTCAAGCCGGCGCCTTCTCACTTTAGCTGCCGACAAACGGGTGTTTGTGCGACATTACCAGGGAATACTTGGTATAATACCGGAAGTTGCGAGCTGCTAGGGAAGTTCAACAATGGAATCGCTTCTTGCTATTCCCAAGTGAATAGCAGACAGAGAGCTTTCAGCCACTGCGACAGATCCCATTCCCCAAAGGGATTTAATGTCGCGGGAAGCAGCATTCCAAGTTTCGCATCCATATAACAACGTTGATTTTACGTGGGAGTTTAATATGTTAATTTTAATACGACATGATATTGTGGACGATTTCTAAACTTTAGTGAACTGACCAAAGGATTGAGTGCCCTTATTTATTTGCCTTGCAATATCTTCACTGGATCCTCCAGTTTGATTAGTAATGGCTCCGAGAAAGCAGAATGTATCGATTTCTTCTAATGTTTCATTATTTATCAGGAAGGAATTTATGATTTCTGAGTTAATACGCAAGACTTTGACTTTGTAATATTTATCTTGAGCCCCGCCTTCTCTGATAAGTCTATGAGAGTGTTATCGCAGTTAGTGATATCTAACTATCGTTAATCTGGTAACGAGCTATATCGTCGATTCTGTTCATTACTTCTACTAGAGAAACTGGGATGTCAGGTACCACTTGCTCCCTCACTCAGAGTTATTACTTGCACATTCTCAGCAACTCCACCTTGTTCAGGTACCCAAACTTGCCTGACTGCGTGCTATCGAATTTAGTAGAGGGATCGTTTAAAAATTTAAACGCATCCCGATTTCACCGTTTTGGATTCCAAGACTGTTCACGAAAATGTTTATGCCGCAAGTATCTAAGTTCCTTGTCAGATTTATCCGCTCGTTCTTATCAATGACAAGTACGTCTGTCTCGAAAACATTTCACTTGTCTGGAATTCTCATGTGAGGCAATGATGTCCCTTAACCGTCCCATGGTATCACAATGGACTTCAGAGTCTACGTGTGTTGACGTAAAACGTCAGCAGCCACTTACAACCTACAACCTAATGATGTCGCGGCGCTAGGAGTATACTCCCGAACTCGTATCCATCTTAGATTCGTCTTTAAAAATGGAGATTTCATTTTCATTACAACAGAGTATTCAGCCCAGTTATTCCTAGTCGGTACTTAAATTTCAAAGATTCTGTAAAAGTTTGTCCTGCGTGCGGAAGGAACGTGTTTCCCAAAACTGATAGCAGATTTCGTTGCTTGTTCTTGAATGTTGAGCAACACTTCCAGAGTTGCTTGGGATCAGTAACCAACCCCCTCCCCCCCCCACAATAATCTTCAGAAACTAACCGACAATAACCTTGTTGATGAACTGATGAGATTTTGTTCATATTGAAGCCCCGATTCAGTATTACAGATCGAGAAGTGATTGCCAGTGCATTTCCATGGAGAACAGAAAAAAGAAAGAGTTACGTACAAGCAGAATTACCAAAAAAATCTGGCAGCGTTGCGACCTCAAAGGAATTTGATACGTACTTTTTCTCAACAGAAGGGGATTTCGTTTTCTCACGGGAGTGGTCACATGACACTGCGTAATTGATTTCCACGCTAGAACGATTGAAATCATCTCTGATTCCAATTGTGAAGGTGTGATGATACGTATACGGATAAAACAGTTAAACATATCCTCCGAAAATGCCCCGCATTGGACAGGCATCGCAAGCAAATATTTGGCAAGGCTGAATTCGAGAATCTGAAAGAGATTGCAGTTATGTCAGTTAAACTGTTTCCAAAATGGGCTAACGCGTTTTATCCTCTTCGCTGAGGGAACATGTGGTATTTCTAATGACCAGCCGGTCTTTGTGATAAGTTTAACATTTTTAGCTTCGCCATCCCAAACTTATTTAGTTGGAAATTTATTTTTCTGTGGATCATCTTCGGCATGTGTATTGTCTAACTCTGTATAGCCGATATTTTAATGGAAAGTATTCTGCTGATATATATTAATGTTTCCCCTATGGTCCCTGTTTTTTTTTTTCGATTATATTTGTAGATCATTTCCCTTTGTTGTCAATTGTACTCCACTACTCCTCATAAGAGTTTCTCGATAACCGACCAATTTGAAAACCGCGGTTTTGGTTTTCCAAAAACTTAAAAATCTATAGGTTTTGGTTTAAAAATAAAAATATATTCTCTAGAAAAACATACAAATTGAGTAAAATTTACATACAAAATGTTCAAGTAAATGGCGCCCAAGTTGGGGCCGCATTAAGAATCCTAAAGCGAATTCACAGAAACCAAAACCAACGAATAAGAAGATTCACTCCATTATCTTTGTCAGTGCCCTGCACTATCTCGCACTCGATTTAATTGTTTTGGCTCTTATTTCTTTCAGAATGTGGAGGAACTAAGAGGGATCAGCCCGTGGAAGATGTTAAAATATATCAAGCTGAGTAAATTTGATGAGACGCATGTGTGGACTTAAATAGTCATGCTATGGGACAGGAAGACGGAAGAACGTGAATTAATGTGTAGAGAAGCCCAACACCCCACTACAATCCTCCCTCCCCGCCCCCTTCAACACCCCCCCCCCCCCCCCCTTTCATGAGGTATCACTATGGATCAGGATCTGGTCTTGTGGACATTACGTCAACCTCTCAACCTAACCTAACCTAACGAATAAGAGTCGCGCAAAGATCGATTTCTCATTCCCAAAAAGTTTTTAGCAGGCGTTTCATGTCAGCGCACATCTGCGGTCCGTTTTGATGACACGAGACGAGGAGGGGATTACTCTTTTTGAGCACGTTATCAATCCAATTTCTAATGGTGATTCGACAAACACGGGAGAACATGCAAAATCATAGATTAAATTAGAAGGTTAGGTTGTAAGTGTAAGTAAATGGTGCCCAAGTAGGGGCGGATTTAGAATCCTAAAGAAACTAAAACCAACTAATAAGAGTCAGGCCAAGATCGATTTTTTCGGCTAGATTTATTTCATCAGAAATGAAAAACTGGTGGAACAGAGTTAAAAAATTTTAATTCTCTAATAAAATATTTAAGTAATTGGCGCCCAAGTAGGAGCCAGATTCGAAATCACAACGCCGAAACACAGAAACCAAAACCAACTCGATTTAATCGACTATGTTTGTTTAATCATAAATGAAAAACTGGTGGGACAGTGTCAAAAAATTTGAATTACCCATTTCAGGATTATTCGAATTACCCATTTCAGGAGTTATTGCAGAATATCTATGAACATAGTTAAGGGAAAATTGACACTTGTTAATAAATTTTTCTTTTATTGATGGTGAATTCTGAATATATATTGATAATTGTCGTCGTGTGAATATCCTACATGTTTTTATATATTACAAATATTTTTTTTTTTTACTATAATTTCGTTTTCTTGTTATGTATGTAACTTAGGTAAAAATACCTACGTTACATATTATCTATGAATATAAATTATATTTACTATTATATAAACGATAAATTAAAAAGCATATCGAAATAAATCAATAAAGATTAAATCTCACATACATTTATTAAATCCTTATGAAAGCAAATGTAAGAAAACTTAAACACATAAGGGTCTACTCTATACAAACCCATACACCGTTGTCGTGCAGGCATATATAATCTAATATTTTACAATATATCAAACAAATCTTAATACTCTTATGTAAATTTTTATTTATATTTTTACACATTATATTTGTTTAAGATACCAGTATGCATGGCAAACATTGGTCATTTAAAATTCTTAATACGAATACAACAAAAAAGCTCTTTGGGAGTGAAAGGAGGGATGATGAATATTAAACTTGGTGAAACATATACAAAATATACACTCGTATTTATCATTTCATGCTCAGAGTTTTTTTTCTAATGTGTTCTGAAGATATCAATAGAGATAATTCAACAAAATGTTAGGTTAGGGAGGTAAGCACCAACAAAATTTTTTCATTCATAGATTCCATTATAAGGTTAGGTTAGGTTGTAAGTGGCTGCTGACGTTTTAAGTCAAAACACGTAGTCTCTGAGGTCCATTGTGAAACCACGGGACTTTAATAAGTTTCCCTACTAGTCCTTATCATTAAACCAATTTGAGGTTCTTATGAAATAGAAATTGAATTTTTACATCCGACAAATTAGAAAGTTTGTGCAGCTCCCTAGATCCCAGTGAAGCAAGTCTCGTAATAGAAAGCCTCTTCATCCATGCAACTCCGGAAAAAGTCATTCGACGGCACATTCAACCGCTCTGCGTGCTTCCCTATAAGACAGTGTCCGGTAATTATAGCAACCATCGTCGAAATCTCTACTCTTGGAAGCGATATCAGCTCAGTTGTGCGCCTCTGATTGAGAGAAGGCCAATTCTAACGTGTTGTCTCACATGTCCATCCATTTGCCCATCTTTGATTAGTCTCCGTGGCGGAACAAAGCCGTAGGATTTACATGCAAGTTTCTAGAGACATACCAACACATTCCAATTCTGTTGGGACCTGTAAGGTAGGATCCCAGTATTGCAAGCTCACCGGCTTTACAGTTCCCTGAAATGTCACTGTGCCTTGGGACCCATATGAGCCGTATGTCAAACTGCTTGGCCATCTCATTTAAAGACGTGCGGCAGTTAAGGGCAGATCTTGTTTTCAGAAACATTGACTCCAGGGACTTGACTGTCAGAATAGATGTTGACAGCAGTTGTAGACAATACATTGCAGCTCAACCAGTCAGCCACTTTCTTTATTGCCAGCATCTCTGCCTGACAAACACTGCAATGATGCGGCAATCTTCGATCCAGGCTCAACCCTAGATCTTCCGAATATACTCCAAAGCCCACTTGTTCGTGCAGCCTCGACCCATCCGTGTAAAAATTTTTGGAGGCTCCACTACCCGGAATTCCAAGACTCCCTGGATGGTGTCATAGTTGTAAAGTGCCGCTTGAAAAGGCTCATAGATTGAGCACAGTCCACAATCGCTACTCCTCCATTGCAGTGTGCTATAAAGTCGAATTGCCGACGTAGCCGCATAATGTCCAATGGTATCAGGTGAAGGAGGATTTCTAATGCAGCCGTAGGTGTAGTACGAAGAGCACCAGAGATGCACATCGACGCCATTCTCTGTACCTTCGTTATGAAGACAAAGTTCCCTTTTGTCTCTAAAGCAGGCCACCAGACAATGATTCCATACAGCAGAATTGGACGCACCACAGCTGCATAAATCCAATGAATGACTTTAAGGCTAATCCCCTTTCTTTTCCCCTGCTTTTCTCACCCGTTCCTCAATATTACGCCTGAAATTCAACTTCCTATCTAGAAAAACTCCAAGATACTTGGCTCCATCGGGGAAGGCGATTTCAGCGCGCTCCATAGAAATAGGATCAAAAGCATGAATCTGATTTTTTCTTGTAAACAAGACAAGCTGTTTTACTTGGATTAACTCCCAGACCACAGCCTCTTGCACATTTAGACAGATCTATCAGAGAACCCTGAAGAATATCCTATAATGTTGGCAGATGCTTTCCCTTTACCGCTATCCCGGCATCGTCAGCATATGTGAAAACATGACAACCAAGTGCTTCTAGAGAAACATCTTCTATTAATAACAAGTGAAATACAATTTCAGCAGTAGTCATTTGCTGTGCCATCTTTTTTTTTTTTTTAAATGTATGACACTCGAAGACAAATTTCGGAACATTGATCCCAGGCAATTCAGAAAAGATGTAGACTGCGGGTCTACTAACTGGAATGTATCCTTTTAAAAACACCCTAGATGTAAGCATAGTGTCATTTCTATCCCCAATTAGGCTTGTAGAAGGAGCATAGTAAATCATATCGTAAATATGATTATAGCAATCATAGTATGATCATTAGGGTGGGGCGATTAGTAAGGAAGGAAAAAAATCTTACTGGGCGCTTCGCGATTCTGATTCTTGGGATTGTACTGAGCAAAAAAGTCAACTAGACCATACGTCTACGGTGAAAATCGAGCCTCCCGATTTTGACTTGAAGTTTTTTCTCAGTTTTTTTTTTTTTTGGAAAATTTGCAAATTTTCTTGGGCTCATATTTCGTAAACTATTTGAAATTTTGACTTATTTTCAAAAGTAAAGTTGTAGCCATTGTCCCGGGCTACAATTTCTCTGAACATTTTACTAAGAAAAAACTTCGTTTTCATGGTCAAAAAGTCGAAAATGTAGAAAATTCACCACTTTTTGTAATTTTTTTTTGGATATTTTGGCCTATAACAGCCAAACCATTGAGATTTTCGATCCAATACTAAGACAAAAATTGTAGCCAAGACAATGGTTAAGAAATATCTAGTACATTGCAAAAGCATTAGAACGCTCCTTCAGGCAGTTTTGGCCTTGTGAATTTCCAAATTTTTTGTGAAAATATTGATAAATTACCATTTTCAGTTGTTCATAACGCAAAATCATAAAAATGTTCTATTTCTTATTTTTTCCACTTTTTTATCCAAAAATATAGGCCCTTACCACAAGAAAACAAAAAGTCTATTTTAACAAAAGTTTTATTTTAAATTTCAAATTTTCAATACATTTTTTGAAAGTCGATTTTAAAAACAAAAACAATTTGTATGGAAATAAAATTAAAAGCTCATTTTAAATTTATTTTATTTTCTTGTGGTAAAGCTGATAACACTGTGCAACAAATTTTGGGTCATCGCATTGAGCCTCAATGCCTTCAACGCCATATAAAAGTAGACCATAAAGTGGACAAAATCATGAAATTTTGACTTATTTTCAAAAGTAAAGTTGTATCTATTGTCCCGGGCTACAATTTCTCTGAACATTTTACTTAGAAAAAACTTCGTTTTCATGGCCAAAAAGTCGAAAATGTAGAAAATTCACCACTTTTTGTAATTTTTTTTTTTGATATTTTGGCCTATAACAGCCAAACCATTGAGATTTTCGATCCAATAATAAGACAAAAATTGTAGCCAAGACAATAGTTAAGAACTATCTGGTACATCGCAAAAGCATTAGAACGCTCCTTCAGGCAGTTTTGGCTTTGTGAATATGCAAATTTTTTGTGAAAATATTGATAAATTACCATTTTCAGTTGTTCACAGCGCAAAATCATAAAAATGTTCTATTTCTAATTTTTTCCACTTTTTTTATCCAAAAATATAATGTTTTTTTTTTTTGTTCAATATTTATTTTGAAAATTCATTTAAAGTACAAAGTAATTGTGTTGGTAGAGACAAGGTATGAATCAAGAAGAATTCCAATTTAGTGTATTTTTCATTCAAAGATTGCCTTCCAAATCTTTTCGAGATTCCATACGAGGCGCTTTCTTTCGGCCTTCAGATACAGATGCCATTATACCTTCACGGTTTTTGTCGATTGAGCGCTTAGCAACACTAGCTAGTAGCTGGACATGACGCTCCGTACCTTGAATATGACAAGGTATTAGTGGGTCTGGAAATGGTGTATCTTCATCATCTACACATTCGAGGTATTGTTGTAAATGCAAATTTTGGCAAGGTACATCATGAAAGTGTATGTTCCCATGTATTTCAATGTCAAATACTACAATTCGGCTGTATACGGTAGTGCTCTGCTTGGAAAATTCATCCAGTGGACGCAATATTTACCAGACAACTTACGTAACATCATAAATCCCGTAATACAGAATAATTCCTATTTCGCACACAGTGAAAATGTTTTGTTGAGCATGTTATACGATGATTGTAAAGAAATTCGTACATTGGCTCTCAAAAAAATATTGTATATTCGCGACAACGTATGCGATTTAATTGAGCTTCGCGGATATGTAAAACCAAACATCAATTTTGATTGTACGCCGAAAAAAAATAAAAAAAAAATCAAATACTTTAAAATTTTTAAGCATTTTCTATATGCTGGACGAACTTTCTGTCTTGGACGTGCCCTACGAAAATTTGATGCAGAAAATATTTGTAAAACATTTTAACATTCTAACTGCCTTTTTTGTAGACTTTTTTGTATTTCTTTTAAAAAAGGACAAAAATGACCCTTTAAAATAGGACCTAGAGGGTTAATTTGGTCAAAGAAAAGAATCATCATAAAATTTTATAAAACACATCAAAACATAATTTTTAGCTCAAAAGTATATTTGCACTGTTTTTTGTCGATATTTTTAAACACTGCTTTGGTAAAAAAAAAATAACAAACATTGATTATTTCTACTTGACCCTTTTTAAACACTTTGCGCACGTCGCACAAACTTTAAACATTTGACAACCCCTAGTGAAATTTTATGAGGAAAATATTTGTAGAACATTTTAACCCTCTAAATGGACGTTTTATTAGACTTCTGTGTTTAGGTTTTGAAAAAGGACTAAAATGACCCCTTAAAATGACAGTCAGAGGGTTAAAATGTTCTAAGAAAAGTACCGCCATAAAATTTCACTGAAGACATCAAATCATGTTTTGAAGCTCAGATGTGTTTTTATTGTAGTATTTTTGGCGTTTTCCGAACTCCTTTGACAAAAAAATGAAAACTTCAGTGGGCTATAAAAAAGAAATCCGAACTGACTTTGCAAAACCCTTTGGTGATTTTGTCCACTTTATGGTCTACTTTTATATGGCGTTGAAGGCATTGAGGCTCAATGCGATGACCCAAAATTTGTTGCACAGTGTTATCAGCTTTACCACAAGAAAATAAAATAAATTTAAAATGAGCTTTTAATTTTATTTCCATACAAATTGTTTTTGTTTTTAAAGTCGACTTTCAAAAAATGTATTGAAAATTTGAAATTTAAAATAAAACTTTTGTTAAAATAGACTTTTTGTTTTCTTGTGGTAAGGGCCTATATTTTTGGATAAAAAAAGTGGAAAAAATAAGAAATAGAACATTTTTATGATTTTGCGTTGTGAACAACTGAAAATGGTAATTTATCAATAATTTCACAAAAAATTTGGAAATTCACAAGGCCAAAACTGCCTGAAGGAGCGTTCTAATGCTTTTGCGATGTACTAGATCGAAAATCTCAATGGTTTGGCTGTTATAGGCCAAAATATCCAAAAAAAAAATTACAAAAAGTGGTGAATTTTCTACATTTTCGACTTTTTGACCATGAAAACGAAGTTTTTTCTAAGTAAAATGTTCAGAGAAATTGTAGCCCGGGACAATAGCTACAACTTTACTTTTGAAAATAACTCAAATTTTCAAATAGTTTACGAAATATGAGCCCAAGAAAATTTGCAAATTTTCCAAAAAAATAAAGTCTGAGAAAAAACTTCAAGTCAAAATCGGGAGGCTCGATTTTCACCGTAGACGTATGGTCTAGTTGACTTTTTTTCTCAGTACAATCCCAAGAATCAGAAACGCGAAGCGCCCATTAACATGTTCAAATCGCCCCACCCTAATGATCATACAAGTTATATTATAAATGGAGTCCTACTCAAAAGATTGAAATTTAAAATAATTTCGATGTGCAAAAAGAATTTCGATAATCCAAAGATAGATTTGGTACTAACAATAAGAGTAAAGCCTTGCTAAGCCAGGGCGACTTCGGAGACAACGAGGACAAACCCCTTTAGTCTGAACGAAGGCAATCTAAAAAAAACGCTACTCAACTAAACTGGTAAAATCTTTGGAGCTCTTAAAAACCATACCTTCAAACATTCTCGTGTTTTGCAAATATTTATTACAGTTAAAAGTTAAGGGCGAAATAAAATGCCGTTAGATTTTAAATATGTATTAACAAACAAGGTATTCGTACATGTAAACCGACAATCATGAGATTTTAATCACTTTAATAACAGCTGTTTTTGCACCTAACACAAAGCCAAAACGAAAATAAATTTTTTAAACTTACTAAACTCTTAGCAGGGAAAAAAAACAGCAAATATACCGTTATTATATTTAAACACTAAAAATTAGTATTAAAACTACCTGTCTGTAGTCCTCCATTAACAGACAAATGAAGAAAATATAAAATAAAATAAGACCCCTTGAAATTCTATACTTTTACAACAAATAAATTAAAAAAAAAAAAAAATCATTTCATGCAAACACGCAAAAAACAAATATTCCATATTCTTTTCTTTTAAGATATTGATAACAGAACAAAAAAAATACAAAAATTTACCTTCTTCTCTTTACACGCACACATTATTTACAGATCAAGTTAAAAATGGAAAAAAGGTGCAACATCCTGTTTTTAAATAAATCTGAAGGCGTCTGCAGTGATTATATTGAGCAACATACTATAGAAACTAATGAAAAGTGCCAAAAAAATAAATGTTCACACAGTTTTGTTAAGAACAAATAGACATAAATGGTAATTTATGTGTACAGAGCACTCGCACTAATCTAAATGATTGATAGAAGATCCTAAAAGAAAGAACAGAACAATCACAGCACTACATTATTCATAAGAACTGACAGTTAGGTTGTAAGGGGCTGCTGACGTTTTACGAAGGCACATATAGACTCTGAGGTCCTTTGTAATACCCTGGGACTGTAATAAGTTCCCCTACTCGTTCCTGCCATAAAATCAATTTGAGCTCCTTATGAAACTCCTAAGATATTAAATTTTGATATCCGACAAATCAGAAAGATCGTGCAGCTCCCTAGATCCCGGTGATGCAAGTCTCTGACCAGAAAGTGCTGGGCAATGGCAGATAAGGTTAGGTTAGGTTGTAAGTGGCTGCTGACGTTTTACGTCAACACACGTAGACTCTGAGGTCCATTGTGATACCACGGGACCGTAATAGGTTTCCCTACTAGTCTCTGTCGTTAAACCAGCTTGAGTTTCTTATGAAACTCCTTAGATATTGAACTTTGACATCCGACAAATCAGAAAGATCGTACAGCTCCTTAAATCCCAGTGAAGCAAGTCTCTGACCAGAAAGTGCCGGGCAATGGCAAACAAAGTGTTCGATAGTTTCCAACTCCTCTTCATCCATGCAGCTTTGGCAAAAGTCATTCGACGGCACATTTAACCGCTCTGCGTGCTTCCCTATAGGACAGTGTCCGGTAATTATAGAAACCACCGTCGAAATCTCTACTCTTGGAAGCGATATCAGCTCACATGGGCGCCCGTGAATAAGAGAAGGCCAAATCAGTCGTGTTGTCTCACACGTCCATCCATTTGCCCATCATTGATTAGTCTCCGTCGCAGAGAAAAGACGTAGGTTTTGCCTGCAAGTTTCTAGAGGCATACCAACACATTCCAATTCTGTTGGAACCTGTAAGGTAGTTCCTAGTCTTGCAAGCTCATCGACTTTGCAATTCCCTGGAATATCTCTGTGCCCTGGGGCTCAGATCTTGTTTTCAGAAACATTGAATCCAGGGACTTGACCGCAGCTTGACTGTCAGTATAGATGTTGACTGCGGTTGTAGACAAGACATTGCAGCTCAACCAGTCAGCCACTTCCTTTATTGCCAGCATCTCTGCCTGGTAAACACTGCAATGATCTGGCAATCTTCGAGCCAGGCTCCACCCAAGCTCTTTCGAATAGACTCCAAAGCCTAATTGTTCCATTGACCCATCTGTGTAAAAATTTATGGAGGCTCCACTGCCAGAAATGCCACTAATACAAGACTCCATGGATGTTATCATGGTTGTAAATTGGAGCTCAAAAAGGATCATAGAAGAGCACAGTCCACATTTTGTAGTGTTTTTATTTTTTTCAAGATGGCGCTATGGCCACAATCGTTGGTCTTCCATTGCAGTGTGCGTCAGTCAAATTGTTGACGTAGCCACATACTGCCTCTTCAATATATCCAATAGAATTAGGTGAAGGAGTTCTAATGTAGCCATAAGTATATAGCATCAGTGATTCACATCGACGTCATTCTCGTTACCGTCGCAATAAAAACACAGTTCACTTGTGTCTCTAAAGCAGACCACCAGACAATGATTCCATACGGCTGAATTGGAAGCACCACTGCTGTATAAATCCAGTGAACGACTTTAGGGCTATAGCCCAATCGTTTTCCAATGTATTTTTTTCAGTAATATAAATTTGTCAATTTTGCCCCTGAAATTCAACTTCCTTTCCAGAAATACTCCAAGATACTTGGCTCCATCTGAGAAGGCGATTTTAGTGCCGTCCAGTGACATAGAATCAAAAGCAGGAATTATATTTTTCCTTTTAAACAAGACAAGCTCTTTTTACTTGGATTAACTCTGTCTGAAGGTTGTCCCTTAGTGTTGGCAGCTGCTTTCCCTTTATCGCAACATCGTCAGCATATGCGACAATATGACAACCACGTGCTTGAGAAACTTTGGCAACTTAAGCAGCGAGGGGTCTTGTGATTATCATCGTTTTGAAAGTCTGGGCATTCTATATATTCTTATGGTCCTTGACCATGCCTCCTGTAGGATCCTTCAAGTCTCTGGCTGCCTCAGAAACGACTTCTATGTTTCCACACAAGTTTTTCCAAGAATCACATTTGGCAATTTTGATCAGCTTCTTATAACCCTTAAGTTGCAGCCGCTCTTGAAGACTTTGCCCTATTTAAGAGATTTCTGACAGTTTAAAGCACGACAAACAATCTCTCAGTCTCACACATTTTCCGAAACCAGTGTTGCCGTTTATTAACAAAATATAGGAAAAATGTCTCAGAATCTGAGACTTTTCTATAGGAAAAAATGTTTTAGAGTCTGATATTATTTCTAAAGGAAAAATGTCTCAGAATCTAAAAATGTCTCAGAATCTGAGACTTTTTCTACAGGAAAAATGTCTCAGAATATAATATATTCTAAAGGAATATATTTTAGAATCTGTCATAAAATGTTATTAAAGAAATATTTTAAATTAATGCTCTTAAAAAAATGCATACTCTTAACTACCTTATCGTAGATTTGTTTAAAAGTAAGTACCAACAAGTTGTACAATATTTTTATCCTTTCCCAAAAGGAGATAGCACTAAAACCTTCAATAAAACCACAATCACCCTAAATACAAAATAGAAGCATAAGTACATACTCCCTAATTACAACAAGCAAACATCAAGTGTATTAAATTATAATTATTTTTTGTGCATGACAGAAGGTCGTGAAACATGCCTAATGACACATTTGCCACACCAGAAAGTAAAAAAAAAAAAAATATGTAAAAAAGGAAACCATTCAACCCGAAACAACCAACCATCCCATACCCAAGTTTATTGTACATAGCAACAAACAAATTCTCATTACTTTAAGATTTCGACTAAAAAAATTAAAGAAACGACATCCAGGCATTTAAATATACAACATGCTAACAAACGGATATTGTATATTTAGAGTATGCCGCCGTTTAATTTATGTTTTTTTTTTTCTTTTTTGTGCTGTTTTGGCACAGAAATCTACCATCGAACAGTGGTTTGGAAATACCAAAATGGTGTTTAAACAAGCGAGAGTTATACATTTGGCTAAGCGTAATATTGAACAACGGGTAAGAAATGCAACGATTGCGTTATATTTTTGTAAACAGGCCATTGAAAACGATTAGGCTTTATCCCTAGAGCCGTTCATTGGATTTATACAGCAGTGGTGCGTCCAATTCTGCTGTATGGAATCATTAGCAGGTGGCTTGCGTTAAAAACAAGAGGGAACTCAAGAGGGAACTCTGTCTTTATCACGAAGGTACAGAGAATGGCGTCGATATGTACCACTGTAGCACTTCACACTTCACCAACGGCTGCATTAGAATTCGTCCTTCACATAATGCAATTTGACATTTTGGGTAGGCAATGGAAGAGCAGCGATTGTGGCCATAGCGCGATCTTGAAAATGATAACAATCCTGTATGAGGCTTTTTGAGAGCCCCTTTACCACTACGGTACCAGTCAGGGAGTCTTGGAATGGGGGCAATCCAAGTAGTGAAGCATCTTTCAATTTTTACAGAGATGGATCGAAGCTATACGAACAAGTGGGCTTCAGAGTCTAGTAAGAAGAGCTTGGGTTGATCCTGGAAGATTGCCATATCATTGACCTGACAGAGATGCTGACATTAAATTAAGTGGCTGACTGGTTGATTTGCAAATGTCTTGTCTACAACCGCAGTCAACATCTATTCCGAAAGTCAAGCCGCGGTCAAGTCTCTGGAGCTAATGCTTCTGAAAACAATCTCTATCCTTAACTGGCACACGTCTTTAAATGAGATGGCCAAGCAGTTTGACATACAACTTATATGGGTCCCAGGGATCAGACAAATTCTAGGGAATTGCAAATCCGATGAGCTTGCAAGACTTGTAAGCAACGGAGACTAATCGAAGATTAGTCTTCGAGACTACTCTACCCATTTGGCCTTCTCTTAATCAGAAGCACACAAGTGAGCTGACATCGCTTCCAAGAGAAGAGATTTCGACAGTAGTTGCTTTAAGTACCGGACACTGCCTTGTAAGAAATCATGCTTCACCAAAAGACTTTTGTTAGAGTTGCACTTACTTTATCTGCCATTTCCCTGCTCTTTATGGTCTGAGACTTTCTTCACTGGGATCTAGGAAGCTGTACGATCTTTCTAAATTTCGAATGTAAAAGTTCAATATCTTCGAGTTTCATAAGGAGCTCTAATTGGTTTAACGGCAGAGACTAGTAGGGGAATCCCCTTAACCGTCCCGTGGTATCACAACGGACCTCAGAGTCTATGTGTGCTGACGTAAATCTTCAGCTGCCACTTACAACCTAACCTTTTAGCTTGGTCAAATTTCAAAACGATGAACTTTTCCTTGCGATTGAGCTTAATGAAATATGTGCTGACATAACCGTCATAGACTAATTAAAGATGGGCAAATGAATGGACGTGTGAGGCAACACGACACATTTGGCATTCTCTTAAATAAAAGCGCACAAGTGAGCTGATATCGCTTTCAAGAGGAGAGATTTCGACGGTGGTTGGTATAATTACCATACACTGTCGTATAGAGAAGAACGCAGAGCGGTTAACTGTGCCGTCGAATAAATTTTGTCGGAGTTACATGGATAAAGAGGAGTTGGAAACTATCGAACACTTCATCTGCCATTGCCGGGTACTTTCTGGTCAGAGACAAGCTTCACTGGGATCTAGGGAGCTGCATGATCTTTCTGATTTGTCGATAGCTAAGGAGTTTTATAAGAAGCTCAAATTTGTTTAATGACAGGGACTAGTAGGGAAACCTATTACAGTCCCGTGGTATCACAATGGACCTCAGAGTATACGTGTGTTGACGTAAAACGTCAGTAGCCACTTACAACCTAACCGTCATACAAGAAATGTGTAAGGGGCAAGAATGCTCCAAAATGAGAACATGAGACATCTACTACAGCGGTCATGCTAAAAGCACATGGTTGAATGCGGATTTGTAGTCAGGAAACGGCTGCGCAACCTTGTTCCCAGGTTCACACATGTCAACGAACGACTGGCATAAATCCGTATTAAGGCAAAAATTCTTCATCATTAGCCTTATTTATGTAAATGCACCGACTGAAGAAAAATATAAACCAACCAAAGACGAATTCTACGATCAACTGGAAGAATAATAGATCACAGCGCGAAGCATGACATTAAAACTATCCGCGGTGACCTTAATGGCCAAATTGGGAGGGGAAATGTGTTCGGTTCCACGCTCGGAAAATATAGTCTTCATCCGAATGTGGCTCATCCCATCTTCTTCAATTGGAATCAGCGATAAGTTTAATAGTTTTTGATGGAAAGCAATTAGACAGTGCCCTGTGACCACTACCGGTAGTAAACGGTATTCCCTTCTGTTAAGAGTAAGTAAGTATTGCCAGATTATTCTGATAATTCTGCTTGTACTTAAACTGTCTTCATTTTCTGTTTGGCATGGAAATACACTGATTTGAAATTGCTTCTTGATCCGTAGTACTGAATTAGAAGTTCAGTATAAACAGAAGTTCCTACCCAGCTTTGCAAGTTTAAAAGCTTTCTCGTTCCCGTCTACTCCCTTATACCCTGGTAACCATATTAGAGAAACTAGATTGTCGCCGGGTATATTTTGAAGATTTTCGTCTATCAAAGTTAATTTATGTTTTCCATATTTCTTTTACAACCACTGTTCATATCCAGTTAGGAAACAAGACCTTTAAAACTTGGTAAAAGGCAACAATTAAGAACATACAAAGTTTTTGTATTAGGGAGGAATTTTCTCTTACCTTTTTTACAATTCCCCTTTTTATAATATTATTTCAAACTGTTGTTAACAATATGTATGCAATTTAAACAAAATTTAATGACTAGCTAGTAAAATGTATATGTAGTATGGGTTTTAATTAAGGCAGCACTTAAACGCAGCGCAATAAATTTTTCTGTTGGAAAGAATGACTTTTATAATTCACACTAGCAATATTTTGATTATCTTTCGAGGAGCGGAAAATGGCAATATGGTCCGACTATTATGCCGACATACTATCAATTCCGCAACCCACAACTATCTGGTAATGTCACCGTACTTCAGATCAGAAACGATACAAGTACAATTTTCCCAGACGAAACCGAGATCACCAATGCAATAAGTGCACTGAAGAATGGCAAGGCACCAGGCGTCGACAACGTCAATCTGCTTAAGGCTGATCCGACTCTTAGCTCTAAAATAATCAGCTCCATTATCAAAGACTTTTGGACATGCCACTCTCTTCCTGCTAAACTAATTGTAAGTGAAGGGGTGATAATTAAACTACCCAAGAAAGGAGATGGAAAGCAAATATTGGTGGGGCACCACCAAGAACCGCCTTTTCTCCTCCAATGTTAGCACTATTCTGCTATATGGATGTGAGTTCTGGAAATTTACTGCAAGCGACATCCAAGTATAAACGTTGCTTGCGAAAAATATTGCGAATATTTTGGCCGAACGTAGTTTTCAACTGAGACCTCTGGCAAAAAAACAGGTGAAACACCAATCCGCATAGAAATTGCAAAAAGGACATAAGGTTGGGTTGGCCATACTTTGAGAAGACCCCATGATAAAAATGCAATTTAATGGAACCCTCATGGCTGCAGAAGAAGAGGTAGAACCGCTAACACCTCGAGAAGGCATTTATAATCCGAAATTAGCGAAACAAGAAAAACTTGGTCTGAGATAAAACTACCTGCCAATAGACGTATAACGTCTGAATTGGGAGCGTCTGTAATGTCTCGAATTGTCAATAGGGGCACACCACAGGGAGGTGTTCTTTCGCCGCATCTTTGAAACCTGGTATTGAATTCAATCTTGCTATCTCTAGAAGCACGTGGTTGTCAAGTTGTCGCATATGCAGACGAAAAACCATTGGCTGAGGCTTTAGCCTTAAAGTCGTTCATTGGATTTATACAGCGGTGGTGCGTCCATTTCTGCTTTATGGAATCCTTGCCTGGTAGTTTGCTTTAGAGACAATAGAGAATTGTGTCTTTATCATAAAGGTACAGAGAATGGCGTCGATGTGCATAACTACACCTACGACTGCATTGGAAATCCTCCTTCACCTTATGCCATTGGACATATTGGGTAGGCAGTATGTGGCTATGTCGGCAATTCGACTTAATAGCACACTGCAATGGAGGAGCAGCGATTGTGGCCATAGCGCGATCTGGAAGAAGAAAACAACACCACAAAATGTGGACTGTGCTCCCTCTATGAGAAGTTTTAAGCGCCACTTTACCACAATGATACCATCAAGGGTATCATTGGGAATTTCGGGTAATGGAGACTCTCAAAATTTTTACACGGATGGGTCGAGGCTGCACGTACAAGTGGACTTAAGAGTCTATTCATAGGAGCTTGGGTTGAGCCTGGCCTGAAGATTACCGGATCATTGCAGCATTTACCAGGCAGAGATGCTGGCAATAAAGGAAATGGTTGACTGGTTGAGCTGCACTGTATTGTCTACAACTGTAGTCAACATCAGTTCAGCCGCGGTCAAGTTCATGGAGTCAATATTTCTGAAAACAATATCTGCCCTTAACTGCCGCAAGTCTTTAAACGAGATGACCAAGCAGTTTGACATACTACTCATATGGGTCCCAGGACACAGAGACATAACAGGGAATTGCAAAGGCGATGAGCTTGCAAGACTGGGAACTACCTTACAGATTCCAATTGAATTGACATGTGTTGGTATGACTATAAAAACTTGCAAGCAAAATCTACGGCTTTGTTCCATGACTAATCAGACTTATCAAAGATAGACAAATGGATGGACGTGTAAGACAATACGATTGATTTGGTCTTCTCTTAATCAGAAGCGCTCAAGTGTGCTGATATCGCTTACAAGAGGAGAGATTTCGACGGTGGTTATTATAATTACCGGACACTGTCTTATAGAGAAGCACGCAGAGTGGTTAAATGTTCCGGCAAATCGTTTTTTCCGGAGTTTCATGGATGAAGAGGAGTTGGAAACTATCAAACACTTCTTCTGCCATTGCCCGACACTTTCTGGTCAGAGACTTCACTGGGATCTAGGGAGCTGCACGATCTTTTTGATTTATCGGATGTCAATATTCAATATCTAGAAGTCTCATAAAAAGCTCAAATTAGTTTAACGGCAGGGACTAGTAGGGAAAGCTATTAGTCCCGTGGTATCACAACGGATCTCAGAGTCTACGCGTGTTGACGTAAAACGTCAGCAGCGACTTACAACCTAATCTAACCTAACCTTCATAGAAGTTCAAATTGATTTAAAGGCAGAGACTAATAGGGAAACCTATAAGTCCCGTGGTATCATAACAGACCTCAGAGTCTACGTGTGAAGTAAAACGTCAGCAGCCACTTACAACATAAACTTACCTAACCTAAGTCTAATGGGACGGAACAGATTCCGATGGAAGAATTCGTTATGCCCCTTTGTTCCAACTTGGAACCATAGGAATCAATATAATATTTTGATTACAAATTTTGGATTTTGAGGAAATCATTGAAGAAGTCCGTAAGACATCAGGGATACAAATGATTCTGGCTTCTGAGCAACCTAGATAATTAACACGGGATATGGTCAAGATAAATTAAAACTATCCTTGAACTTTAGCGGATAATACCAGCCACCCTAATATACATTCTTGCAACGACTGCTAGCCGGCTAGTCATCCAGCCAGCTAGCAAAAAAAAAACCTGGCATGCTTTAACTTTGTATCTTTGCCAACGATTGAGGGCGATTAGAAAGATGTTGAAAAAAAAATCCTAAAGTAATGTAATCGGAGTCAATGTTGGAAAATGTATACCGCCACCATCACCGCCACCGTCATTCATTTATTTTTTACAAAAAAAAAAAGAAAAAAAAAACGAAAAAAGGGAATGTAACGAACGTGTGCGGCTGACTTTGTCCTCATTCAGGCAAGAGTGCCAAAGTTACGTGAGGTTAGTTTGTAATTAATCTTTATATTTTTTTTTTTTTATTTTTAGAATAAATTGTTATGGCAAAAGTAAAAAAAATATAATGTTACAATTTTAATATAAAACGGAAGGAAGGAAATGAATGTGTGTATATTTTTTTTTTTTGTACTTTGGTTACAATAAGTATTAATTGGATTTTAATATTAAAAAAAATATGCATAAAAATATTTTGGTTGTTTAAATTAAAGAAATCATGGTAAAGAAACATATTTTGAAATTTAGGACTACGCAGAGATTAAATAAAACCACCCATCAAACGGTTGAGAATGACTGCAGCTTTGATTTAAGGGGATGTTTAGGATAGTTTCCCAAACAATCTCTGTTGCTTGAGAAGCTATGTTTCCCTGTAATAAAACTACGATTTTTTTTTGTTTTTTATCGACTTAAGCAATTTTAATTTATCGTCAAGGATAAAATAACTTACAAGGGAAGTATCTCAACACTTATTAGCCGATTTGCCTGAAACTTAAAATATATATAAAAGAGACGATTTTAAGGCTAGGGTGTCTCGGCTATACAAGTGTTTAAAAACTTCGTTGTCCCATTATGAAATAATTTGGACCTTCACAAACATTTTGATAACTCCCGAACTAACAGAAATATCGTCTACAGCAAAAATACGTGTCGACTTAAATTTAATATAGATTATTTCATATTCGTACGGATATCGTATGTCTTCTAGTGTTTATAAACCGGTTAACCGAAAAACCGGTTTTTTCCTAAATTTTCGGTTTTTTTGCAAACCGGTTAACCGGAATTGAAGATTTCCGGTGCACCGAAAACCGGTTTTTTTCTGTCGGTTAACCGGTTTTTTAAATACATTCAAAACGGAATATTTTCGCAAATATTAAGGGTTTACACTTATTTTTTTATGATATTTTCAAAATTTCGTTGAAAATAAATTAAAAATCCGCGAGAAAGAACGTCTAAAATATTTTTTGTCTTCAAGAAATTATTTTCTAAATAGGAATTTTTTTCCGAAACTGATAAAAATTTCAAATACTCACCGTTGTCAGCGTTTTTTTTGAACATTTCATGAAAAACTTAATAAGTGACTGTTAACCAGATACTAAAATCCCTGTTAATGGCGAAAATGTCAATAAAAGAAAATAAAAATAAAATTCGGAACTGCAATTTACTTATAACGAATAAATGTATTTTTCAGTGTTGGCTACCGTTACCCTTTCAATACCGTTACCGATTAAAAACCCTTTGATATTGACTACCGTTACCGTTACCAATACCGAAATAAAAAATTTTAAATACCGTTACCGATAAAAAACCGTTACCTTTATTCGGATATTTACCGGTATTATATCGGTTTTGTTTCGGTTGTCTTAATATTACTTATTTTAATTTTTTATGGATTAAAAAATAGTAAAATGTTTTTAATATACAAAAATAAAAAAACAAATTTTTGTTTATTGCCAATCGTATTGTTATTTGGACAAAGACAATGAGGATGTCGGTCCAACAAGTGACCACATTCGCAATAAACTAAATTTTAGCAAAGTAAATCTGAAAATCGGTCCAACCAATGATCACATTCGCAATTCACTTATTGTAAATATTCCAGCAAAAACTTCGCTTACCAAGTAATTAACTTAAGTGATGTCATTGGAGGTAAACACATTTTACCTTTTTGGCGCAATGTAATGCAAATGGTAAATAGTAGTATTCAAAGCCATTACCACGTAAGCGAGGCAGGAAGGGGCACCCATTACCAAGTTTTTGCTGGGATTCTCCAGTGTGAAGATAGAAGAAGAGACAAACCTGAATTGTGGCAAATTGCTAAAGTGTTGCTGGCGGTGTCATCCACGCAGCTAAGCGTGAAGAGATTGTTCTTTGGAGTTAAATACATAATGAGCACTAATCGTACACTCAGAAGAAAAAATCTGTAAAACAACTTTCAGTTTGAATTACAATTTTTTAGCAGATTTTAAAATGGATATTTTACCTAATTTCTGTGATTCAGTTTAAGAGAATAACAAATTTTTTTCTATATTTCAACAGACTCTGTTTGCTGAATTTATTATAATTATTTATTTTTGTTCAAATTTCAGCAGATTATTTTGCAACTTTACAAACATTTTTTTTAAGAAAGTTTGATAATTTTTTTTATTTGTAATTTTTGTCAAATTTATAGAATTAAAACTAAACATTGTTCAAATGTAAAAAAAAATCAGCTGATTAGGTGTCCCTCCCACCGCCCTCCCCCTTAAAAAATCCCCTGAAACATCCTTGCCAAGTTTTTTTATCCCTGCCGATTTTTTTATCAACAGACCACACAATTTCGATATTCAGGCTGTTTATTTGAAATCAGCTGATTTTTCGGCTTTTTTGAAGGTTTTTTCTGCAGATTCTACCTGGATTATCCAGACAGGAATTTAGCAAACCACGTCAGCTATATTAAGCAGATTTCTCAAATGGCTTAAAATGCAGATTTTTCATATGGCTCAAAATGCAGATTTTTTTGCTTATTGTACAAAGATGTCTCTACGAACATGAATATCGTATTTGATGAATTACAATATTGCGTAAATTTTTTAATTAAATTCTGAGTTAATTCATAGTATTAAATACTAGTACATATATTATGTATTAAAAATGTACTAAATTTAACAGTTTTTTAATTTTTTTTAAATATATTTTTTTTTTTACATGTTTTTAACAAATTTTTGACTTGTTGACATTTTTTTCATAATACCGGTACGTACCGGTATTGATGTTTCGGTAACGGTTTACCGTTACCGAAATAATCGAAAATACCGTTACCGATATAAAAAATATGTGATACCAATACCGTTACCGTTATTCGTTTCGGTTGCCAACCCTGGTATTTTTCTAAATAAAACCAATACAAATTAAATTGAAGTTCTAGGGAATATGGGCAATTAAAGTACATTATTTAAATATCGCTTTTTTATAGCGTAATAGTTGCAAACCTTGCTGAAAGAAACAAATATGTTAACTTTAGCTATATTCGCTTTAATTTTTTTATAAAAAACCGGTATTTTCAAGTATTTGTTGGTTTTTTCAGTTAAAGAAAAAAACCGGTTAACCGGTTTTTTTATTCCGGTTTAACCGAGAAAACCGGTTAACCGAAAAAGCTGATTTTCGGTTAACCGAGAAACCGGTTTTCCAAAATGTCGTTTTTTTATAAACACTAATGTCTTCATATAAATGCCCGTCAAAATTTAAACATTTTCATGAAAAAAATATTTAACGAAGCCGAATTTTTACAAGTGTATGCCACTGTTGGATAGACATTAAAAAAAACCTTTCTTTTGATATGTAAATATTATATAGTTTCTTAGAAAGAACCGGCTGAGAAATTTTTTACCTATGTTTTGAACCCCTAAGTCCCCGATATGGCCGATAAGCCGAGACACCCCAACCTTAAAATCGTCTCTATAATATATATTTTAAGTTGCATACAAATCGGTTCATAAGGGTTGAAATACTTCCCTTGTTAGCCCACATGTCGTAATGGATGTATACAATGTATTCCAGTATAAAAATTATCATCATTGACATTGCCGTCATGACCACCGACCACATTTATAAATGTGGTTTCTGCCAAAAGGCATCAAAATGTAAGACAATAAATTTAAAATACAAAAAACTTTAAATCCTATGTAAGGGGGAGTTTCTGATATGAAGATTAAACTTAGTTTGACTAATTGTTAAAATCATTGAATATAGATTTTTTTTTGGTTTAAAAATCTGATTCCAATTTTTTTGAAAACTTCACACTACACTTAGAAAATTATTGCAGTTACTACATGCTGGTCATTTGTGTAGTAAGTAGTAGTTGTTGTTTTCAACTACAACTTCAGTTGTTTTTGGGTGAAAAATCTCAAACAACTGTTTTTTATAGTCGTTTTAAAAAATAAATACCAAAAATTACTACATTGTAGTAACAGTTGTTTTATGTAGTTGTTTTTAGTCTATAAAAAAACTTATAATTTTCTAGAAATTTTTAGAAAAACGGATGTGTTGAACGAGTTGGAAGTGTCAGATGCAGCAGGAATTATTTCCAAATAATTTTAACAGTTTTTTAAGTTTAGAAGAAAATTTAGACAATTTCAGTTACAGTAAAAATAACTGTACTTTGAAGTAGTTTTTACCGTTTTTTGTAGTTGTTAATTGATAGTTAAAAACAACAACATTTTTTGGTTGATTTTACCGTAAAATGTAGTGGACGCCTAAACAACAGCAAATGTAGTAGTTTTAACTGTCTTTTGTAGTGGAATCTACCGACATAATTTTTTGAGTGTAGACTTCTACACAAGACTCGATAATTGTTACATTGTCTGGTCTAGGAGTGAAGCATGGGACCGTTTTAATGGTGGAAAATCGACTTGCCAATAGACGTCTGATTCGGTAGCGTCTATCATGTCGCGATTTGTCAGTAGAGGCTCACCACAGGAAAGTGTTCTTTGCCACTTCTTTGAAACCTGGCCCAGAATTCAATGCTGCTCCCTCTAGAACAACGTGGTTGTCATGTTGTCGCATATGCTGACAATGTCGCGATAGCGGTAAAGGGAAAACCCCTGCCAACATTGAGGGACATTCTTCAGGGTTCTCTAAAATATTTCTCTAAATGGGCAAGACACTCCCAGGAACATTTTTTGGAACAGATTCCTATTACAATAGATTCTTGAATATATTCTACGGTAATCAAGACAAAATTTTCTATGTAAAATTATTTTTCAAAAAAACTACTTGCTCTAAAAAACGATTGCTTTCGGGACAATTTCAAACAAAAATCATTGATTCTGGAATGTTAAGTAGAACTGGTTGCAGGGTAATATGATGCGTTCTGGAACCGATTATTTGGAACGGAAAATTTTGCTGGGTTTCGGTCTTGGAGTTAATCCAAGTAAAATAGTGCTTGTCTTGTTTACAAGGAAAAATAAGATTTCTACTTTTGATCATATTTCTCTGGACGTTACTAAAATTTCAGATGGAGCCAATTATCTTGGAGTATATCTAGATAGGAAGTTGAATTTCAGTCGTAACATTGAGGAACGGGTGGGAAAAGTAATCCTGTAAATGGGCCATTGGAAAACGATGGGGCTTTAGCCCGAGAGTCTTTCACTGGATTTATCAGCAGTGGTGCGTTCAATTCTGCTATTGGAATCATTGTCTAGTGGCCTGTTTTAGATACAAACAGAAAATGTGACTTTGTAACAAAGGTACAAATTATGGCGTCGACGTGTATCACTGGAGCTCTGTCTTCATCTAATACCATGGACATATTGGGTATGCGGCAACGTCAACATTTCGATTTAAATGCAAAAGCAGCGACTGTGGCCATAGCGCGATATTGAAAAATATAACAATACCACAACATGTGGACTGTGGACTAACCACTATGATGACATCCAGGGAGTGACGTGGATGAAAGGTATTCCGGGTAGTAAAGCCTCTATTAATTTTTACTCAGATGAATCGAAGCTACACGAAGTGGACCCACATTGGGAACTTTGTGTGAAAAAGGCGCGCATCGACGTTTTTTTGTTATAACTTTTTTTTTGTTATAACTTTCACTACATTCTTTACCATTATAAAAACTGGAGACCTTAAGGAACTCACACATGTGGATTGGACATTTTCCCATTTGTACCCTACATGTAAATTGAAGGCAAAGTTGGTTAATTTATTCATATAAAACATTGAAATGAAGGTCAATTATTTAAAAATCTTTTTGATTTTAAGTAGGGTTGCCATTTCCATTTTGAGAAAAAGAGGACGTGGCCATCAAAAAAGGAGGACATTTGTCTTCAAAAAGAGGACATTTTCTCCCCTACTAAAAATTATCAGTCCCACTAAAAAATCACTAAAACGCAATGTTGGCAATCGTTACCGGAACCAATAAAGATATGAACATTTTTAAAAGCGACTAGGAAAATCAATGAAATTTCTCAGATTCTATTGCGTTCGGAAACGGAATTAAACCATTTCCAAAAATATACGTCAATTCCTTTAATAACAACGCAAAAAATCGAAAGTTTTTGGCTTCGGCTGAAATACTCATAGAATTTTTAAGGATTTTGACTATATGATTCTAAATCTGTACTCTTGACTTTTTCATCACGTCTAGAATTTCATTTATTCGCAGTTAAAAACGCGGTTTTTGCCTTTTTGAAAGCCTGCACAGTAGCCTTTGCGCGGAATAAAAATCTAGTATTAAGCGTTCGAGTTGAATTGAACTACTGTCTCACAAATAGGAAAACAAATTTGAAGTTGTTGCAATACAGATTATTAAATCCCGTTAAATTACTGATAATTTTTCAGTTGAAGCGAAAAAAATGAGACATTTATGAAAAAGTTTATAACAATTAATTAAATTTAAGCTCGTCGTCCCTATAATTTTTTCCAACACTGTATTTGGATTGGACTCAATCATAAACTTATTAAAAACATCTTGCAGGTTGTTTGTTTTAGAGTTTTGTCTGTTAAAGTTTCTTTAATAATTTTTAAAATGCCTATGTGATCTTTTCAGAGCCTCCTCCGATAATTGTCAAGAAAAGAGACAAATAATTTTTATTCCCGTCCCTGGAATTCCCGTGAAAAACCCTACATACTACTCATATGAGTTGCAGGGCACAGAAAAATTGCTGCAATTACCGGCCATTGTTTTGGGTAAATGTGCTGCCAAATGACTTCTGCCGGAGTTTCACGGATGAAGAGGAGTTGGAAACTATCGAACTTTTATCTGCCTTTGTCGGCACTTTCAACTGTATAGACTAGTAGGGGAGCCCCATATCCGTCCCGTGGTATCACAACGTACCTCAGAGTCTATGTGTGCTGACGTAAAACGTCAAATAAGTTTTAATTTAAAAAACAGCATTTGAAGAATAAACTCCAATTAAAAACCAATATAATCGACGTCTAAAAAACTAGCCCTTAATCACACACAAGTTTACCAAAGGCATCAGCCTTCAAGCTGACTTAAACTTAGCAATGGTAGTCGTTTGTATGAACAACGCCAAAGTTATTTGATAACGACAGAAGACAACCGATGAGGATGATGAAGATGGAGATGACGACAACAACGAGAAGACCGGTAAAAACGGCGCACATACCTTTTTCAATTTAACATTTTTTAGACATAAATTAAAGTCACTTAAGTCGACATAAGTGAACATCTATTCCAGAGTTACGTGTACAATATGGTAACATAAAAAAAACTTTCTCTTTTAGAATATTCTCCCAACAAATACTCTTAGAATTTCTGCTTTTAAAAATTTGGTAATTTACAGAATTGAATTGATGAGCGTTTCGGGAATTTTCCAATCATTTCTCATGTGGTACAAACATTAAATATTCATATTCTAAATAATTTCAACTAAGTGAGAATTACGGTAAAAAGGAATAAAATAAGATTTCGAAATTTGACGTGTAAAACACCCAAATATATTGAAAAGCAGTAGTTGATTTTTGCATTATTTTGTCATCGGCAATCTTTACGTACCAAAGATGGAGATGGATACGGATTCGAGAGTATACTCTGAATGCCTCGAAATCGGGGCCTTATTGAGACTTTCCGGATAAGTGTAATGTTGCAATTGAAAAAGCCGCGCAGATGATTATGACAAGAACCTTGGTCTTTGCGCCATTAACATTTTCGTGCATAGTATTGCAGCACTGAAGGCCTTTGAATCAAACACTGTAAAATCGGGAGTCGTTAGGAATTGTAAACAATCCCTTCGTTGAATCAGTCAGCTGGGTCTTGGGTGCCTAGACATAGTGGGATCGCTGGAAACGAATTGGCTGATGAATGATGGAGAAATGGCTCTGAATCGGTGGATGAACGTGTAGAACCTGACATCTCGGTTCCTATAGTGGAATTGATGAATGAAATTGATAGGATATCTGAGAATAGAATGAAGAATATGTAGATATCACTGACTACGTGCGGTATATCGCGAACCATGTGGCCACTGCCGAATTCTAAAAGTCTTCTTACTTTTGGCAAACGGACGGTTAGCCTATTAGTGGGAGTACTTACACACAAAAAATTATTGGCTAAAAATTTTCAATTAAATCTATTGATCAACAAAATTTAAATAAGTCAATCAATGTTTTGATTGAAATTTTTTTCAACATATTAAATTTTTTTTAGGTTTAATTTATTTGAATAGAATAATTCAAAAATATACAAAATAATCGGGTTTTACTTTTTTTTTATTGTTTGGAACATATAGGAAAGCAAAAAAGTTGAATTTTTTGATAATTTTGTCATAACCTTACAATTCATTTGTTAAATCAATCATTATTTTGATTGACTTTAAATAAAAACTTGATCAAATTTTTGATCAAAATCGAAAAAATGTTTTATTGAAAAAATGTTCAATCAATCACCTACAATTTGATAATTGGTATAACAATTTTCTTAATTGGAGGAATTTCAATCAAAAAATTGATTGAATCCGCGTTTTTGTTGATAGAAATTCGTTTCAAATTTTGTCTGTGTACAGGACACTTTATAATTGGCCAAATGGCCATGCGTATGAGAATTTCTGATGGGAACTATTGGAGGCCGAGGAGTTAGTAAAGCACTTGTTATGTAAATGTCCGGGTCTATGAGAAGCCGCCTTAAGCATTTGGGGCAAAAGATTGCCCAAACGGTGTCTCATTGACATCTCCAGCAGAATATCTTAGAGAGTCGGTGGTTTAAGAGGTATTTTTTATCAGAGGGGAACTAACAAGGCAATCACAATGGGTCTTATGGCCTCCGAGCTAATTCGCCAAATTGGCGGACGCCCATCCAACCTAACCTTGTCATTGGCAAATGTTAAATGCAGTTTTTGTTTTTCTTATAATAAAATACAAATTCTCTCGTTCTAACAAGGGAAGTGTCTCAACCCTTATGAACCGATTTGCATTAAACGTAAAATATATATAAAAGAGACAATTCTAAAGTTGGGGTGTCTCTGCTTATCACTTTTTTTAGAGAGGTAGCCTTCTATTTGTTGCAATAAATAAACCGCTTTACCTGAATATCGGTCGAAATTTTCGTATTGGTCCTAAGTCCAAAAATGGTGTGGTTAAAATTAAATTCGATTTTTTTACCAAAGTACGCATTAAACACACACAAACAAAATTTTAATGAAATATTTTCTATTTTCATGAAAATTGAGAGATTTATGTGAATATCGGGAGGGTGGTTTGTATGGGGGCTACAAGAAGAACTAGTCCGATTCCTTTCAAATTTGTGAAATTGAAAAACGTTTACCTGGCAAATTTATTAGTCATTGGCCGCTGTTCCAAAAAAAGTAATTCACATAAAAAATGTTAAAATGAAAATTTCCGAATTTTGTTGGTGTTCTAGATTTCACATTCGATTTTTTTTTCGTTTTGTTTCACATAAATAAAATTTTGTGAAAGTAAAACGAATGCACTTTTTTCCTTATAATTTTTTAAATTTTAATTATTCGATTTCAACTTCGAATGAAAACGTGATCAACAAAAAAATAAACTTGATTTCATGTGATTCGGAAATTTTCATGTGAAATGCAAAGTTGTGAAAGACAGAACAGAGGCCATTTAAGCTTAATTCAAAGGGAACATTTGTATGGGGGAGAGGTCTTAACATGAAACGATTTTTCCAATTTCAATAGCGATCTATCTTGAGTCAAAATAATCTTGAACTTCAATTTTCAGACAAATCAAGTAAAAATTGTGATCTGTATTGTGCACAGAAGTTTACATGGACAGACGGACGGACATCACTAAAAAGACTCAAAAAGTATTTCTAAGTCGATCGGTATTCTTAATGGTAGGTCTAGGACCAATATTTCGGGTAGTTAAAAACGTCAGCACAAAGTCATTATACCCTGTACCACAGAGTGGTGTAGGGAAAAAAAAATAAAAGTGTCGATATTTTTGCACTTAAATACCACAATATATAATTATTTGAATTATTATTTATATCCACGCCCACAAAAGGGGTCGGGCCAAAAAATATGTATATAAATGACTTTGGTCATTTTTATCACGATGGGGGAGGTGTCCCAACGTCCCCCACCAATCGCTTTCTAAAAAGGGCCCCACAAAATTATTTTTTTAATTTTTTTTACACTTTGGAGAAAATAAAAGATTCGGCACAGCCTAATTTAACACTCTCACTTGTTAAATTTTAAAACAAATGGAACCATTTTCAAATTGTATTGAATCAGCCCATTGGTACTTTTGACATCCATATTGTACTAAAAAAATCACAAGTGTACTGACTTTATCATCCCTGTTATGAATGTATATTTGCAAGGACGGACAAACGAATGGACGGACATACAGATTGTGTGTGCATAATTATATTAAAACTCTCAAGGGGAAACTAATGCGTCAAGTCACAAAAAATGACTTAAGTTCCTTCTGGTATTACGCGTTTATCATCAGTGTTTTTTTTTTCTTCTTTTTTTGTCTGCATTTTAAATTGTTTTCAGTTTGTCTCTGTAAAAAGCCTGAAGCAATAAATTCATTAAAAATGAAATAAATTTATTTTTCTAAACTGAATTGATGTACAAACTGCAATTGTTAAATAATCCTTCGTTTACATACAGTGTAGGACTTGGAGGTCTGAAAAATGTGCACAAAAATAATGGACAAAAGAATTATAAAATTCGATACGATTTCGATATTATATCGGTTCCGAAAACGAAAGATTATGACGACGAGTCGTTACGAATTCGATATGAAATCGGAACATTTGGTTTGCTGGGATATTCAATCGGTCCATGTTTAAAGTAGGGAACCATTTTCCTATAACTTCTAGTGTAGGGTAGTATACACTTTAAGAAATATATTTCTTTATCACATTCTGTCATCATATTTGATGACAAATTTCATTACATAGATGAAGATTTTATTCAATACGATGAAACATGGCATCAAAATTGATTTAAGAAGTGATGACACTTTTCAGCTTGTCATCAAGATATGTCTTAAAAAATTTTTCGAAAAGTCTGGAACTAAATTTGTTTGCCTATTTTTTTTTTTGCATTTTGGAGTGAAAAAAACATTAAAACTGCTTTTACGAAAAAAGAAAATAAAATTTTTTTCTAAGTTCCAATTTTTTTTTAAGTCTCGGACACAATTTTTTTTTTTGGTAATATAACAATACACATATTATAAGAAAGTAATATATTTACGAATAAACTTCATCATATTGATGAAAAGTAACATCAATGTGATGAAATGTTTTATTAATTTTCATGCAATGAACGCATTATCAGTATGAATACAAATAATCATCAATTTCATTAATTTTGATGACACATTGTTATTATAATGAAACATTTCATAACAATTATGACAATATGTCATTAATATTTATGAAAAGTGTCATCATAATGATGACGCTGCGTCATAATGTTGGTGATAAGTTAGATATTACGAAAAACTATGTAACATTTCTTCATATTGATGCTTTTTTAACGTGGAAAATAGACAAAATGGCAACACTGAAAGAGACTGGGAAGGAGGGAGATAAAAGCAACCCGTCATGAAAATAAAATTTAAATTTTTGCAGTGCCGGTCAGTTCCGTTTTAACTTTTAGGGCACACTGGGCTCGTGCCCAGGGCCCCCGAATTAAGGGGCCCCGAAATGTCAATAAATTCCTTTACACTAAAATGTAGCAAATTTTTTATAAATTTGTTTTTAAAGAAAATTTTCTTGCAGAAAAATTCTCAGAATCTAACAGATTTTTTGTATACATCTGAGACTTTTTCTATAGGAAAACATTTGTGCTATATCAAAAGTTTAAAATTCGTAGAAATTTTTTCTATATAAAAAGTTTCAGATTGTGAAATATTTTTTGGACAGTAAAAGTTTCAGATTCTAAGATTTTAAAAGTTCATAGAAGTTTTGCCAAAATAAAATGTCTCAGATTTTGAGACACTTGTCGTATGAAAAGTCTCAGATTCTGAGACATTTTTCCTATAGAAAAAATTTTACATTCTGAGATAATTTTCATACAGAAAAAGTCTCAGCTTCTGAGACATTTTTCGAATAGAAAGTCTCAGATTCTGAGACAATTTTCGTATAAGTAGAAAAATTCTTAGATTCTGAGGCATTTTTAATATAGAAAAAATCTCAGATTCTGAGTTATTTTTCGTGTAGTCTCAGATTTTGGGACATTTTCCGTATGGAAAATGTCTCAGACTCTGAGACATTTTTCGCATAGAGAAATTCTCAGATTCAGAGAAATTTTTCGTATGAAAAATTATAAGATTCTGAGACTTTTTTTCACATAGAAAAAGTCTTAGATTCTAAAACATGTTTCGCATAGTAAAAATCTCAGATTCTGAGACATGTTTCGTATAGAAAAAAGTCTCAGACTTTTTCGTATAGAAAAAGTCTCAGATTCTGAGACATTTTTTGTATGGAAAAAGTATCAGATTCAAAGACCTTTTTCGTGTAGATAAAGGGTTTGATTCTTAAACATTTTCGTATTGAGGAAGTAAAAGGTCTAAGACATGGACGTATACAGGGGGTGGGCACAAGGGGCACGTGCCCCCCCCCCCTTTTCAATTACTTTTCAAGTACTTCTAGTTAAAACTAAATATAAATAGGCGATGACGAACAATTTTGGGAGTTGTGGCCCCCCCTTTTCGAATTCCTGGATACGTCGCTGGTCTGAGATGTTTTTCGTATAAAAAAAAATTCAAATACTGAGAAACTTTTCGTACAAAAATATTTTTAGATTCTCAAACATTTTTCGTAAAGAAATTGTCGAAGATTCTGAAACATTTTTCGTATAGAAAAAAATTTCAGATTCTGAGACTTTTTCATATCGAAAAAGTTTCAGATTCGGAGACATTTTTCGTATAGAAAAAGTTTCAGTACATTTTTTGTATAGGGCAACTCTCAGGTTCTGAGATAGAAAAGGGGTTATTAAAACCACAAATATCATGTTTTTAATTAGTAAAGTAAAATGACCTCGAACTAGAATAGCCCTACTGAAAATATTTTTTTAAATTTCTTAATCTTAAAACAGGTAATAACATGAATTTAATTTGTATGATAAAGGGCCCACAATTTTTGTGTGCAGAGGTCCTCGCCATACCTTAAAGAGCCCCTGGGGACACCGCAGATTCATAATCAAGAAAGATCTTTACAGTGTTCGCAACTTGAGGTTAAAGTTGATTCCGAAGAGGCGTTTTACGTCAGCACACCAGTGGAGCTCCAAATTTTTGTGTGCCCAGGGCCCCGCCATACCTTAAAGCGGGCCTGATGACGTTCATTGTCGATTTTGTATAAAATGTACCGTACAGCGGTAATTCTGTTTAATCTCTCGAAATTAAAATAAGTCGTTTTTTAAATCTTCATTTTCATAATTAGAAATAGCAAATTTTCATTTCCTTTTTTAAAGCAGGGGGTCATCATAAACAGATTGCTAAATTGGTAAAATGACGTATGGCTGTCTGTCTTCTTGCCTGTGGTAGGTAAGACCGGTGATGTCAATGCTGTGCCGTTAATGACGCGCAAAATTGTCATAGTTTTTTTAACAATAGAGTAAACGGAAATTCTTTTATTGACAGTTTTCTTGAAAGAAAAACAAAGGAGGTACGAATAACAATAAATTGGGTGTTTACAATACAGTATAGATGTGTTAAAGATTTACGTATGTAAGTTATTGTTCCAGTAACTTTTACAACGGATAACAAAACAGACCGACAGAATACAAATGTTTGGGAGTTGCTGAAATTTTAAGAACAGTTTTGTAATACATGTTTATTAATAATAATAATAATTTTAGTCCCATGATCAAGTATTTTTTTAATGTTTCAATTACCGTCATTTCGTTGTAACGAAACAGAATCCAACCCACGACCCCCCATGGGATAGCGCGCTACCAACTCAAAAATCGGGGTTTACTTTTTTATTTTTGGCAACATATTGGAAAGCAAAAAAAAAGCATTTTTTATAATTTTGTCAAAAGCTTACAATGCATTCATTAATTCAATCATTATTTTGATTGAATTCAAATAAAAAATTAATCAAATTTGTGATTAAAATCAAAAAATGTTAAATAGAAAAAATATTCAATTAATCACTTATTAATTTGATAATTGATATAACAATTTTCTTCATCGGAGAAGTTCAATTAAAAAATTGATCGAAACCGCATTTTTCTTGATTATAATTCGTTTACAACTCTTTCTGTGTTTGAGTTCTTGGAATCAGAAATACTCAAGAAAAATTACTGAAATCAGAGAATGTACTTGAATAAAGGTTGAAATTACACTCAAAATAATATATTAGTAGATTTACTAATTTTTTTTGCTAATGCTGGTTAGCTAACTTTTAGCAAATTTTTAGTTGAGATTAGCATGTTAGCAAAAATATCTTGTAAACTTCGTTTAGCGCATTAGCAATTTTAAACAAAATTTGAACTAATTTTTTTTTGCTAGATCTAAAATTGAGTTGACCAAATTTTTACAAGCTTTTTTGCTAATATTAGCAAAATAAATGGTAAATTTTTTTTTATTTTCAGAAAATTTAAAATGGCGCTATCTCGGAAACTAAGCCAGATAGAGCAAAATGGAGGCCATTTTTAATTCTCGGGCTCTCCATAGTATCGCCGGTCCTCTTTACATGTGTGGACCCTAATGGGCCCTAACTTTGGATCCAAAAAAGTTAGCATTCCCGAAAATTTTAAAATGCTCATATCTCGGTAAATATTGCCGACACAACAAAAAGTCCAAAAGCATTTTTATAGCTCTCATCACGTAGAACAAGACCGCAAAATAGTCAAAAGCTCTCCGAGTAATATTTTTGAAGTTACCCAGTGAAAAATGTTCAAATGTGAATCATATATATTTCACATATGATTACATATATGAACATATATATTTAATATATGAGCATATACGAAAATTGGCGGCATATGGACAGACATATATGAAACATATATGAACACATATGCACATATATGAACCCATGCCATATATGTACACATGCCGCCAATTTTCGCATGTGTAACATATATTTACATATATGAACATACATGTCCATATTTGGACCACATATGATTCATATATGAACATTTTTCACCGGGTATCGAGTTTTTTAATTCTCAAGACTTCAGTGGTCCCCTATAATCACGTATCTCAAAAACTAAGCAAGGTAGAGCGAAACGGACACAAATTTTGGATCAAAAACTATGACGATTTTTAAGGAACCCAACTAGGTCTAGGCCCATCGGGGGCTGGACCTATCAGATCCGAACCCAATGGGGTCCTCAGATGTGTTTGAACTAAGTTCAAAAAAAATAAAAAATTAGTTAACTAATTATTGGCAAAACATTTTTGCTAACTTTAGCAAAAAAATTGTGGGTTCAAAATCAGGAAATTTTCTTGTAGGTTTACAAGCTTTTTGCTAACATTACAGTTTTTTTTTTTAGTGTATATACAAAAATGTTCCTCGTTTTTTGGTCTAACAATAATGATTTTAATGTTTATCTTTCATTTCAGTATGTTTAAAAAAAAAAGTTCTTTAAAATATATACATATTTTAAATTAAAATTTTATAAAAATTTTAATTATTTTTCAAATGTATTTGCCTAAAGCATTTGGGTACTTTATGTTTGTATTAGAAAAAGGATTTTTTCTTTTGTAAATTCAGAAACAACATAATTTTCCTTTTTTATTGTTAAATCACCCATTTATTTCTTAAACCTAAATAAATATAACGTCATCTTGTGAGAATTAGGGTAACACTTGTTTTTCAACTTGACATTAGATGTTTTAGAAAATTCAAGAAATAATTTTAAACATAAATGTTTGCACACACTCTAATTAAAATGATTTCAGTTTCACTAAAAAAAACCTTGTGAAACGACAAAAATAATTTGTATCTTTCTTTTATTTGACAAGAAACTAATTCCTTGTTATTTTAAAAGCCTTTTACCAATAATTTAGTAATTTTACAAGCTTTTTAGCAAAAAAATTGTAAATTTAAAAATTTTTTTGACGCGATAAAATTTACAAGGAGGTTTCGTGACTTCGCTAGACTTTTTGCTACCTCCTATTTTACGAGAATTTCTAGTAAAAATTACGAGCTTTTTTGTAATTTTACAAGATTTTTACCAATAAAATTGTAAACTTACAACTTTTTTTGCGAAATAAAATTTACAAGAAATTCTCGTAAATTTACTAATTTTTTTTTTTTTCTTAGAAATTTGTGAAATTACAAGAAAAACTGTAAAATTACAAAAAAATGTAAATTTCGATCGAAAATTATTTGTTCCCGAGTAAAAATAATTTAATATGATCTTATATACTTTTATATAGTCATATTATTTCATATATGATCATGTGTGACACTATGTATTGCGACATAAATTTATATAATAAATTTTTATGTGTGATTTTTTTAAGATATCGCCATACATAACTATATGTTGTAACATCTGGTCCCATGTATCATTCCAAATGTCTTAAGTGTTTTATATAAAAGTTTATATGCCTCCATTATTTTTTAATTTTTCAACGTTTTTTTTCAAGAACATATTTTTATCACGAATATTTTCAAAGTGTTTTATATAAAATTTCATATGACTCCATATTTTATATTTTTCCAAGTTTTTTCCAAGCACAACTTTTTTATCACGAATATTTTCTAAGTGTTTTATATAAAATTTTATTGGACTCCATCTTTTAAATTTTTTCTAAGTTTTTTTCAAGGAATTTTTTTTTCGCAAATATTTTCTAAGTGTTAATAAGGAAAGCTGTCAAATATTAGTAAAATGGGAGTACGAGACTTTTTCTAGTAATTTGACAAGGTTTTTTTTAGTGTAGTATTTCGGGAGATGCGCTTTTCCATGCGTTATACCTCTTTAGTAAAGGGTTGCAAATCAAATTAAAAAAAAAACCTAGATGTCTGCTATTTCAAAATTTATGATTCTATAAAATTGTGAACTTTAATTTTAATTCGATACCAAGTCCTTTGCAACTATTGAAAAAAAAAACAATTGCCACCCTAATAAATAAAGACCTTTGAGTATTTAAACAATATAAAAATGTTTACTTAAATTATCTAACCATTTGTTTGACGAGCAGACAGTCTTTACGTCTTTCTAGCTATGTCCTTTAGAAATAGCGTTGCCAGGTACTTTTTGCCGCTGTGCCCAAAAATATAACAAAAAATATCTGTCATTCAGTATTACAAAATAACAGAAATTTTACTGCGTTTTTACTGATTCTGTTTGCTGAATTTCAAAATATTTTAGAAAATTTTTTAACAGATTTTTTTGTAATTTTACAAAAATAGTGTGATGTCATCCATTTTTCAAGAAAACTTAAGTTTTTGTCAATTTTTTTTCGTTTTTTATACAGTTAAAACGATTGAGACAAATAACACTGTGCAACAAGAAAAATGAGCCTCAATGGCTTCAACGCCATATGAAAGTAGGCCATCAAATGGACAAAATCACCAAAGGGTTTTGCAAAGTCAGTTCGGATTTCTTTTTATAGCCCACTGAAGTTTTTATTTTTTTATCAAAGGCGTTTGGAAAACGTCTAAAATACTATAATAAGAACACATCTGAGCTTCAAAATATGATTGGATGTCTTCAGTGAAATTTCATGGCGGTTCTTTTCTTAGAAAATTTTAACCCTCTAACTGTCATTTTAAGGGGTCATTTTAGTCCTTTTTCAAAAACTAAACACAGAAGTCTAATAAAACGTCCATTTAGAGGGTTAAAATAATCTACAAATATTTTCCTCATAAAATTTCACTAGGGGTTGTCAAATGTTTAAAGTTTGTACGACATGCGCAAAGTGCTTAAAAAGGGTCAAGTATAAATAATCAATGTATGTTATTTTTTTTTCCAAAGCAGTGTTAAAAAATATCGACAAAAACCAGTGCAAATATACTTTTGAGCTAAAAATTATGTTCTGATGTGTTTTATAAAATTTTATGATGATTCTTTTCTTTGACCAAATTAACCCTCTAGCTCCCGTTTTAAAGGGTCATATTTGTCCTTTTTTAAAAGAAATACAAAAAAGTCTATAAAAAAGGCAGTTAAAGGGTTAACATGTTTGACAAATATTTTCTGCATCAAATTTTACTAGGGCACGTCTAAGACAGAAAGTTCGTCCAGCATATAAAAAATTCTTAAAAATTTTAAAGTATTCAAATTTTTTTTGGGCCGAAATATAAAAAAAAGTAACAAAGTTAAATTCGACTTTGTCGAATGTATTAATTTTAACGATGTAAAAAAGTTTATTTGCAACATAGATGGGACTAATTAATTAAAGGGACCAATTAATTGATGGTTTAATTACCATTAAATTGATGTCAATGGTAATGAAATTTTTTTCATTACAATTGGTTGTATCAATTGTACCAATTAAATTACTTATCAATTGAAAATTAAAAAAAAAATAATTACCATTGGTAAGGCATCACTTAAAAAAAATAATTATCATTAGTAAAAGTCGTCACAATATTGTCAAAATCGTTAATATTTGGAAAAATCTGTTGTTTTTTGTTATATGGTGTTTTAGTTTTTCACATTTTCTAAACAAACACACGTTGATTGCCTCTGTATAACACAATATTTGAAATTTTTATTTGCGTTTTGTTTTTTGGCTTTGACATTTTCATATTTTTTTTGTAAAAACATACTTTGATGTTTAAATTTTTAACTATTCAAAAAAACAAAAATGTGCAATCCAATTGTTTTGAAACTAATTATAATTGGTATTTTTCAACAATTGGTGCATTTCATTACCATTAGTAATTATTTTTTCAATTAAAAAAATTTAATTACCATTAAATGGTAATGAACATTTTTTCATTACCATTGATATCAACCAATGGTAATTAAATTTCAATGGTAATGAAAAATTCCCATCTATGATTTGCAAAAATAAAAACAAACAAAAATTAAAACAAGTAAAAAAGTTAAATTCGGCCTTGCCGAATGCAGTGATACCCTCCACAATTTCAAAAAGATTATTGCAAACAAGGACTTTTGAAAAAAAAAAAATTTTCCGCGAAAAAAAAATTTTGGTAAAAAAAATCCGCGATTTTTTTTTTTTTTTTGTCAAAAAATATGTTCGTACTTGTTTAAATACCACTTGGTGTTCAATTATGTTCACATATGTCAACCAGAAGCCGAATTAAAGCATTTTGTATTTTTAGGTTATGTTGAATGTACTGAAATTTTTGAGGTGTGCTTACATTTTCGTTCATAACTTTTGAACCGCTGAACCGATATCGTTCAAATGCAATACCAAACTTCTCGGGAGAACTTCCAATATATATGTCAAGTTTCAGTCATCTCTGTGCAATATTTTGTCCGCGAGAGCATTTTCCACAGACAGACAGACGGACAGACGCACAGACGGACAGACGGACAGACGGACAGACGGACAGACGGACAGACGGACATCGCTAGAATGTCTTAAAATTGATCGGGCATCATGAATATATATACTTTATGGGGTCCCAGACCGATATTTCGATGAGTTACAAACGGAATGACAAACTTATATATACCCTCTATCACTAAGTGGAGGGTATAAAAAAAAAATCCGCGTAAAAAAATTTTTGGTAAAAAAAAAAATCTAAAACACAAAAATTTTTGGGCCGAAATATAAAAAAAAGTTACTGATTTTACAGAAACATTTTTTTTTAGTTTATATTAAAAAAAAAACTATTAAAGTTTTCATGTAAACAAATTTTTTTTCATGTTAAAAAATTTTCGAGAAAATATCTTAGCAGATTTCTCTGCTGTTTTGAAAGATTTGTCTGCTGACTTCACCTAATTAATCATGACAGATTTTCAGCAAACCCTGTCTGCTAAAATCAGCAGATTTCTCATATGGCTCAAAATAGGTGTATTTTCAGCAGTTTTTATGCTGACTGAACAGAGAATTTATTTTAACGTCTATTATCCAGTTCCTTTTTAACGACTTTTGTTCATTTTTGTCGGATAATCAACGATTTTAAAAAAATGTATCCTTTATAACTTTGAAGTCCTTTTAAAAGGAAACAGGATCACGAAAAAAATGCAAATGCAGTTTTACTCCATTTGATCTCTACTTTCAGACGTATATCATCCGGTTCATGTTTAATATTGGCTGTCGGAAGGTGTTATATTATATAGACAAAATTTTGGATTCCAATAAAAATCCCCAACTCCTAAATACTGTTTTCCTCGTTTGCTTACAAGAAATCTACCACTTTTAAGATAAATCCCCAAATCTGGCAACCCTATTTAGAAAAGGCAACATCTTGCTTGTTATAATCACAATTAAAACCATTCATTATTATGCAACATTTCCACTATTCTCATTTTATACACTTAAAACATCAACCCTTAATACCCAATTAAGTGTTTTATTATTTCTGTTTCTATTGGTCTAAAAAATGGATTTTCTTTTTCATAAGACTATTGTAATATTTTTGAATTGTCCTGAACGTTTCTATGAATAAATGTTAATAAAAATTGTTTTAAAGGATTTTGTTTTTTCATTTTTTCTTTTAAGGACATACAGATGTTTTCCTTAACGATCCTGAAAATTAAAATTGTTTTTAATTGTTATGGCAGTTGAGTTGAGTTAAGGACAAAACGATATAATATTTTCAATTTGATTACTTTTTCTTTTAAATGCACCTGTGTACTTATATAAGGATTAAAAATTATATTATTGAGTTCTTTAAATTGATGGCATATTAAATTCGTTTTAATTTTACTTAAGACCACTTCACTTCTCATTTATTTTTATATATCATACAACAACAGTTTGGGGGTATACTCACTTTGTCATTCCGTCTGTAACGCATCAAAAATATCGATCGGGGACCCCATTAATATATTATTGATCCATGATCGATTCTAGAACATTCTACGATATCGCAAATATGTCTTATGGTCATATTCAGGTTTAGTTCGTAAATGGGCAAAATCGTACCAGGGGGGAAAAAAGTTCCCCCTTGAAGAACTAAAACAACCTCTGAGAAACACATTTTTTTGTGTTTTTTTGTATTTTAGTTAAAGAAATGAAAAATGTTTATGCTAAAAGAAGTTTAAAATTCTGTACTTGGACCAGAGGACTAGAAAATGTCGTTTTTTAACCCGCCCTCTTAAGAGGCCCTCGTAATTTTTTTTTAATTTTTTTATAAATTTTTTTTTCTTATAAGAATACTTTCCCGAAATCCGGCAAAATTGCATCACTGTAATAGCCAAATGAAAACAGCAAAGCCTACAATTTTTGGGGTTTTTATTCCTTTATATGTGCTTAACAAATCCTTAAACTCCAATAGTCGATTTTTTAAAATTTCTTTAACAAAAAAAATAAAAATTTAAAATTGGAGATTTGAAAATAGTGTTGAAAAATTCAGACCTTTTTAGCATAAAATTGAAACAAGTTAGCAAAATACAATATTATAAATACTCATCATCTTATTACATTGAAGCTTTAAAAATAAAAAAAAATGTTCTTACAGTAGATAATTTCAATAAATTTCAAAAATGGGGCTCGAATTCCTTGATCAAGTGGTCTGCCACACGTTAGTTGCCGGGGGAAGTTGTAAAAACTCGGCTAATTTTCAACCGATTTTAATTTTTAATACCTTATTTGATAGACAATTAACTCTAAATCAAAATTCAGTGATCATTTGAATTCAAACTTTACTCAAAATATCAAAAAATTGAGAAAATGAAATTTTTCTTCTACATTTTTTCAACTTGAACCCTTATAACTAGGGCAAGTACTTTCATGAAAATGCATGTTTTTACTCAGCATTGTAAACATAACATAAATTAAATATCTATCCGAATCAATAAATTTGCAGTAAAATGGCATCGATTTGTAGTTGCATATTTTTGCATATTTTGGTATAAATGCATATTTTTGCATATTTTCATAAAAATTGGATTTTTTTTTTAAAACTTCAACAATATTTTTTTCAAAACTTCCTTAGAAAAATACAAAACCTATTCCCTATTTCTTATAGAAAAATAAATTTAGTTATAGAAATCATATTCTGAGGTATTTCTTATCGAAAATTGTTTCTGAAAGTATAATTTTTTGATTCTGAGAAATGTTTCCGATTTAAAATGCTTCTGTTCTGAGACATTTTACTAATCGTAAAGAAAAAACTGTTTTCGAATTAAGAATTTTTCGACAGGAAAATTATTTTTTTTTTTATTTCGCTTAGAGTCAGGGTAAGGTCTTTTGCCATTGAGTTAATTTTTTTGACTTAAAAATCTGAAAATTTTGAAAAATCTGAAAAAAATATTTTCAAAATAAATATTTTTTTTTTTAGAAAAAAAATATTAAAAAATTACTTGTTTTAGAAAAATGTTGTACTTAATATTTTTTTTATAATTTTTTTTACTCCAGAAATATTTATTGAGTCAAAGAAAAAAACTTCTCAAGTACAGTACAGTAGTTATTTTTATTTTAACTACAAAGTCAGTTGTTTTTGTATGAAAAATATCAAACAACTATTTCGGTTAGTTATTTTAAGTAGTTTTTTTGAATAACTAACAAAAAACTACTGTGATGTAGTAACAGTTATTTAAAGTAGTTTATTTTATTTTTTTTTATCTCTGAAAAATTTTCACAGTTTTCTTCCAAAAAAATAAAAATACAAAAATAAATTTTATTTTTTTTTTATTTTTCACAACTTTTTTTTAAAACAAAAAAAAAAACTGAAAAAATTTGTTCTTCAATTTTTTATTCTGAAAAATTTTTTGAAAAAAAAAAATTATTTATAGATTTTTTTACATTTTTAGTTGTTTTGACTAAATAACATACATTGTTAGTTGATTTAACTGAAAAAGTAGTTGACCCCAAAACAACTTACAAAGTACATAGTTATTTTAACTGACATTTTAAGTTGATTTTACTAACATAATTCTCTGAGTGTAATTAAAAATTGTGTAAGACTTATCGAGGGCCTACAAGTTTTTGACAAATCATTATTTATGTTGACAAACCTATTTGTTTGTAAAAAAATTATTTTTAAATGCATATTTTTGAAGTTTTTAGTGCATATTTTGGATTTTTAGATGCATATTATAGGCATATATTTTCGATTTTTAGATGCATGAAAGTACTTGCCCTACTTATAACAAATATAATTAGAGCCCGTGCTCGATCTGTACAGAAAAAAAATCAAATAAAATTGCTGACAAAATATGTCGCCATTAGGCACGTCTCCGAAACAGAAAATGCAAATTCCTTCATTTGTGTCTGCAATTCCAGATCATGTTGGTAACCCTTTGCAAAATAATGTAAGAGACAAAAAAGTTGAAAGAAAGTATGAAGTGAGGTTAAGATTGCTAGAAATAGAATTGTAGTGTTGGAAACTGTCAAAATTTATTCTGCAGAAACTATAAATATTCACATATATAAAAAACAGTTTTAATTAACAAGCAGTGTTGCCATATATCAAGTTTTCCCTTTTTTTGCAAGTTTTTTGAGGTGCTAAAAAGATTTCAAGATTTTTTCTAAAAAAATAAGTTTTTTGGAAAATAATAAAGTTTTTTCAAGTTTTCTTAATTAGTTAAAAAATACAAAAAGTATCATTTTTTTTTGTAAATACCCTAAATATTGGTCGTAGACCAAGCATTTAGTATACCGACCGATTCAAAATCACTATCTGATTTGACCTAGCGTGTCCGTCCTTCAGTCTATGTAAACGGTTACAATTAAATACGTCTTTATTCTATGAAAATATGAGATATTCGATTACAATTTTGTTTTTAGCTTGGTAACCTTATTAAATCCATTTAAAATCAGACCATTCTTTGACTTGGTCGCCATATGAAAATTCCACACGATATTCACTTAAATCTGTAAGTTGCCAACATAGAATAATTTTTCTCTTAAATTGTTGCACTAATAAAAGATTTTACCACATATAGATCCAATCCGTCATATATTGTCGAGCATGCACCGGTGTTTAATATTTGCTTACTGTGTACAATTTTCTGAGCCTTCATAAGTTATGACCAGGGAAACCAAAAATATGCATTATCATGTTTTTTCCTGCGCATTGTATTGATAAATGGGTAAGGTATTTATCCGTTTCAGAAGATTTTAAGAAATCTGGCATCGATTTGTTAGAGCATATTTTTGCATATTTTAGACATAAGAGCATATTTTAGCATATTTTAGGTTTAAGAGCATATTTTAACATAAGAGCATATTTTTAGAGCATTTTTTCAATTTTTAGACCATTTTTTCACTTTTTAGAGCATTTTTTTAAGTTTTTAGAGCATTTTTTAATTTTTGAAGAATTTTTTTCCAATTTTTTATAACAACACTTATTTTTAAAATTTTTGTGGGATGTTTTTTAAATTTTGTAAGTGGATTGAAATGTTTGGTTTTTTTTTTTTTCTAAAATAACGGGGTTCTGACGATTGATTACGCTTTGGCCTGTTCTTGCTTCATTAACCCATATTAACCCTCTAACTACCCCACATAGCTGTATTTTTTGGGTCTATTCTCTAAAAAATTGTAAAAAAATACCTCGAAAAAGGGGACATAATTTTTTTAAGAGCATATTTTTATTGTTTTTAGAGCATATTTTCCGTTTTTAAGGGCATTTTTTAAGCGCATAAAACGTGTTTTTTAGAGCATATTTTTGGTTTCCCTAGTTATGACTCTTTCAAGGTTCCAAAAAATTAATAGAACGCTCGATATTTGGATTCCTGAAAGATTCATGTTTGACTCTTAATTCTGGATATGTAAAAAATTCAAAATATGTTTTTTTGAACATTCATAAAAGTGTCAGGAAAGAATACTAACATATATTTTTCAGAATCTTTTATGAGTCTTATAAGGCCCCTGTAGGTTAGTTGGTAGCATGCTAGCCTATGAAACAGGGGGTCGTGGGTTCGATTCCTACTAAACCCTTGGTCGACTTCGATACAACGAGACGACGGTCATTGTAACCAGTTCTCGGTTAGGTTTAATTAATTACACAGTGATACAAAATCGAACTTTCGGAATCGGAATGGGATGAAACCAAAAGCAAATGAAAGCTGACGTTTTCCATAACAAAACCCTCAAGGCCTTTTTTTAGGTCAGAGCTAGATTTTATTTTACACGCTTTTAAAGTTGGTGATTTTAAAGCATTTAAAGTTTTGTGTACTAAACATGTCCTATTGTAAAGGCCCCTGGTGGTGCCCTTATTGGACATGTAGGGTCCAGTTTCCAAACTTAAGCTCAAAATTACTTCAGATATGACTGGTATGAATTTTGCTGCAATCGGTCCAGTACCTATTTACTGAATAGCCAAATTATTAAAATAAACCACTGTACACAGTTGCGTATGATTGTTATTTAAAGGCAATTATTAATATAAATCACTGGACACCGTTGCGTATGATTGTTATTTAAAGGCAATTACAATATTAATCATTCGCCACTAATACAGTTTTCAAGCATTTACTATTATAATTATAATAAAAGTGCACTAACTTCAAATGCGTGTAAAACAAAATCTAGCTCTGAACTAGAAAAAAGCCTTGAGGGGTTTGTTATGGAATATGTCAACTTTCATTTGCTTTTGGTTTCATCCCATTCCGATTTTGGGTGTTGCACTGTGTTATTAAAAATGATTTGTAATTAAATTGCGAAAACTAAATAAAAACTGATCGTTGGATTAAAATTATTATTATGATATTATAAGAGCGCTAAGAAAAAAGGATTATGTTTTCTGAACGTCTAAGAACTCTTTTATGAGTCTTTTCGAGCTCCAAATGAACGCTTGGTTGTTTTTTTTTTATTATTTTTTTTACACTTGATATAAAAAATGAATTGAAAATACATAATGAAAATACATAATGTATTAATTTTTAATTTTTTCAATACTTTTGTAAAAAAAAGATTTTTTCACAAAAAAAAAGATTTTTTTTTCAGAAATAAAAAGTTTTTTCAAAAAAATATATGGTAACACTGTTAACAAGACAAAACGACATTTAAAATCCTACTGATGATGACACTAACTGGGGTGTTTTAAACCGGTATAGGAAACACCAGAAATGTCTATAATTTTTAGAAATTCAATTTTTCTTCTGCATTTTTTCAACTTGAACCCTTATAACAAATAGTATAATTAGAGCCCGTGCTCGATCTGTACTTACAGAAAAAATCAAAGAAAAAAAGTCATATTTTCCCCTTGTAATCCGTTTTTCAAACTTCAGGGCCGATGCGGCAAGCCTTACCCACATCCGATTTCCCTATAATTTTCCAAAACATATTTTTACACCAAATGCATATTTCTAGGGGGACCCGAGTAAAAAAGTTCCTATATAGTTGTATATAATTTTATAAACATCATATATGATTAAATAGAATTATATAGAATTTGATGCGAAAAATGAGTCGATAAAACTATATAAAATTTGATCAATGTTTCATATATTTTGATAAATTTTTTATATAATTTTATGCGAAATTTGGACCCCTATTTTTATATAATAATAGTAAAATTATATAATTAGATATAATTATATAAAAATATATAAAACTGTATAAAACTATATAAAGTTACATAAAATTATATATAATTATATATAATTAAAACAAAATTTTATGATTTATATAAAACTTGATATAATTTTATATAACTTTATAAAATTATATATTGTTTTATATAATTTGATATAATTGTATATAATTATATCTGATTATATAGATTTGCTTTTGTTATATAAAAATAGGGGTCCAAATTTCGCATAAAATTATATAAAAAATTTATCAAAACACAAGTAACATTGATAAAATTTTATATGGTTTTATCGACTCATTTTTCGCATCAAATTCTATATAATTCTATATTATCATACATGACGTTTATAAAATTATATACAACTATATAAAAACTTTTTTACTCGGGGAGTTACGGCCAATATTTAACAACTTCATTTTTTTTGGAGCACCCTACTATACACTCTAATTAAAATGATTTCAGTTTCCTACTATAAATTGGGTAAATTTACACAAAATGTGTAGTTTTACCAAAAAATTATTAGAAATTTACACATTTATAGTAGTACATTATTTGAATTTGTTGAAATTTACCCAATTTATAGTAGGAAACTGGACTCATTTGTTTAGAGTGTACATTCCTCTAAATCCATTTTAATATGATTTTTTTTTCGACAAACGTAAAGGTCCTTTAGCCAATATTAGGGATAAATCTGATATTTAAATAAATCCCTAAAAAATTCCTTATTAAAATAAGTTTTATTTATGTTCTGGTAAAGCCTTAATAGCAGTTTAGTTAATATATGTATATGAAAAATAGCGTCTTACCTTAGAAGCAGCTACACAAATTTTGAAGAATTTTTACACTTTTAATGACATTTTTACACTTTTAATTACATTTTGACACTTTAAATAACTTTTATTAACATTTTTTCACTGAAAATAAAAAAGGTGAAAAAAATAAATTAAAATAAAGTAAATTAAATAATATTTAATACATTTTAGCTAACAAGGGAAGTCTAACTTGTGTCACCCTCCGAACTTCATGGAATCGGTTTTATTTTGTGAAGCAAGAAAAATAAAGTGACACTTTTTTTTAACGGCCAAAATTCATATTACTTAGGGTGTGAAAATAAGAGGGAAAAACAGTCATTTTTCAGTTTTTTTTTGTTTATCTTAAATATTATGCAAGTAACCTAGTCATGTTGCATTGCAAATGAAAGTCTTTGCAAGACCTGTCTATGTATGCTTGCAAAAAGCGTGTTAAAACTTTTCGTCATTTTGAGTAAAAAACTAAACAGTTTAGGATATTTTTTGTTAAAAAATCGAAAAAAAAATTTAATTTTTGTCACGTTGTTAGCACCACAAGGTAGGTATTTTAAATACCTTTTATCTGATACCAAATATGCCTATGTTAAAATAAATGAAGTTTAGTTCCGAACAACATATCCAAATTTCATTAAGATCGCAGGGTGACACTATGGAGACTTCCCTTGTAAGTTATTTTATAACTCTTTTAAAATTTAAAATATCTTTTAATAAAAAAAAAAAAATTAAATTAAATTCCCGCTTTTCAACAAAACATCACGTATCTTTAATTTCCATAGTAACCCTGTTGAAAATATTAAATAGCAGCAGCTTAAATATTCAAATTTTTAAGGAAAAAAATAGATTCTAATATAATATTCAAGCAAGCTTTGTATGTAATTTCCATACTCATACACTTAGGAAAAAAATTACATATCCCGGTGAAAAATGTTCATATATGCACATTAGAGCACCCATATGTGCATAATTGTTTTTTTTATCGCTCCCCGCTCATTTTCGGTTGAGTTGGGAGTAAAAAATAATATCTATCCAGAAATTGGACTTCTAGGTTGCAAACAGGCCAAGCAGTTTGAACTTTTGACCTCAAAAATGGGCTAAAAAGCCTTTATAGATTAATTTGGCTGTAACTCTTAAAATAAAAGTTTTTCGCAATTAACTTTCATAACAATTTTTTTTTAGATTCAAAATGCAAAGATTTTTCTCTCATACTGTTTTGACCTAAATATGTCCGATCGCGGTGTTTTGAGCGATTAAAATCGAAATTTGGGTGAGAACTTTTTTTTAAAAAATTGTAGTAAATTTTTAAATTGGGGAAAATTTTAGCTCTTTGCATAATTTAATAGGGTATTGAATGTTGTTTTCCAAAAAATTTTTTTTTGCAAAAATATATCGACCCTTCCATGAAAAATTGCTAAAACCCTACTCTGAACCACAATTTTTTGTCCTCCAACCACTTTATGGGAGTATAGTCACTTTGTCACTGAGTGTTTTACGCATCGAAAGATGAGTCTAGGATTCCACATAGTATATATGGGGTATTCCATGCCAAGTCGGCCGCTTGGAAAATTTTTAATTTTATATTTTTTAAATTTTTTAGTACCTTTCAAAAACTCATTCCAAGTAAATTTTGAGCTCTTTTTTGATAATCCGTTAAAAAAATATCGAATTAAAAACAAAAAACACGCTTTTTTCTATTTTTAATTATCACTTCTTTAAAAATGGTCAAAATCCGAAATAATTTGTTGAAATTTTAGTTTTTTCTTCAAAGTGTTTTAATAAAGATTGGAAGACAACAAAAAAAATGCAAAAACCGCTGAATATATTAATTACCATAATCCCACGATCTACTTAAGCTTCAAATTTTAAGAAAATATTAAGTTTACCACGAAAAATTAAAAAAAAAATCAAATAAAAAATTTTAAGAAAAGACTGAAAAAAAAACAAAGAGTGCAATCATTTAAAAATCGCAAATTAAAACACTTTAAGAAATTTTTAATAAAAAAACAAAAATTAAAAAAAAAATGTTGACAATTTTTGAATTTGTTGTGATAAAAATACGGAAAACGATAGTTTTTTTCTTGAAAATTGGATATCTTTGGAACGGGTAATTTAAAAAATTTTAAAACTAACTTGGATGGGGGTTTTAATGGGTTTTAAAAAAATTTAAAAATAATTAAAAAATCTAAAATAAAAATTTTCAAAGTGTTCAATTTGGCACTGAATACCCCATATGTATTTAGGGAAATCCTTGACAGATGTTTCGGTGCGAAACTCACGGAATTACAAAGTGAGTATTCGCCTATATTGAGGTTGAATAGTAAAAAAATTAGATTTTAGAGTAGAACTTTGGAATTTTTTCATGGAAGGGTCGATATATTTTTGCAAAAAAAAATTTTTTTGGAAAACTACATTCAATACCCTAGTGAATTGTGCAAAGAGCTCAAATTTTCCCCAATTTAAAAATTTACGAGAATTTTTAAAAAAAAAAAGTTCTAACCCAAATTTCGACTTTAACCGCTTAAAACACCGCGATCGGACATGTTTAGGTCAAAACAGTATGAGAGAAAAATCTTTGCATTCTGATTCTACAAAAAAAATGTTTAGCAAGTTAATTGCGAAAAACTTGTATTTTAAGAGTTACAGCCAAATTAATCTATAAATGTTTTTTAGCCCATTTTTGAGGTCAAAAGTTCAAACTGCTTGGTCTGTTTGCAACATAGAAGTCCAATTTCTGGATAGATATTATTTTTTACTCCCAACTCAACCGAAAATGAGCGGGGAGCGATAAAAAATACACTTTTGCACATCCCATACATTTTGTGGGTGCTCTAATGCACATACATGTTTCATATGTGATCACATATGAAAAATATGTGAACATATATGCTCCATATGAATACATATATGAAGCAATATTTCTTGATTTTTTTTCATATATGCTGATGTATGAATACACATATGCACACATCTGCACATACTGGGACTTCCCGAGTAAAAAAAAGTTATATGACGCAATATTTAATTATATATGAACAGATATGCTTTTATGTAAATCCATATTAATTTTGATCCGAAAATTGGCGGATCGAATATTATACGATTATATCAAATTCTATTATTTTTGATAAAATAATATCTAATTTGATTAAGTTTGATCCCAAAAATGGGTCTATCCAATTGTATTAAATCATATCTTATCTGTTAAAATTAGATAAATTTTTATATTATTAGATGAAATGTGGTAAATTTTTTTGGAATTTTAAACGTGAAATTTTAAGTTATTTTATCAGATTGGATACATTATCAATTAGAAGAGTTCTTATTGCATTCTTCGTAATTTTTTCGGGACTTGGCAAATTATTAAAAACTAATAAAAAATTTTTTTCTAAAATCATTTTTAAGGGATTTAAAAATTCCAAAAACGTTTGTGTCTTAGAAAATTAAAAAATATTTTTCGGAACTTAAAAATTTTTCAAAAACATAAAATTTCTCCTAAAAACATTTTCAATGATTTTTTTACTCAAAAAAAAAAAAAATTGCCAAAAAAAATTTTGTGTCCGGGACTTTGGAAAATTTTCATAAAATTTTTTAGGACTTGAAAAGTTTTTAATTGTCCGGGACTTAGAAAATTTTGAAAATTTTTTTCGGGATATAATTATAAATAAAATCATATATCTTTTTATCTGCCATATCTAAAAATTCCCGACCTTATATATCATATCTAATTTCATATAGATCGGTATATAAATAGATATGAATATGTATGTTATCATATTAAAAAATAAGGAAAAATACAATGCTATATATAAACTTATATGTCCATATCAAAGTTCATGCATAATCATATATAAATATAAATAATTATATAATAGCATATATGATTATATCAGATCTTTTTTACTCGGGTTATAAAATTTTCAAAAAAAAAATTCCAAAAGCATTTGAACTGAAGTTTTGAACTGAAATTTTTTACTCCAAAACGCAAAAAAAAATGCCAAAAAAAAATTTAAAAATTTTACAAAAAAATGTTCACATATGTACACATTTGTACATATATGACATGCACTTCCATATATGTCCAGATATATGATGTTTGAATTTTTCTCAGGAAAATCAGAAAATTATTCAAATTTTTTTTTTTCTAAAAACATTTTTTAATTATTTTTTTGTTACAAACAGAAAAAAAGTTGCAAAAAAAAAATTTGTGCCTGGGACTTTAAAAAAAAATTTGGAACTTTGAAAATTTAAAAAAAAAAATCTAAAGCATTTCAAAATCAAAAAAAAAATATAAAAAGTTTTTTTCCGAACTTCAAAAAATAAGACTTCGAAAATTTTTCAAAAATTGTGAAATATTTTTTTTTTTTAAACAATTTTTATGAAATTCTTCACTCCAAAATGAAAAACGAAATTAAAAAATATATGTTACATGTGTGACCATATATGTCCATATATTTACATATGCCGCCAATTTTCGCATTTGCTTCATATATGTAATACATATGGGCGAGCATATATGAATAATATATGAATAACATCTGACATTTTTCACCGGGATTAGATAAAATTTTTTTTTTTGTAGGTGTACTTTTGTAGTCTTACCAAATCTGCACTCAAAAAAAACCTTGTAAAATTACAAGAACAACTTGTAACGTTTTTTTTGTTTGCTACCTCCTATTTGACAAAAATTCCTAGTAATTTTACAAGCTTTTTACGAATAATTTTGTAATTTTACAAGGTTTTTACCAATAAAATTGTAAATTTACAAATTTTTTAACACGATAAAATTTACAAGGAGGTTTCATAATTTTACTAGATTTTTTGCTACCTCCTATTTTACGAGAATTCCTAGTAATTTTACAAGCCTTTTACCAATAATATAGTAATTTTACAAGCTTTTTACCAATAAAATTGTAAATTTACAGTTTTTTGGCGCAATTGAAATTACAAGGAATTCTCGTAAATTTCCTAGATTTTTTTTGTAAAATTATCTTGGAAATTTGTAAAATTACAAAAATAAAATGGAAAATTACAAAAAATATTATAAAATTATAAAAAAAATTTAAATTTCGATCCAAATTTGTTTGTTAAAAAACAAGGAAAACTGTCAAATATTGGTAAAAAATTAAACAAAATATTAGTATAGATATAATAAAATCTTCTTAAATTTGAAAAAATTGTGTTTCAGAAAATTTCGAATTTATATAAAAAGATAAAAAATAATACAATCAAGAAATTCTTTAACGTTAACACAGAAAATAAAATCGTCAAATTTAAATCAACAAACAGGAGTTGTAAATCAAGTGTTAATTTTCCAAGAATAAAATTTAAATTTTTTTCTTAAGATCAAACAAAAAAACTTATGATTTTTTTTTTTTTGTTAAAAGGAGTAACTAAATATTTCTGTCAAATTACACTCAAAGAACTGTAAAATAATTTGTCATAAAACTTCGTCCAATGTAACTATTTAATGAAGTTTTCATAAATATTATGAAAATTTTCATAAATATCATAAAATGTTTCATAAATATTAGCCCTGTTTTTTGCAGACCGGATTAAGATTTGGATTAACTTTATTTAGTTAAAAAATGGGCCAAATCAAGTCCAGATTTTTTTTTTATAATTTTTTTCTGAAATTACATACAATTAGTAAATATAAACAGAAAAACAAATTAAGCTTTGTCCAAAATGCAAAGAATGAAAAATAAATTTGGTTAAATCCTAGGATTAACTCAAATTTATTTATACCGTTTTACATTTTGGACAACGCTTAATTTCTTTTCCTGTTTATATTAACTAATTGGATGTAAATTCAGAAAAAAAATATAAAAAAAAATTCTGGACTTGATTTTATCCATTTTTTAACTAAATAGCGTTAATCCTAATCTTAATCCGGTCTGCAAAAAACAGGGCTATCTATATCTATATCTATATCTATATCTATATCTATATCTATATCTATATCTATATCTATATCTATATCTATATCTATATCTATATCTATATCTATATCTATATCTATATCTATATCTATATCTATATCTATATCTATATCTATATCTATATCTATATCTATATCTATATCTATATCTATATCTATATCTATATCTATATCTATATCTATATCTATATCTATATCTATATCTATATCTATATCTATATCTATATCTATATCTATATCTATATCTATATCTATATCTATATCTATATCTATATCTATATCTATATCTATATCTATATCTATATCTATATCTATATCTATATCTATATCTATATCTATATCTATATCTATATCTATATCTATATCTATATCTATATCTATATCTATATCTATATCTATATCTATATCTATATCTATATCTATATCTATATCTATATCTATATCTATATCTATATCTATATCTATATCTATATCTATATCTATATCTATATCTATATCTATATCTATATCTATATCTATATCTATATCTATATCTATATCTATATCTATATCTATATCTATATCTATATCTATATCTATATCTATATCTATATCTATATCTATATCTATATCTATATCTATATCTATATCTATATCTATATCTATATCTATATCTATATCTATATCTATATCTATATCTATATCTATATCTATATCTATATCTATATCTATATCTATATCTATATCTATATCTATATCTATATCTATATCTATATCTATATCTATATCTATATCTATATCTATATCTATATCTATATCTATATCTATATCTATATCTATATCTATATCTATATCTATATCTATATCTATATCTATATCTATATCTATATCTATATCTATATCTATATCTATATCTATATCTATATCTATATCTATATCTATATCTATATCTATATCTATATCTATATCTATATCTATATCTATATCTATATCTATATCTATATCTATATCTATATCTATATCTATATCTATATCTATATCTATATCTATATCTATATCTATATCTATATCTATATCTATATCTATATCTATATCTATATCTATATCTATATCTATATCTATATCTATATCTATATCTATATCTATATCCATGCGCGGGTACAAGGGGGGGGAAAAAGGGGAAATTTCCCCTCCCAGACCAAATTTCAAAAAGAAAAAAAAGAGGAAAAAAAGAAAAAAAAAAAGAGAAAAAAAAAAGAAAAAGAAGAAAAAAGGAAATAAGGAAGAAGAAAATTTGTAAAAAAAATTTCCGAAGGAAAAAATCTCGAAATCCGAAAATTTTTAAAAGAAAAAAATCTGAAAATTTTCATAAGGAAAATCTGAAGATTTTCTGAGGAAAAATATCTGTCAATTTTATTATGAATTTTATGAAAAATGTGACTTAAGCGTTATAAGTACTTATAATTTTTATTTTGGATTTGGGAATTCTACAAAAATACATAATAGAAAATGTTTGAGGAGTGAAAAATTTTTCTTTGTGAAAAATCTGAGACTTTTTTCATAGCAAAAAGTCTTGGAATTTGAGACTTATTCCTACATAATAATATAAAGGTCACAGAATTTGAGACTTTTTTATAGAAAAAGGTACAAAACTCTAGAACTTTTAACATCGCCAAACATTTAATTTTTCACATTTTTTTTAGAAGAATTCTAAAAGTCTTGGAACCTAAGACTTTTTGTAAAGGAAAAAGGTCCCAGAATTTAAAAAAAATATGGGAAAAAGTTCAAAAAATTTGAGACTTATTATAGGAAAAAGGTCACAAAATCTGAGACTTTTTGATTGGAAAACGGTCTAAGAATCAAAGACATTTTCTATAGTTAAACGGCCTCAGAATCTCTGAATTTAAGATATTTTTAAGGAAAAAGGTCTCAGAATTTCGAGAAACTTAGAATTTTAGACTTATTCTATTCGAAAAAGGTCTGACAATCAGAGACTTTTCTTTAGGAATATGGTCTCAGAATCTGAAACTTTTAATAGGAAAAAGATATACGAATCTGAGACTTTTTCTACAAAAAAAAAAAACGGTCTAAGAATCTCAGACTTTTTCTATAGGAAAAAGGTCTGAGAATGTGAGAAATTTCTTAGAAAAAGGGTCTTAGAATCTGATTGTGAGACTTTTTCTGCAGGAAAAAGGTCTAAAAATCTGAGACTTTTTTAAAAGAAAAATAGGTCTCAGAATCTAAAATTTTTTCAATACGAAATAAATATAATAATCTGAGACCTTGTCTATAGCAAAAATATCTCAAAAATGTTTTAAAATATAAGCCTTTTTCTATAGTAAAAAATCTCAGAATCTGAGACTTTTTCTCTGGAAAAATTCTTAGAATCTAAAAATTGTTCTGTACGAAAAAAATATAATAATCTAAGACCTTTTCTAGGAAAAATTTCTCAAAAATGTTTTAAAATATGAGACTTTAGTCTCATAGGTTTCGGAATCTGAGACTTTTTCTGTGGAAAAAGTTCTTAGAATCTGAAAATTTTTCTGTACGAAAAAAGTCTCAGATTCTGAGACATTTTTCGGAAGTAAGGAGTCTTAGATTCTGAGTTATTTGCACTATAAAAAATAATTTCCTCACGAAAAATGTCTCAACATCTGATATTTTATATGTAGGAATAATTTCTTCCGTTAAAAAATTCACAGATTTCGACTTTTCTATACGTCAAATGTGTAAGAACTGAGACTTTTTCTATATATACGAAAATGTACAATTTTCTTTTAAAACAAATTAAAAAAATTGATCAAAACGAAATATGATCGTGAAACACAAAATAAATAAATTGTATATTGTTTTGCAAAAAAAAAACGGATCCCTGATTTTGCTCGTCCGACAAAGGTGAATTTATGATTTTTTTTTTTTTGGAAGCAAAAAAAAAAAAATTTTCCCCCCCCAAACCCAAAAGCTGTACCCGCCACTGCTATATCTATATCTATATCTATATCTATATCTATATCTATATCTATATCTATATCTATATCTATATCTATATCTATATCTATATCTATATCTATATCTATATCTATATCTATATCTATATCTATATCTATATCTATATCTATATCTATATCTATATCTATATCTATATCTATATCTATACTAATATTATAAAGAGGTAATGTTTGTATGTTTGTTTTTTTGTTTGTTTGTTTGTTTGTTTGTAGAGGGTAATCTCCGGAACTACTTATCCGATTTCAAAAATGTTTTCAGCAATATTTAAAGTGTTCCTCCAGGATGGACATAGGCTAGGTTTCATCGACCACGCCCACTTCTACGCCCACTTTTGGCAAAAAAACGTAAAATTGAAAAATCTCCAAAACTACTGAACCGATTTCAAAAATTTGTTCACCAATACATACTTGGAATGGTCCTCATGGTGAATATATGCGGGTTTTAATCGACCACGCCCACATCTACGCCCACTTATGGTAAAAAAACATTAAATTTAAATATCTATGAAACTACTCATCCGATTTCAAAAAAGTTTTCAGCAATATTTAGAGTGTTCCTCCAAGATAGACATAGGCTAGGTTTCATCGACCACGCCCACTTCTACGCCCACTTTAAGCCAAAACCCGTAAAATTTAAAAATCTCCACAACTACTGAACCGATTTAAAAATTTTTTTCACCAATACATGCTTGGAATGGTCCTTCATAGTGGACATATGCTGGGTTTCATCAACCACGCCCATTTCTACGCTAACTTTTGGCCCAAAAATTTAAAATTTAAATATCTATTAAACAGCTCATCCGATTTCAAAAATGTTTTCACCAATATTTAGAGTTTCCCTCCAGGGTGGACATAGGCTGGGATTTATCGACCACGCCCACTTATACGCCCACTTTTTGGCAAAATAAAAACTAAAATTTAAAAATCTCCAAAAATTTTAATCCGATTTTCAAAATTTTTTCACCAATACTTGGTCCTTCAGAGTGGAAATATTCTAGGTTATATTATCCACGCCCATTTCTACGCCCACATTTGGCAAGAAAAACGTAAAATTTAAATATGATCAAACTACTCATCCGATTTTAAAAATGTTATCACCAATATACATATATTAAGAATGGTGATTCAGGGTGAACATGGATTAGCTCTCATCGACCACACCTACTTCTATGCCCACTTTTGGCCAAAAAACGAAAAATATCAAAATATCCGAAACTACTCATTTAAAAAATGTTTTCTCCATTATTAAGAATGGTCCGTCATGTTAGACATAGGCTTCGGTTCATCTACGTAAAATTTGTAAATATACGAAACTTATTATGTGATTTCAAAAATGTTTTCACCAATATTTAGAATTTTCTTTCAGGGTAGCTTTTATTGACCACACCCATTTTAAACATCACTTTGGGTCAAAAGACGTAAAATTTTAAAATCTACGAAACTACTCATCTAATTTCAAAACATTCTGAAAATGTCCTTTTTGGAAATTCCTATTTTACTGGGGCAAATACATGCAAAGTAGTGAACTTTGTACACTCAAAAAAATAAACTGGTAAAACGCCTGGTAAAATGCCTTGTAATCCCGTTCTACCAATATTTAACAATTTTCCTTGTTTTTTTAACAAAAAATCTTGTACTTTGCTCAAACGAGAACTACAGTTTTATTGGTAATTTTACAAGTTTATTTTCGTAATTGTATTCTACCATTTTGAAAGGTTATTTTACAAAAAAAAAACTGTAATTTTACAACAAAGTTTTTATTACGAGGATTCTAGTTGAATTACAAAAAAAAACTTTATTTTACAAAAATTATGTTATACGACGATTTATGTTGTTTAACAAAAAAACTATTTTTTTTTTGTATTTTTTTTTTTATTGAAAAATATTTTAAAAAAAATGTTGACAAAATTTTGAAAAATTTATTACGAGGATTAATTTAAGGAGGAGTAGTTAATTTACAAAAAAAAACAGTTATTTTACAAAAAATGATTTTATTACGAGGATTTATGTTGTTAACAAAAATTTTTTTTTGTAAATTTACCATTTTGGTTTGTAAATTTACCATTTTATTTAACATATTTACCATTTTTTCTTGTAAGTTTACCATTTTTTTTTGTATTTTTCCGGTTTTAAAACAATATTTTTACCAATAAAATTGGTTATTTTACCAATTTTTGGTGCATTCAAAATTACGAGGAAATCCTCGTAATTTTACGAGAATTTTACCTACGTCATATTTTACGAGAATAGCCTCGTAAAATCACGAGATTTATTGGTAACTTTACAAGTTTTTTTTTTTTGAGTGTAACTTTTTCAATCTCCTGCAAAGTTGATCATAGTAACTTGAAAAGTTGGATCCTCCAGCCCAAAAAATCATTCTGAAATAGTGCCTTCTGGAAATTTAGATTTTAATGGGTATAAGGGTAAATTATTCTAATGTGGTATTTTTTTTTACGAATGAAGCCTAAATGGAACGAAATGAATTGGAATTCAGAACAAAATGGAATAAAATTGGGAACAAATGAATAGAAAAGGAAACGAAATGGAATAGAACGAGGAACGAAAAGGAGTGAAACGGGGAATGAAATGGTTTCAATAATTACGATATAAGGGCTCGAAAATTTTCAAGAACATTATTTACCGAAACGAACATGTTTCCAAGCTAAACGGGGCTGTTTTAATTTTATTGTTTATTCTAAATAGTTTTTATGAATGACTTCAATGATAAACATTAAATAAAATAAAAATTCAGTAGGGGAGAATTTTAAAAATGGAGACTCTAATCATGATCCTTCTTTAATCAGGTATTTAATATTACCGGGGTCGAAGTTCCGGGCGGGCCTGCTAGTATATATATAAATGGATGAATGTATGTGTGTATGTACACTCAAAATAAATTCTCTGTCCAATCAGCAGAAAAATCTGCTGAAAATACACCCATTTTGATCCATATGAGAAATCTGCTGATTTTAGCAGACACGGTTTTCTAAATATCTGTCATAAGAGGTGAATAAATATAACAATAAAAAAAAAAAAACATACGGCGCCAGCCAGCATCGAACTCGCCACCTTCCGATTTGAAAGTACACTTCTTAACCACTACGCTACGGAAGCTTATACTTTTATCTGGCGTTTTAGTTATTAAACATGTGTGACATTTTACTATGTTTATACTGATTTTGTTTGCTGAATTTCATTATTTTGTTAAGAAATTTTTTTATAAAAAAAAAAAAAAAAAAGCAGAACAGATTGTCAGCAGATTGCTCTGCTGAAATCAGCAGATTGATCTGCTGATTTTAGCAGAAAAATCTGCTGATTTTAGCAGAAAAAATCTGCTGATTTCAGCAGAATAATCTGCTGATTTCAGCAGAACAATCTGCTGATTTCAGCAGAACAATCTGCTGATTTCAGCAGAGCAATCTGCTGACAATCTGTTCTGCTTTTTTTTGATATAAAAAAATTTCTTGAAAAAATAATGAAATTCAGCAAACAAAATCAGTATAAACATAGTAAAATGTCTGTTATTTTCTTAAACTAAATGACAGAGATTTTACTAAAAATATCCTTCTCAGCAGAACAATCTGCTAAAAGATTGCTAATTCAAATTGAAAGTTGTTTTACAGATTTTTTGACAGAGTTTTTCTTTTGAGTGTATGTATGTTCCGTATGGGCTTGAAAACGGCCCGACCGATCTTGATGAAATTTTCACGGAATATTTAGAATAGTCCAGGGAGTAACACTGTGCGGTCAGACTTTTGATTTTTTGCGTGTGGGCGGAGGGGCGTGGCAAAATCGAATTTTTACATTGCACCAATAATGACATCTATATATAAAAAACGGATGGACCGATTTTGATGAAATTTAAACCAAAGATATTACTAACCGAGTACTAACTTTATGCCAAATTAGAGCGTGATCGGACAAGTGGGCTTAAAATGCCATGCTTTTTTGCCTGTGGGCGGAGGGGTGGTCAAAATCGAATTTTTACATTGCACCACTAATGACATCTATATATAAAAAACGGATGGACCGATTTTGATGAAATATAAACCAACGATAGTACTAATCAAGTACTAACTATGTGCCAAATTAGAGCGTGATCGGACAAACGGGCGTAAAATGCCATGCCCCTTTGTATTGAATGTTATTTCTGCATGCTCCGCAATAACGCAAAACTGTAGATTCGATTTTAATTAAATTTTCAGCACCAGTGCTGAACTATAGGACACATACACGTATGCAGGATTGTTTTTTCAGGGCCCAACAACAACAACAAAAAAAAATTGTTGTTCTTTTCGTGAGATTTGTGTTTTTAAATAAATATATAAAAAAAAAATTGTTGTTGTTGTTGGGCCCCCCTCTGAACACGTCGTTGATAGGACATGTTATAAAAAGGGGCGTAAAATGACACACCCCTTTGGACAATCACGCAAAAATAGCTGAACCGTTTCTCTTGACAATTTCACTACAAACAGTGCTAACCAAGTGTATATGTAGGCCATATAAGATCGTTGTTGGATAAAGGAATCAAAATTGCAACGCCCTTTGTACTATTGAACAAAGAGGCGTATATTCCCACTCCCCTTTGATTTATATTGAACGTTATATCTGCCTGTTTTGAAATCACGCAAAAACGGATAAGCCAAATCTGTCACTACTGATAGAACTAACCGAGCGGGAACTTTAGGTCATATGTAGAGCGCGATTCGGCAAATGGGTATAACATGTCACTCCCGTTTTTCATAAATAAAAAGTTATTTCCTCCTCTTTCGCAATCACAGAAAAAGGGCAAAACTGATGTCAATGGAATTTGCAGCACAGATAGTACTATTCGAGGATGCAGCATGGAACTTTAGACTGTCACTATTCGATAAAAATGCGTTAAATGGCACGCCCCTTTGTACTATACTTAACGTTATGTCTGTCTGTTTCGAAATCACGCTAAAACGGCTGAACAGATTTTGTTGAGATTTCTCTATAGATTGTGCTAACCGAGTAGCTGGACTGGGACCCGTGCTTTAATTTTGTCCAACACTAATTAAGATGCAATATAAAACAGTGTTTTTCTTAGGGCCAGCAACGCGGACCGGGTATAGCTAGTTATGAATATTTATGAAACATTTCATAAATATAATGAAACAGTTTCCTTGGACGAACTTTTATGATGAGTTTCATTATATTAATAAAGCTTTTTCTTTGTGTGTAACAAAACAATATCGTCGAACTATATTCAATAAATGCCAACTCGAAAAAGCTTACTTTTCAGGAGAGCTAAAAAACTAGTTATTTTGCATATTATTGTAAAAATAAACAATGTACCTTCCATAAGATGGCTTAAATATTCTAAATAATTTTTACCTATGCCAAAAATTTCATATTTTGCACTGGTTTGCGTATTTTTTTGAGATGGCATTTATTACTATATCAAAAAACAAATATTTTTTTAGAGTTGGCATATTTTGTCGGAAACTAAAAATAAATTATTTTTTGAAAAATTTTTATAAATTTTTTTTTTTTTTTGGATTTTGTTTTCCTTAGTGCGGTAATTGCAAAAACTAAAAAAAATTAAAAATCTTTGCATATTTTTAAAAGTTACTAGCTCCGAAAGCCTTTTAATCTCAGGGTGGTCAACTTTGGCACTCTGTAACTCACGCTTTATTGTAGAAGGCTCACTCCAAACTAGCTATTTTGAAAGCTTATATCATTGACTTTATTTGCCCCACTCATAATGTTTCAATCTGATAAATAGTTTGAAAGTTACATATATATAAGCAATTTTTTTTTTGCAAACACTATTTACCGATATTTTCAAAATGGCAATATCTCGAAAACTAGGAATTAGATATCAAAATCTTTACCAGATTCGTGTTCAGAAAGGCGAATGCAATAAGATATGTGGTCAAATTTTTTTTAAAAAAATTTTTGAAAAATTTTTGGAAATTTACAATGGGAGTTGGCATTTATTTTCACCAAAAAAATATGTACTTTGAGTTAGCAGAATAACAAAAATGGATGTAAAACGACAAAAAATTATTTTTTTGCTCTGAAATTTTTACCACAGATGGGTATTGCATAGGGGAGCTATTTTCCATCGGAAACTCATTTCGGTCAAATTTGAGTTGGCATATTTTGAATATAGGTTCACGATATGCTGTTTTTTTTTTAATTTTAATAATTTAATTTTAGGATTTTAAATTTCAAGGTGGTTATTCATAAAAACTGAAATAATTTGTCAAATAAACCTACAATAAGTCTACTATAAGTATCATCTTAAAAAAACTTGGAACATTTTTCGAAACTAAAAGTCAATAGACTTTTTCTGTAAAATAACAAAATAATCTGCTACAAATCTGCACAAAATTATTTTAAAGTTCAGCACAGTTTAAAGTTCAGCATTGCAGAAAATTTCTGTTACTTTCTAAAACTAAATGACAGAGAATTAACTTAAAATATCTATTTCAGCAGAAAAATCCTCTAAAAGTTTGCTAGTTCAAATTGAAAGTCATTTCACAAATTTTTTGACAGAGCTTTTAATTTGAGTGAACTTTTTAAATATAAATAGTTAGGTATTTCTGAATAACAATTGTAATTTTAAATACAACTAGACATTTTTAAAGTAAACATTTTTGTTTTTTCTCTTTTTACATTGATATTTAATGAAAAAAGTCTAAAAAGTCTAAAAAAGCTAAAAAAATTTAAAAAAAGCTAAAAAAAAACCCGCTTTAAGCTAAATGCATAATTTTCCCGCGAAAAATTAAAAAAAAAACTAAATCTAGCGGGGAAAAAAGCTAAATTGGCAACGCTGGTCTTGACTGACTATAATTTGTTAAGTTGTTTTAATACGATATCGTTTTTGCTTGATTGGATTTTTTTTCTAAGTGTACTCTTTTATTGATAATGTAATCCTTTAGATTTCTATACTTTTTTTTAAAAAAAAAGCTCTTAAATCACTCATCATAAAATTTTATTTACAAAAAAAAATATTCATAAATTGATGCGTAACGTTACTTAAATAAATAAAATTAGAATAAACACACACGTCCCCATAACGACAACACCATTAACAGTGTTGCCATATATTTTTTTGAAAAAACTTTTTATTTCTGAAAAAAAATCTTTTTTTTGTGAAAAAATCTTTTTTTTACAAAAGTATTGAAAAAATGGAAAATTAATACATTATGTATTTTCATTATGTATTTTCAATTCATTTTTTATATCAAGTGTAAAAAAAATAATAAAAAACAAGTAAAAAAGTTAAATTCGGCCTTGCCGAATGTAGTGATACCCTCCACAATTTCAAAAAGATTATTGCAAAAAACTTTATTTAAGAGGAAATTACTTTTGAAAAAAAAAATTTTTTTTGAAAAAAAAAATTTCGCGAAAAAAAATTTTGGTAAAAAAAATCCGCGATTTTTTTTTTTTTTGTGTTCGTACTTGTTTAAATACCATTTGGTGTTCAATTATGTTCACATATGCCAACCAGAAGCCGAATTAAAGCATTTTGTATTTTTAGGTTATGTTGAATGTACTGAAATTTTTGAGGTGTGCTTACATTTTCGTTCATAACTTTTGAACCGCTCAACCGATATCGCTCAAATGCAATACCAAACTTCTCGGGAGAACTTCCAATAAATATGTTAAGTTTCAGTCATCTCTGTGCAATATCTTGTCCGCGACAGCATTTTCCACAGACAGACAGACAGACGGACAGACGGACAGACGGACAGACGGACAGACGGACAGACGGACATCGCTAGAATGTCTTAAAATCGATCGGGCATCATGAATATATATACTTTATGGGGTCCCAGATCGATATTTCGATGAGTTACAAACAGAATGACAAACTTATATATACCCTCTATCACTAGAGTGGAGGGTATAAAAACAACCAAGCGTTTATTTGGAGCTCGAAAAGACTCATAAAAGAGTTCTTAGACGTTCAGAAAACATAATCCCTTTTTCTTAGCGCTCTTATCATAATAATAATTTTAATCAAACGATCAGTTTTTATTTAGTTTTCGCAATTTAATTACAAATCATTTTTAATAATTAATTAAACCTAACCGAGAACTGGTTACAATGACCGTCGTATTTAATTGTAACCGTTTACATAGACTGAAGGACGGACACGCTAAGTCAAATCAGATAGTGATTCTGAATCGGTCGCTATACTAAAAGCTTGGTCCACGACCAATATTTCGGGTATTTACAAAAAAATTATGCTTTTTGTATTTTTTTAACTAATTAAGAAAAACTTGAAAAAACTTTATTATTTTCCAAAAAACTTATTTTTTTAGAAAAAATCTTGAAATCTTCTTAGCACCTCAAAAAACTTGCAAAAAAAGGGAAATCTTGATATATGGCAACACTGCCATCAACCAACAACACCACATACATATCACCCTCATCTGCATATTTTTTTGATAAAAAGGTCCTTATTTTCGTTGTTGTTAATCCTATTCAGCTTACAAACCAGCATGCCTGGCATGGATGTTTGCATACTGTGTGAGTGTGTATTGAATTTAAGATTTGTTTGTTTTTATTTCAATATTTTTTTTTATTTTCATAACTTTGAAAGTCAAAGAAGTTGAACAATAAACATTTAAACAGGAGAGGGATTGAATGAATGTTCAATATATTAACCATTGACTTTGATAAATGTTCGATATTTGTATTTTTTTCTTAATACCAATACATACTTATAAAATATGTACGCACGCATCCTACAGCCATAAGGACACTTTTGTGTTATCCTTTGTTTTTTTTTAAATAAAGAAAAAATATATGTGTGCTACAGGATGTAAAACACAACGTGCATATTGATTAAAATATTTAACCCCTATGCATTTTTTTACAAAATTTATCGCACTTGTTATCGGTACGTTAGGGGCCATGTGCCTCCCCTTTGCCATAAATGTTTACAAATACATATATTGCCAAATCGGACACTTTGAAAAAAAAAATTTCCTAGATTTTCCCAATTTTTTTTAACAATTTTAAGTATCCTTTAAAATTTCCTCCTAGTAAGTTAAGATTTTTTTGATGACCCTTTCAAAAGATATCGAATTTTTAAAAATTGGTAGTTTTTTCTAGAGATGGGCACTAAGGGTGGGATAGTGTTGTGTGAGATTTTAAGCAGCAATATTTGGAAGCGCTAGAACCGCTCATTTTGTGAGGTTGGTAAAAAAAGTGTATGAGCCAAAAAATGGGGGAGGTCGGATAGGATCTAGGGGTCGCTCATCGGGGTCAAAGTTGGGCGTAGAGGGGAAAAAATCCACAAAAAGCCCCAAAACTCCCCTGGTTTTGCTCCTAGAGGGGTCAAATGTGAGACCGGCCCCCATTATTTTTTCCCCCTGAACACTTTTGCCAAACATACCTAAGCCCTATCTCCAATCCCTAAGGGGGGCCCCATACAAAGTTTCAATTTTTAAAAAATCTTGCTCCTACCGCTCTAGCTGTCCTAGAAGTCACCCTAGAGGAATCATATGTATGACCGACCCCCAATATTTTTTCAACCCCAACATTTTCTTAGAACATACCCACCCCCTATCTTTAATCCTTAGGGTGGTCCCCATACATTTTTTTTATTTTTTCTTAAATTGTCATATTAATCAGCTCCTACCGGTCCAATGGTGCCTCCTAGAGGGGTCATTATCAAGACCAACCCCCATTAATTTTTGCCCCCAACACTTCTTCTGAACATACCAATTCCATATCTCCAATTCCTAAGGGGTCTCCCAAACAAAATGACATTTTTGTAAAACTTGCTCTCACCAATCTAACTATCGCAGGGGTGACCCTAGAGAAGTTAAATGTGTGACCGACCCCCAATATTTTTTCAGCCCCAACATTTTCCCCAAACAAACCTACCCTCTATTTTAAAGCCTTAAGGGTGTCCCCACACATTTTTTTTATTTTTTAATTTTTTTTTATAAAATCTGCGCCTACCACTCCCATTCTGCCTTTTAGGAACGGTAAATGCAGACTACCCCCATTAATTTTTGCCCCCTACATTTTTCTGAACATACCTACGCCGTATTTCCACTTTGTAGGGGTGCTCCCCTGGGGAAAACTAAATTAGTAATGTATGTAGAGAAGTCAAATGTATGACCTGCCCATATATTTTTTTAGCCAAAACATTTTCTTCAAACATACCTACCCTCTATCTTCAAGGTGTTACCCCACAATTTTTTTATTTATTTTATCGAGAAATCCGAGGTCTTTAATTTGTAATTTAATAGTAACTTTTGTTAAGCGTAAAAAAATATTTTTTTTAACTTGAAAATAATAAAAAATGATAAATAATAGTAGTATAACTATAAATCAAATTAGTTTATTTTTATCGTGTGATGGATACTGTTTCCGATTTTCGGCCACGACCTGAAGCAAAACAATTTTTTCCTCCTCGTTACGGCACAACACGTTGTTATAGTCATCTATTAATTTTACGCCTCTTTCGGCAGCGTCGTTGACAACATGTAATTTACGTAATATTTGCAGCGCTCGCTGGTAGTCCTGACGATTTTCCCAAGTATTTGGATCGGAAGCAATGAAATGGTTGTTATTCCGAAGCGTGCAAAAAATTTTGGAGTTTCAGGTGTGACGTAGTGGCTTAAATCAGTTTTCATGAGTTCTTGATTCACTTGTTTCGATGCCATGTTAATTCTTTTCACACCTTCGAATCCAACAACATGTACTGGAGGATTACAATCCTTGTTGCCACTGTCGCCGCTATCCTCTGAGGCATCTTCTTCCCCGATATCATCGTCTTATTCTTCCTCGCTGTCTTCTTTAGACGATTCGTCCATCTCATCGTCAGATAACTCTTCCTCCAATTCCTCTTTCTCTTCTTCAAATATACGAATTGCATTCGACATTTTTCGTTTTATTTCACAAGAGATATTCGGATCAAATAGTGCGAGAGCAACATCTTCGCCACTGAGATACCAGAGATGTCCACAGAATCTCTTGACCAATCGTTGCGACAGAATCTTATCAATTGAAGCATAATTGGCAATCGCTTTCAAAAAATTCAAATCATTATTTGGAGCTTCTATTGCTTTGGTAGCGCAAACCAAGCTTTTACGTAAATTGTTATGATGAAAACGGTCACATCAAGAAGTGCATTTAATTCTTTTTTGGCCAAACCGATATATTTTCGGAACAAAAACATTTTTAGGCAATATATGCCTTTTGCCATCCATCGAGCATGACTGATGGGTCCTGGTGGGCTAAAATGCTTATTAGGAATATTTTCGCCAAGGTATAATAAAACAATTTCAAGAAACTCCTTGTAGTTGTCTCTGGGTTGCTTTTCTTTTATTTGAGCCCAACAAAACAACTTGATGTCAGTTTGGACTTGAGCTGGTATGTTGCCTGCCACTTCCTTCCACCAAGACTGTACGGTTTGTCTTTTATATTTTCCCACTGCTCTTTAAAACGCGCAAACATTAGCACTCCTGGTCCAGACGTTTTGCCGAATTTGGTTTCAAACACTTAGTTTTCCCCAGGGGAGCAACCCTACAAAGTGTAAATACGGCGTAGGTATGTTCAGAAAAAATGTAGGGGGCAAAAATTAATGGGGGGTCAGTCCCTAAAAGGCACAGTGGGAGCGGTAGGCGCAAATTTTATAAAAAAAATTAAAAAAAAAAAAAATGTGTGGGGACACCCTTAAGGCTTAAAAATAGTGGGTAGGTTTGTTTGGGGAAAATGTTGGGGCTGAAAAAATATTGGGGGTCGGTCACACATTTAACTTCTCTATGGTCATCCCTGCGATAGTTAGAGCGGTGGGAGCAAGATTTACAAAAATGTCGTTTTGTGTGGGAGACCCCTTAGGAATTGGAGATATGGAATTGGTACGTTCAGAAGAAGTGTTGGGGGCTAAAAATTAATGGGGGTTGGTCTTGATAATGACCCCTCTAGGAGGCACCATTGGACCGGTAGGAGCCGATTTAATATGACAATTTAAGAAAAAATAAAAAAAAAATGCATGGGGACCACCCTAAGGATTGAAGATAGGGGGTAGGTATGTTCTAAGAAAATGTTGGGGTTGAAAAAATATTGGGGGTCGGTCATACATTTGATTCCTCTAGGGTGACTTCTAGGACAGCTAGAGCGGTAGGAGCAAGATTTTTTTAAAATTGAACCTTTGTATGGGACCCCCCTTAGGGATTGGAGATAGGGCTTAGGTATGTTTGGCAAAAGTGTTCAGGGAGAAAAAATAATGGGGGCCGGTCTCACATTTGACCCCTCTAGGAGCAAAACCAGGGGAGTTTTGGGGCTTTTTGTGGATTTTTTCCCCTCTACGCCCAACTTTGACCCCGATGAGCGACCCCTAGATCCTATCCGATCTGCCCCATTTTTTGGCCCATGCATTTTTTTTACGAACCTCACAAAATAAGCGGTTCTAGCGTGTCGAAATCGAAAACTCGTGCACTATCCCACCCCTAATGGGCACGTGAGCAGATTAGTGCGTATTCACACACTCAAAAGAAAAACTCTGTCAAAAAATCTGTGAAACGACTTTCAATTTAAATTAGCAATCTTTTAGCAGATTGTTCTGCTGAGAAGGATATTTTTACTAAAATCTCTGTCATTCAGTTTAAGAAAATAACAGACATTTTACTATGTTTATACTGATTTTGTTTGCTGAATTTCATTATTTTTTCAAGAAATTCTTTATATAAAAAATAAAAGCAGAACAGATTGTTCTGCTGAAATCAGCAGATTATTCTGCTCAAATCAGCAGATTGTTCTGCTAAAATCAGCAGATTGTTCTGCTAAAATCAGCAGATTTGTCTGCTAAAATCAGCAGATATTTCTGCTAAAATCAGATTTCTCTGCTGTCGAACAACACACATGTTTAATAACTAAAACGCCAGATAAAAGTATAAGCGTAGTGGTTAAGAAGTGTACTTTCAAATCTGAAGGTGGCGAGTTCGATGCTGGCTGGCGGCGTATGTTTTTTTTTTTTTTTGTTATATTTATTCACCTCTTATGACAGATATTTAGCAAACCGTGTCTGCTAAAATCAGCAGATTTCTCATATGGCTCAAAATGGGTGTATTTTCAGCAGATTTTTCTGCTGATTGGACAGAGAATTTATTTTGAAAACACGTGAGTGTTTTTGATCTCAATTTTTCTCATTGTGATTGTGAGTGAGTGTGAGTGGTAAAATTAATTACGCGAGTGAGTAAGATTTTTGAGTGAGTGAGTGTGCGTGAGTCGATTTTTCTGCTTGAGTTTGCGTGATTTATTTTCTCTTCATATTTCTTTTTTTTTACCAAAAAAAAAAAAAACAAACAAATAAAATAAAAATTTAAAATTTCGCTAAATAATTTTTCTAGATTTTCCCAATTTTTTAACAGTTTTAAGAACCTTTTGAAAACTCCTCCTGGTAAGTTTTAAGATTTTTTTGATGCCCCTTTCAAAAGATATCGAATTTTTAAAAATTGGTAGATTGTTCTAGAGATGGGCACATAACCAGATTAGTGCGTGATTTACGCGTGAGTGCAACTGAGCTCAATTTTACTCACGTGATTGTGAGTAAAAATGTCCTATAGACGTTTTCTATAGGAAAAACGTCTCAGAATCTGGGATTTTTTCTTTAGGAAAGGGTTTCAGAATCTCACACTTTTTCTGTTGTTTAACAAAAATATAAAAAAACACTTTAAAAAAATCGTGTTTTTCAGAGGTTGGTTTAGTTCCTCAAGGGGGATCTTTTTTCCCCCTGGTCCGATTTTGCCCATTTACGAACTTAACCTGTCTAGGACCATAAGACATATTCGTACCAAATTTGAGGAGGCTAGCTGTTTTATTTTGGAATGCATCGTGCCATCTACAGACAGACGTACGGACGGACAGGCGGACATTCACAGAATGTCTTAGAATAGATCATGGATCAATAATATACAGTGACGAGCAAAAGTGTAACAGGGTTCACATTGCTTAGATAATCTGCTCTATATTTTAAACTACACAAGATAATGTATTGAAGTTTTTTGATAATTTAATTAGTTAATTGATCAGAATTTATAAACATTATCGAAATATGCTGTAAAATTTTTTATAAAAAAAATATAGTAAAAATTCCATAAAAAGGCAAGTGTTACATTATTGCACTCATGATTTTTCTACATAAATCTTTAGGACAACTTTTATATTTCGCGCATATAGACCCGGATTTTGCAATTTTTTTATAAAATTTAATAAATAACATAAAAATAATTCATTTGTTAAAAAGAAACATTATTTATATTTGTTCCCAGCAAAAAATAAACGAAGTGGTTCAAAAAGAATTAGTAGTTTCACTACATACAAAGTAGCGATAGGTGCCGAACTTCATATTCCGTAGGAAGTACTTTTAAAATCACTTCCAAAAATCCTACAAAATAACAATAAAAACATCTTTTAGCAGTTCTTTGCTTAATGATTTTGAATTACCTCTTTCATATCGCTCATTTACTTGTATAGTGTCATAACCCAAAATATGTCTTTTTTGGGTAAACGATACAGAATTATTTGTTATATCCTGCTTTATATTGTGTCAAAAATTCGTGTTAATATCTTCTAAACTCACCGTTTGAGAAGAGAACACGCCATTATAACATTTTCTATGTACGGGCCTTTTGCAATGTAAAACCAGTTTCAATTGTAAACTTTAAACAGGTTTTCTGTAAAATCAAACATTTTGCGTTATGACACTATACAAGTAAATGAGCGATATGTTCTTAGGAATTAAATCAAATCAAATTAAATCAAATCACCATAACATATGAACTTCTTTTTCAACTGAAACACTTAGAATGGGGGTGACACACGAAGTATGCAATTTTTTCTACGTCCAGCTTTGAATAGATTTAGGCTTTGCAAAAATGGTGACAAAATTTTGTAATGGCATTTCATTTCTCTTTATTTAGAGCTTAAAAAATCGAAAAGACGAAAATCGATTATTGATAAATTTTTCACATTTCATCAAGCAATTTGAAGTTGAACTCCCATTCTATATCTTATATCGAAAAAAGTTGGTCATAAATTAAATAAATACATTTACAAACTATTATTAAAGATTGTTTAAGCTTTTTAGAAAATTGAGGTCTAGGCTTGTAGTCAGAACAAACTGGAGGCTAATCACGTAAAACGAAAACGATAGACGATGCATAAACGACATCAAAATACATATCGTTTTGAAGGGAAATTTGAAAGTTTTTTTTTATTAAATTACTAGCAGGCCCGCCCGGAACTTTGTCACCGGTAATAATAAATACGGAATTAAAGAAGCTTCAGGATTAGACTCCCCATTTCTAAAATTGTCCCATGCAGAATCTTTATTTTATTAAATTTTTATCGTTGAAGTCTTAATTAAAAACTATTTAAAACACACAATAAAGTTCAAACAGCCCCGTTTAGTCCGGAATCATGTTCGTTTCGGTAAAAAAATTTATTGAACATTTTCGAGCTCTTATATCGTTATTATTGATATCCTTTCATTCCCCGTATCATTCCATTTCGTTCCCCGTTCTATTCCATTTCGTTCCCTGTTCTATTCGTTTCAATTCACTGAATTCCAAATCATTGCGTTCCATAACATGCGTTGAAGAAATAATGATTTTTTGGGCAGGAGGATCCCAAATTTCAAGTTCCTATGACCAATATTTCAGGAGATAGAAAGGGTTACAAAGTTCACTTCTTTGCAACTATTTGCTCCATTAAAATCGGAATTTCCAAAAAGGGCGTTTTCAGAATGTTTTGAAATCGGATGAGTAGTCTTAAAGGTTTTTAAATTTGAAGTCTTCTGACCCAAAGTGATCTTTAAAATGGGTGCGGTCAATGAAACCTACCCTAACTCACCCTGAAGGAGATTTATAAATATTAGTGAAATCATTTTTGAAACATCATAAAAGGTTTCGTCTATTTTAAAGTTTTACGTCGATGAACCCTAGGACCATTCTTAATATTGGAGAAAAAACAATTTTAAACCGAATTAGTAGTTTCGGAGATTTTGAAATTTTACGTTTTTTTTAACCAAAACTTGGCGTAGAAAGGGTGTGGTTGATGACCATTCAAAATGTATATTGGTGATAAAATTTTTGAAATCGGATGAGTAGATTCATAATATTTAAATTTTAGGTTTTTCGTGCCAAAAGTGGGCGTATAAATGGGCGTGGTCAATGAAACTCAGCATATTTCCACACTAATGAACCATACTAAGCATTGGTGGAAAAATTTTAGAAATCGTGTGAGTAATTTAGAAGATTTTTAAAATTTAGGTTTTTTGCCCAAAAAGTAGACGAAGAAGTGGGCGTGGTTGATGATTCCTAGCCTATGTCCACCCTAGAGGAACACTCTAAATATTGGTGAAAAAATGTTTGAAATCGGATGAGTATTCTCATAGATATTTAAATTTTAAGTTGCCAAAAGTGGGCGTTGAAGTGGGCGTGGTCGAAAAATCCTACACTATGTCCACTCTGGAGGATCACTCTAAATATTGGTAAAAGCATTTTTTAAATCGGATTAGTAGTTTCAAAGATATTTAAATTTTAAGTTTTTTGCCAAAAGTGGGCGTAGAAGTGGGCGTGGTCGATGAAACCCAGCATATGTCCATCATAAAGGACCATTCCAAGTATGTATTGGTAAAAAAGATTTTGAAATCGGTTTAGTAGTTTTGAAGATTTTTAAATTTTACGTTTTTTGTCAAAAAGTGGGCGTAGAAGTGGGCGTGGTCGATGAAACCTAGCCTATGTCCGTCCGGGAGGAACACTCTAAATATTGCTGAAAACTTTTTTGAAATCGGATGAGTAGTTCCAGAGATTACTTTCTACAAACAAACAAAAAAACATACAAACATTACCTCTTTATAATATTAGTATAGATTGTTGTCTTATCCAGAATAATTAAAAAAATTGGAAACATTTTGATTAGTTTAGGAGCAACAAGGCTCCAAAAATCGACGATAGTCAACTATCGTTTTACATGATCACAGTCCTTGTGAATCGATTCGCCGTGAATTTTTATAGTTTTGTGATGTTTATAATTACTCCTTTTTTAATTCGAAGTATATACGTTTGATTACACAGGGCAACACTTTTTTTGCCCCAGGGCAACACTTTTTTTTTGCCCCAGGGCAACACTTTTTTTTTGCCCCAGGGCAACACTTTTTTTTGCGATTTGCTCGCGAACGCCAGCTGATGGAAACAATTGGATAACAGATTCGGAATCAGCACACTAAAATCCATATAAATCAGTTGTCAAAGGTCAGGCAAATTGAAAAAGTTCAAATTTTGTGAACCTGTGTTATCAATGAAATTAATTTTTCTATCACGTAAGGTTTTTAAGATATTCGCGTTTGAATATTGAAATATTTGGGACTCCTCTGTAACGTATTCTTAAGTTGCTCAAACACAATAGTACTCGATTTAGTTAAAATAAGACATCTTTATTCCAAATCTGGTATCCAAATTTTTCTATCGCGTACTGTTTTTGAAATATTGGCGTTTGAAAAACTCAAACTCCACTGTTGCGCAGTTTTATATTCTTTATAAATCACACTAAAATTTTCAAACCCGAATATCTCAAAAACAGAACATGCTTAAAAAATTTGGATTGCAGTTTTGGAATCAGGAAGTCCATTTTATATGAAATCAAATCCTATTTGGTGGGAGCAACGTAAGAATACGTAACAGTGGACCCCTAAAAGTGCTAAAATATTGATTATTTTTTTTTACTTTTTAACAGCGAATATCTCAAAAACGGTACTTGCTAGAAAAATTTGGACGGTAGATTTGGAAGCAGGAGATCAAAATCTACAAGGACCAGTTAGAAATTTCACTGGGAGGTTTTTGCTGTCGAACAGTGTTTTTAGTGTAAATATTACAAAAAAATACTCTTTCAATCAATCTAACAAAAATAAGTGAAAAAAGAACTTCTAATTTAGAAGTTCTAAATCACCAAATAAAAATGACATAATCACACCCAAAATGCCAAGAAATAGGTACTTCTAAAGAAGTGATGAAAAAAGCGCTTCCAAAAAGTCAAGTTATATTAACATCCGGATCACTACTTTAGAAGTTGTGATAAAAATGTTAATATATATGTACATAATAAACACTAGTGATATATGTTATACTTAAGTGTCAATCTTTCGCCACTGAAAAGTGGCGAAAAAAAAGAACATATTTTGTGTGTCACGCCCATATTAAATTCATCAATGTTTCAGTTGAAGAAGAAGTACATCTGGTTCATAAGTTGTGGTGAATTTTGTAGTGAATGGTAAGCTCTTTTTTTGCTGGGGTTCTTCCTGAAAAAATTAACTCCAAAGATTGCGTTCTGATTCGATAATTTGACACTATGGCACTACCCCGAGGATAATGTCCATAGAAAAAAATAGAATTGAAACAGAGTCGTATTTCGCTTGAATAAGTATTAGTGACAGCACATTATGTAACTTTTGACGTTTAATAAAAACAATGCAACATAAAGGTGAACAACAACAAAGCAAACAACAAAAGAAAAAAAAAAACGATTTTAAACTTTCAATAGTGCGTATTATCTTTAAAAAAAACGTTGAATAAAGCAAAATAAATAATAAATTTAATTAAATGAAAGACAAATATAATTTTTTATAAACAAAGAATACAATTTGATATTAAATTCGTGTGAGATGAGGAAGAACAAGCATTTTGCCACCATATTGGAAAATACATCAAATACAACACTGCGTACCTTCTAATCTTTTCTATGATAATGTCCAAAACCACGAAATGTGATAGTGGTTTTAAATGGCATAAACCCATTCTTAACAAAATTTATGGTCAACTTGTGATATAACTTGTTGATTTATTTACGGCTGAATTAAGAAAACACTTCTTGAGGCAAAATTGGCCTTTATTCAGCCGAAAAATGTCGAATTTCGGCAAAAATATTTGAAATTCCTCCAGAAACCCAACCCCAGTACACAATAACTTTTTTTTTACTAATTGCAAAAGCAACAATCCATTTACGAAATTTTTTATAAATGGTCTCTAAGTATTATCGCCTGATATAAACACCATTCAAAAAAAATTATTTCTGCAAATTCTTAGCTTGATAAATATGCGTGGTTCCCCAAAAAACGTAAAAAGGACGGACTTTTGAGTTAAAAATAATCAGCCTTACCATAGAAAAATAAAATATATTTAAAATCAGCTTTTAATTTTATTTCCATACAAATTGTTTTTGTTTTTAAAATCGACTTTCAAAAAATGTATTAAAAATTTGAAATTTAAAATAAAACTTTTGTTAAAATAGACTTTTTGTTTTCTTGTGGTAAGGGCCAATGTTTACCCAAAATTTCTTTTCAACAAATGAATTATTTTTATGTTATTTATTAAGTTTTATAAAAAAAATTGCAAAATCCGGGTCTATATGCGCGAAATATAAAAGTTGTCCTAAAGATTTATGTAGAAAAATCATGAGTGCAATAATGTAACACTTGCCTTTTTATGGAATTTTTACTATATTTTTTTTATAAAAAATTTTACAGCATATTTCGATAATGTTTATAAATTCTGATCAATTAACTAATAAAATTATCAAAAAACTTCAATACTTTATCTTGTGTAGTGTAAAATATAGAGCAGATTATCTAAGCAATGTGAACCCTGTTACACTTTTGCTCGTCACTGTATATACTTTATGGGGTCCCCGACCGATATTTCGATGCGTTACAAACGGAATGACAAAGTGAGTATATCCCCATACTGTGGTTGGAGGGTATAAAAACAAAAATTTAAAAAAAAATTGGAATTTGGACCATTATTGAAGAAGTTATGAGTAAAAGAAGTTTGAGTAAGGGAACAAACTACAAATTTTTAAAAATTCAATATCTTTTGAACGAGTCATCAAAAAAAAATCTGAAAACTGTGAAACAATTGGGAAACCCTAAGGTGGCATGGAATTCCCCGTATATTATATGGAAATGCGTTACACACGGAATGACAAAGTGAGTATACCGCCATACTGTAGTTGGAGGGTATAAAAACTATATACAATTTCAATGAAGTCATTCAATTGAGCACTTCTGAATTTCAAAAAAAAAAAATTATAATCAGAGGGCCAATTCTGTTTCTGTGATAAATTTATCACTGAAAAAATAATGTCACTTTGCCTATTAGTTTTCAATGAAGTAAACTGACATATTTTTTCATTCATACGTTTTTCACAGAACCAGAATCGACCCTCAGAACCATTAAGCTTAAGAAAATGTCACTGGAGCTATTTTTTTCCACAGCTGTAAGTTTTATGGACAATTCTGGCACAATTTAAATAAAAAGGGTTAAAAGTTCTTTTTTTTATCAAGCATACAGATATACATAGTTAAAACGCTTCGATGCTTATACGAATAAATCAAGATGTTTTTCCAAGTTTATCATTTTCTTAAAAAGGTAAAAAGTTATATTATTTTGTAAGTATTTTGATATTTTTATATACCCTTTACAAAGAATAGGGAAAATATATTTTGTCAATCCGTTTGTAACACCTCTAAATATTTGTCTAGGACCCCATAGAAAATGTATGATCGGTTTTAAGTTGATATCCCAGCAAAACTTTAGTAATGCACTCAAAAAAATAACTTAGTCAAAATATTAGTAAAAGGTGTTGTAATTTACTTCAACCAAACTTTAGCAAAAAAAATTGTAAAAATTTAACTTTTACAGTTTTTTTGGCAATTTACTATTGGTAAAATACAAAAATTTTTTGGTACTTTTACTATATTTTCTTTCTAGTTTTTTTTTTTATTTTACTATAATTTTAGCAAAAATATTAGTATTTTCCTTAAAGAAATGGTAATACATTTTATTTTTTTTTTTTCTTAGTTTTAGTTTTAAGAAAAAAAAAATTGTTTAAAGTGTTCTAGTGTGAAAAAAAAAATCATTGCAGATTCTGCTGCTGTTAAAAGTCCAGCTGCCAAGAAGAAGGCAAAAGATGATGCTGCCAACACCATAGCAAAGTAGCCATCCATCAACTGAATGGGCGCTCAAAAATAGGCTACACAATTTTTAGTATTTTTTACCATATTTTTTGCTAATTTTACCATATTTTTTGCTAATTTTATATGAACATTTTTTAAAATTTGCCACCTAAATTGTTAATAAAAAGTTGATAATTTTGAAAAATTATTTTTTTTTAAATTTTAACACATACTTAGATATCTAATCTTCAATATCCAAAAGTTTTTTTTTTATTTTTTTTAAAATACATGTGAAAAAAATTAAAAATTCGAAAAAAATTGTTAATTTTTTACAATTTTACGTGAAAATGAAAAAATTTCTTGTGTAGACTACTACGCAATTCTCATTTGTTCTACTTAAGCTAAAAAAATGACGCAAAAAAAATAAAAAAGTGAAGTGTTGTTCTTTAAATTTTTTGTTTAAAGTGTGTAAGTGAAAAAAAAAATCATTTTGGATTTTGATGTTGTTGGAAGTCCAGTTACTGCAACTACAGCTGCTGTGAAGAAGGCAAAAGAAGATCCCATCAAGCCGAAGAAACCATCCAACAACTGAAGTAATAGTTGGTGCTGCTATTACTACATTTAAAGAACGTGGTTCTCAAAAACAGGCAACATTTGTTTAGTATATTCACCAAATTTTAAATCAACTACTAATCAGAGAAAAAAAAATACTAAATAAAACAGTTTTTTTACCAAATTACAATTTTTTTTTATCTATTTCAATTTTACCATTTTTTTTTGGTAATTTTACCATATTTTTTGATAATTTTACAAGGTTGATTTTTTACAAAAATAAAATGGTATTGTTGTAATTTTACCATTTTTTTTCCTAATTTTTTGATTAGCAAAATGGTTTTGCTAATATTACCAAAATTTTTGCAACGTCCAAAACTACAGTTTTTTTTGCTTATTTTAACCATTGTTTTTTGCTAGTTTTACAATATTTTTTTTTTGAGTGTGGGTAGTGATTATATAACACATTACCAGGTAATGTATATAACTTATTTGTAGCATTATTTTATGATGTCTTTACAAACATTTGTTCCACAACGTATTATTTTCAAGTGAAAATAATGCTTTACTAATAATTTGCTACGTAATGCATGATTATTGGAAAAAATGTATTTCATATTTATTGGCCCTTACCACAAGAAAACAAAAAGTCTATTTTAACAAAAGTTTTATTTTAAATTTCAAATTTTCTATACATTTTTTGAAAGTCGATTTTAAAAACAAAAACAATTTGTATGGAAATAAAATTAAAAGCTCATTTTAAATTTATTTAATTTCTTGTGGTAAGGCTGATTATTTCTAAACATTAAATCATGGATGACTTATATTTGGTTACATTATGTATTATTTGAAAGTTTGAAGTAATGCATTATTTATAATTGGATGCATAATGCATTACTAAGGTGACCATACGTACTCTTTTTTAGAGGACAATACTCTATTTTAACTGGTTGTACTCTATAAAATTTGTGTCCTCTTTCTGTACTCTTTGTTCAAATTCTGTCCTCTTTATTTTTAAAAGCATGATCAATATTTTTTTTTATTTTTATAAATTAAAACAAATTTTATTTCACGGCGGTCACCGGTTGTCACTGGCAAATCTTGTGGAAAATGTCGCGCCGTGCTTGTTCTGTATATACTCCTACTGAATTTTCTTTTTGTAAAAGTGACCATAGACTTGTAGTATCGTTGTATAACTTGTTGGATGGACATGTTTTAGACTCCCTTATATGGGAAAAAAAGGTTAAAGTTGTACCCCACTGAAAATTAACTGATATTTTTTACGATGATTCCCAAAATATTTGGGTTCTAACGATAATCTATCGTGAGCTAAACCGAGTCAAAAAGGCTCCAAAACTTGTATCGTTCATTATTAAAAAAAATAGATAAATTTTTTCTGCATTAAAAGATTTTAAAAATCTAACCACTGACTGGAGATTCATTTTTATTCATTCAAATTCAATTTTACCGAAAATTTAACTTTGACATTTTTGTCCGATTTTAACTTCTAATGTATGTAACATCATTAAAAATGTGATAGTGACCACCGCTTGATGGTACTCGCGGTCGTTTACGTGAATTTAAATTTGTCTGTAAAATATGTAAAAATTGTTTAATTCGAATATTTTTTTACTTTTTTCTTTATGTCCTCTATTTTTATTTTCAAAATCTGGTCGCCTTACATTACAATAACATAAAAAGTAATTATTTTCAAGCTCTTTGTCTCCCGCTCTTAATATTTTGGAACTTCTTAACAGAAGGTACGAAAACTGTTAGACGAGGAAAATACGATAATGTTAAATTAACATTGTTGGTTTGACAAATAATGCTAACTTTTTATATCGAAAAAGCGTTTAATAAATTTTGAAAAAATGTATCAATTTATAATTATTATGTTAATATTATTTAAGAAATACCTTTAAAAGTGTTTAAAACAAATTGTCAGCAAATATAAAGTCATTGGATTTCCCGATAATCCACAAAAAAAACTTTTTTACAGCTAGATGAAAAAAAAAAACGCTAGCTTTAGTCTGAAAATCGACAAACTGCAACACTTTTTTTTTGTTTATATCGAACTTAAGGGATTTTTTTTTGGTTTGATCAAACGTCCAGTTCGATGGCGGACTTAGCAAAGGGAATTTAAGAGCGGCTTTAACAGAAGAAGAGCGAGTTCAGATCTCTTTAGTATTGATACTCCTTGTTATTTTATAAAAAAATGCATAAGTTTAAACTAGAGATGGGCTCACGACAGGAAATTTCTAACGACACACACTCACGAGCATATTTTATCTACTTACACTCACTTACAATCACGTGAGTAAATTTAATACAAAATTACTTTTTCACTACTCGTAACACCTTATATATTATCTTCTGGTATGCTATATTATTTCATTTCTCGTAACCCAGAAAATATCATACACTCAAAGAATTATGTAGGTAAATTCCAGTGAATATTCACTTAAAACAAATGAAATTTAATTTAAAAACCATTCCACTGTTTTTTTATTAAAAATAAAATCATATTACAGTCAATTTTTAAAGTTAATTTTTAAAGTTAATTTAATGACTAACCAAAACAATAAAAAACTAATGAATATTCACTTATTTTGTATTGAAAAGCAGTAAAACTATAGCAGAAATTTTTTACTGCCGAAATTGAATGTAACTGAAAATTCACTTTTAAGACAGTAAATTATTATTTTTAAACTACAAAAAAAGTTAAAAACAAGAAATCCTTAATAAAATTAGTGATTTTTCTTTTAAAATAACTTAACTGATTACTTTTTAAAATAACCTACAAACAGTTAATGACATAATTTTCTTAGTGTATATTTTACACCTTATTTGTATTCGTCGTTATAAATTTGTGACTTATTTTATACCTTACTGGTATTCTTTGTGATAATGTGGATGCATTACTTTGAGTCTCATCGCTTGTTAAAATCATCAATGCTGCAATGTATAAAATAAGAGCAGGGACGTGCCGTGAGGTTTTCATCAGGGTGTTCACCATTAATATAAAATTAACTTAACAAGGCACAACTCAATTTTTGGAAGAGAAGTATCACGTTTTGTCATGAAAATATTTTAATCACAAAACTAACACAATTCCTTAATTAATTGAATTTTTTCCGCAAAATTAAAAATTTTTAGAACTTGTTCTGAAATGACTTTCGGTGCACAGTTACAAAAAGTAAGCTTATACCCACCCTTATGCTTATGGTTTAAAAAAAATATTTTTAAGAACATGCACATGTCCAGGGCTATATCTTGTCGGCCCAACAAGAAAAAAAATTTTTTTTTGCCCTTTTCAAGAAATTTTGCTTTTTCAATACACAAAAAGTACAAAAAACAAAAGGTTCTAGAAATTTGTTAATCGCAGATTTGGAATTAAAAGATGACGGTCAATAAGGATCACAGTTGAGTTATTTTAATTTAAAAATGCGATTTAGAATCACGACGTTAATTTGTCTATAAAATTAAGTCCTATTTTTGACACCAATGTAAAAATACGCAATAGTGGAATGAAAAAAAGTACTAAATTTGGGGATTTGAATTTTCAAACGCGATTTTTTAAAAAACGATACGCGACAGAAACAATTGGAAGTCAGATTTTAAATCAGAAATTCAAAATAAATATAGTTTATGTATTGCAATTGCTGAAAAAGTGAATTTTTCTGAATATGTAGAGTTGTGTAATGGAAAGTACACTAGTTGACACACTAAAATAATTGTGTAATTAACTTTATTAGTTTACTTAAAAAATTAACCAGTAAATTGATTTTTAAATAAAAATATTTGTATCTTTAAGAATTCCTACATCTGTATTTAAAAAAAATGTTTTAAAACGAATTTTGCGTTACAATTAATGTTGGCGAAAAAAAATTTCTTTTGCCAAAAATAAATGGTAAAACGCAATGCACCCTATTTTCTTTAATTGAAAATATTAACAATCGCCAAAATATTTTCTTCCTCACATCATCACAATAAAAATAACGTGCATCAAACAAACCTTCATGTTTTTCAATATTCAAAACAAAAAAAATATTTTTTGTTGTTGTTTAAAACCAAAAAACATGTAAAAAGGTGCGTTTTTTAGACAACCATTTGGCAACCTTGTATGTAAAATTTAAATGATATCTTTAATGACAATCATAGATAAAATTCCAAAGTATTATATGGCTTTTAAATTAAAGCAATAGCTCTTTCCAGTAAAAAGATATCACCTCTTAAAGTTACGTGTGCTACTTAATTTGCCGCACAAAAATGCCTTTAAAAATTTATATTTTGTTTGTAGTATTTGTTGTAATTTAACACAAGTTGAGTGTGCGCAACAAAGTTAAGAACAACCCCAACAACTTCGTTTGTTCTTTAAATTTTGTCGCACATTCACTTAACTGTTGGAAAAAATTGCATTAAGAGAATAATCACAATTGGAGCGGGAAGCGGAAAAACGCAATTGTCCTCATAAAAATAGAATTGAATCTAGTTTGGCGGAAAAACGCGGCGGAATTTTGTTGTCATATAAAACGTATGTGAACAGTTGCGGAAAAACGCTTCCCGCTCCAATTGTGATTATTCTCTAATGCTTACAAAATTTGGCATAACTTTTTTATGAAACGACGGAAAATAAAAAATGATATACCAACTGAGAGTGTACATTTTCTGCTATGAGAACATGTCGAATTATATGTGCGAAAATATTTTTAAACCTTTGAAAAAAATTATAAAAATATAAAACTGACTTATTTGAGGTAAAAATGCTAGGTGTTCAGAGAACACCTCCGCACATTAGACGGAACGTCACTGAATAAGAGATCCTATACCTTATTTTATACCTTATTTGGTAATCTAAGTTTGGCTGGGATACACACAAAAAAAAACTTTGTCAAATTACTAGGAAAAGTCTCGTAAACAAATTTGGATCGAAATTAACAATTTTTTTGTAATCTTACAAATTCCCAAGATAATTTAAAAAAAAAAATTTAGTAAATCCTTGTAATTAATTAATTGCGCCAATAAACTGTAAATTTACAATTTTTTGGTAAAAAGTTTGTAAAATTACAAAGTAATTGGTAAAAAGCTTGTAAAATTACTAGGAATTCTCGTAAAATAGGAGGTAGGTAGCAACAAATCTAGTAAAGTTACGAAACCTCCATGTAAATTTTATCGTGTCAAAAAATTTGTAAATTTACAATTTTATTTGTAAAATTACAAAATTATTGGTTAAAAGCTTGTAAAATTACTAGAAATTTTTGTCAAATAGGAGGTAGCAAAAACAAAAGTTACAAGTTTTTCTTGTAATATAACAAGGTTTTTTTAGTGTAGCGAAAAACAAAAATTTACACTTAAAAAAACTTTACACTCAAAGAAAATTTTTTAATCAAATTTTTTCAAGTTTAAAAATTTTATTATCTTTTCAACAAAAGTAACAAAAAAATGCTTAAGTTTTTTATCGAAAAATAAATTTACTCATAATTTTTTACTAAAATCATAATCCATTACTAACAAAATACTTTTGTGCTTAAATTTTCTTCTAATCCAAAATATTTTAGACATGGTGCACTCAAAAAAAAAAACTTGTAAAATTACAAGAAAAATGTTTAACTTTTTTTTTTTTGTTTGCTTTGCTACCTCCTAGTTGAAAAAAAATTCTAGTAATTTTACAAGCTTTTTACCAATAGTTTTCGAATTTTACAAGATTTTTACCAATAAAATTGTAAATTTACAAATTTTTTGACACAATAAAATTTCCTAGGAGGTTTCGTAATTTTACTAGATTTTTTGCTACCTCCTATTTTACGAGAATTCCTAGTAATTTAACAAGCTTTTTACCAATAATTTTGTAATTTTACAAGCTTTTTACCAATAAAATTGTAAACCCTAGTAAAAAAGTTTTGATATAATAATATATAATTTGATACAATCATATTAAAATATATATGAATTTTTATATGTTCAGATCTAATTATATCTAAGATTTAATGTGGCTCCATTTTCTTATCTGGGGTTATACATAATTATGTATGACTTTATGTAATTATACAAATCTACATTTATTTATATAAAATAAGATCAACTGGATTTATTTGGATGTGACCAAAATTCGGATCTAATTGTATCATTTTTTATATTTGTATATCTAAAATAATACAATTAGATATTTATTTGATCCAACTTGATACAGCCAATTTTGAGATCAAATTAGATCTATAAAATTATTTTTTTTACTCGGGAATTTACAGATTTTTGACGCAATTGAAATTACAAGGAATTCTCGTGAATTTACTAGAATTTTTTTGTAAAATTATGTTGGAAATTTGTAAAATTACAAAAAAATTGGGAAATTACAAAAAAAAATTAAATTTCGATCCAAATTGTTTGTTAAAAAAAAAGGAAAACTGTCAAATATGGTAAAATGGGATTACGGGACTTTTCCTAGTAATTTGACAAAGTTTTTTTTTTTGTGTGTGCAGGGTATTTTTATAGATTCGACCAAGCCGACTTCTTCGTTTTTACTTGTTTACAATTCTTGTTTGTTTTCATAAAATTGTCGTAAGGTATTTTTATTTGATTTACGGGTCAGTCTTAGTGAAATCAATCAAAAATAGCTAAAAATTTTCGTGACCCCCTCCGATTTTGATGAAATTTGGTTTAGTTGTAACACTAAGTGATAAACTAATGCACACTTATTTTCAGCCCTCTAAGTAAACAGTGGGCGAAAATACGGAGGGTCAAAATTTCCCCCAAAATCTTCCAGTCGCGACACTTTGCACCGTAAAAACTTAATATCGTTGGTTCTATTATAGCTAGAAAGCCCATTTTTGGTTTGTTTTGAAGCTCATAATATGCTCTATAAGACCTACCATAACCAAAAAAATTTCGAAAAAAAATAAGGGTTACCACCCTTATTTTAAGGTCGTGATAAAGGGAGGAGAAAATGGGGATGATGGTATCCCCCGATTTTTTTTTTACTTGATAATCTTATAGAGAAAGTCCTAAAGAATATATCTTAAAATTTTTAAGTTGGGACAACAATGGGATCGCTCAAAATCAAAATTTTTCACAATTTTCCCCAAAATCTCCAAATCGCAACACTCTTTAATCTTAAAAATTTAATATCATAAGTGCTTATGTAGCTACAGAGCCAATTTTTTTTGTTTTAAAGCTTATAATACGCTCTACAAGACATACCAAAACCAAAAAATTTTCCAAAAAAAGGAATTGGTGCCCCCCTTATTTGAAGGTCGTGGCGAAGGGTGGAGGAAATAGGGGGAAAGTATCCCCCGATTTTTTTTTTACTTGGGATTCTCAAAGTGCAAGTCCTAATGAACATAGTCTACAATTTTTATGTTGGGACAACAATGGGATCGACCAAAATCAAAATTTTTCAAAATTTTCCCCCAAAATCTTCAAATCGCGACATTCTTGCGCCTCCCATTATAGTCCCAAGATAAAAAATTCAGGTTATGCTCTCTAGAACTTACTCTTTTTTAAAAAAAAAAAAGGTAAAAAAAAATTGGGGGGTACTACCCCCGATTTCCCCCACCCCTTGCCACGATCTTTTAATACAAGAGGCACCCCTAATTTTTTTTATTTTTTTTTTTGTAATAGTAATATTGTAGGGCATATTAAGAGCTTTAAAACAAACCAAAAATGGACTCTGTAGCTACAATACAGTCCACGATATTAAATTTGTAATGGGCAAGAGTGTCGCGATTTGGAGATTTTGGGGGAAATTGTGAAAAATTTTGATTTTGGTCGATCTGATTGTTGTCCCAACATAAAAATTTAAGGATATGTTCATTAGAACTTACACTTTGAGAATACCAAGTAAAAAAAAAAAATCGGGGGATACTTTCCCCCCATTTCCTCCACCCTTTGCCACGACCTTTAAATAAGGGGAGCACCCTTCCTTTTTTTCTAAAATTTTTTGGTTAAGGTAGGTATTGTAGAGCGTACTATAAGCTTTAAAACAAACAAAAATGGACTCTGTAGCACATATGATATTAAATTTTTAAGGTTCACGAGTTTTGCGATTTGGAGATTTTAGGGGAAATTGTGAAAAATTTTGATTTTGAGTGATCCCATTGTTGTCCCAACTTAAAAATTTTAGAATATATTCTTTAGGACTTTCTCTATACGATTGTCAAGTAAAAAAAAAATCGGGGGATACCATCATCCCCATTTTCTTCTCCCTTTATCACGACCTTAAAATAAGGGAGGTAACCCTTAATTTTTTTCGAAAATTTTTCGGTTATGGTAGGTTTTATAGAGCATATTATGAGCTTCAAAACAAACCAAAAATGGGCTTTCTAGCTATAATAGAACCAACGATATTAAGTTTTTACGGTGTAAAGTGTCGCGACTGGGAGATTTTGGGGGAAATTTTGACCCTCTGTATTTTCGGCCCCTGTTGACTTAGAGGGCTGAAAATTTGCATTTGTTAGTTTTTTACGTAGTGTAAGAACTTAACCAAATTTCATCAATATCGGAGGGGGTCAAGAATATTCATGATTGATTTCACTAATAATGACCCTTACACGTTGCTGAAAGGTGGTACGTTACAGTAGTTGTTTTTGTAGTCCTTTGAAAATGTGAACCACCTGTGCTTGTCAAATATCCTTTTTTTAGCGTTTTATTAAAATAAAAATATTCGTTTGATGTTTTTTTTTGGAAATTCAATAAAGGTTCCATTTATTGCTTTTTAGGACAAATGGCAATACGATACAAATTGTATACCGCTTTTTCATGGTTATTGATTTATATATTTGAATATTTATTTTCTTTGTTGTGTGTATGACCTTAAGGGGGATTTAAAGGAAAAGCAATTTTTAAATAGCTACACTCAACAAAAAAAAAATCTTGTAAAATGACAAGAAAAACTTGCAACTTTTATTTCGTGCTACCTCCTATTTGACATGAATTTCTTGTAATTTTAAAGCTCTTTACCAATAATTTTGTAATTTTACAAGCTTTTTACCAATAAAATTGTAAATTTACAATTTTTAAGACGCGACAAAACTTACAAGGAGGTCTCGTGATTTTACTAGATTTTTTGTTACCTCCTATTTTACTAGAATTCCTAGTAAAAATTACGAAATTTTTTGTAATTTTACAAGCTTTTTACCAATGAAATTGTAAATTTACAACTTTTTTGGCAAAATTAAACTTACAAAGAACTCTCGTGAATTTAATAGATTGTTTTGTAAAAAAAGTTGGAAATTTGTAAAATTACAAAAAAAATTGTAAAATTACAAAAAAATTTAAATTTCGATCGAAATTTTTTTTAACAAAAACAAGGAAAACTGTAAAGTATTGGTAAAATGGGATTACGAGACTTTTTCTAGTAATTTGACAAGGGTTTTTTTATGTGTATAAAAATATAAATACGCAATTTTTTTTAATTTTGTTTTTTTTTTTTTATTTGAAAGATGAATTATTGTAATATTTTTAAAATTTTGCAACACAAAATTCTTGTAGACCAGACACGGTGAGCCTCAGCGATGTTTAGGTTGAACTTTAGTGTCGACGAAAAGTGTAAACGCAGTTCGATTTCTACTTGATTAAATGTCACAAAACTGTTAACAGCGAAATCGTAGCTGCTCGCTTTCGCGAGATATTGCGAAATTAGTGTTTTTGTATTTTCTAAAATTTTGACAATGAAGTTTTTAAATATCTTCAAAAACTGAGTATGCAGATTTAATTGTATTTATTTACAGGTCACAAAACAGTTAACATCGAAATCACATCTTCTCAATTTCGCGAGAAATCGCAAAATTAAAAAAAAAAAAAATTGGAAAAAATTTTATTTTTCGCCTAAATTAACAGTCAAGATATTGATTTGAGCAGTTTTGCCACCTTTAACCACATAAAATTTAAACTGCATACAATATATTTCTCATTTCTTGATTTTTTTTTTCCTTTATTTTAGACACTAAAGAAAAAATAAATTAATTAATATAAAAGCTTGAACAGTAATTTTGCAATTTCTCGGGAAATTGATCATCTATAATTTTTATGCTTGCAGTTTTGTCAACTTTAATAACCTCGAATTCAAACTGCATAACACATTTTTGTCGTTAATTGAAGTAAATGTTTTAACAGACTAAAAATAACACAAAATAATGAATAAAAAGTAGTTTAGCGAGTTTTTTAGCGATATCTCGAAGAATTGAGTAGCTAGAATTTAAATGTTAACAGCCTTATCACCTTTAATCAATAGCAAATCAAACTGCATTTCGTGTTTTTCAACAATGTTAAAGAAACTTTTATTAATTAAAACAAGAAATACCCCCAAAAAGATGTTTTTCGCTATTTCTCGCGAAAGTGAGCAGCTATAATTTTTTTGTGGGCAGTTTTAATTTCTTCCAACATGCTCAAATCAAAATGGATACCACTTTTTTTTATTATTTCTAAAGAACCGGTTTTAAAATATAAATAAATAGTAAAAAAAAAATTACATAAAGTCTGTTTGCGTACTTTCCCAGTAAAAATTATCAAGCAACAAACATTTAGAGAGTAAAAAATAAATCGCTCTCAAAAAGGAAAAATTGTAAAAAGTACGCGAACAGAAATCCGTAAAAATTTGCAAGTTAGTTAAACAGCTGATTTAAATCAGCTTATAAAAAATTTTGCCTTTATTTGTAAATTTTTAGTTTTTATTTTTTAACTTGTTAATAAAAGAAATTTAATTTTAGGAAGTATTTTTTTATTCATTCCTTGATATTTAATCATATTTTATACACAAAAATGTAACTGCAGAATATTTTGTATTTTGTTTACAAAAATATACACAGTAAAAAGTTTTTGGTTAATTTTAATTCCTAGCTGGTGTGTATATATAACAATGCCAAAAATAATTAAAATTATTCCATTAAAATAATAATTTTAAAGAGATAAAAAGAGAGACAATGAGAGAGAGTTTTTTTTTTAATTTATTTTTCAAAGCATAAAAATAATACCAATATATATATTACGATTTAATCTTTTTTTTGGGTTAAAATAAAACAAAAATAGTTTTTAATTATGATGTTACTAGGAATTACTTTTATACCCTTTCCGGAATGTATTGTATTCTTGAATATGTGTTAATTGCATGCTAAATAGGTTTTGATTTAACTCTGGGCAGGACTAAAACTAGACCCTTTTTTATAAAATTTCGTTAAAAATAAAACAAATGTAATAGGTAGTTTTTTTATTTTTTTATTTATTCTCTGTTAAATCAGAAATTATGTTATACAATTACTTATTGTGCTAGAACATCAGGAGTTAATAAGTATTCTCTTGAGTTAATCGTATAATATTCATATGGCCTTAAAAATTCTATTTCCTTAAAACTAAGTATTTTTGAAATATTTTGTGAAGTTATTTCATATGAATTTAAGATTTTGTCTAATTCTTTACTTAAATACATATCTAAAAGCAAATAGGGCTCCTCATTAACAACATATATTTTCTTAATTTTACCAAACATGAAAAATTCGCTTTCTTTATTTAAATATAAAATGAATGAAGTTCTATAATTGTAACCATACTTAAACTCAAACCTGTTAGTTACAAATACTTTTGATTCGACAGTTAGGCTCAAGGTGTTATATAAATAATATTGAACTTCGAAATTTAAATCTTTGATGTCAATTAGAGATAATTTATTAAACACAAATTTATTCTTAAAGCATATGTTTTCCCATTTGACACTATAGTCATACGTTTTTAAAACATATGTTTTTTTGTGCTTGATAATTCTTGCTGGCAAAAATTTATCCAGTAAAAACTTGCAAGTTTCTAAAATAGAACTATAATTACGCGATATCTCGAGAAATTTAACACCTACAATTTTGATGTCAACAGCTGTGTGATCTTTGATCAAGCACAAGTAAAACTGCATACCATGTTTTTACGAACTTTTAAAGAAACCTATCTAAAGATAAAAAACGAAAACAAAAACAGCAAAAAATTAATTTCGCGATTTCTCGCGAACTAAAGAAGATAAGATTTTGCTGTTTACTGTTCTGTGACCTTTAAGGCGCCATGAAATAACTCCCAATGAAATAAGTCCCAAGAAAAATAATGCAATAAGTCCCAAAAATTTCCATACGATTTGGGAGTTATTTCATAATGAAATAACTCCCAAATCTGCGGGGATTATTTCATTTTTTTTGGAAGTTATTTCATTTTTAAGTTTGGGAGTTATTTCATTATGCAATAACTCCCAAACTATTTTAATGAAATAACTCCCAACAGTTTGAGAGTAGATTATAAAAATTTAACTTATTGAATTTTTAAGTTTCTTTAATTTTTATTAAAAATAATAAAAATTAGATACTACTAATTTCTTTAGTTATTTTCAGGAAAAGTTAATTTATTACGGGGAAAGTAAATGACCTCGAACTAGAATAAACTTTTTTTCAATGCTTTTTGAATTATTTTGTAAATAACTTCAGAAAACCATTCACTCAGAAGTACATTAATGTCAATCAAAATCCAAAAATAAAATAATACGTTTGCTTTAAGGCGAGATGCATGCTGCGAGTAATTGTGAAAAATTTCGAGTTCTTCTAACAATGGTTTTAATTTATGAAAATAAAGAGGTATTGTATGACAAACTGAAGATCCGCAACCGGTGTAATAAGATGTTTTAGGATCCTGTTGGTTTGGCGGACACATTAGATTATTTAAAGTGTAGGCGAAATGGACTTTCGGTCTTTTACAACCCACTCACTCTTTTCTTTATTTTGAAATATGGGGGTTTTCGTGTCAACTGACACAACTTTTGAAACCGATGTCTTCCGATCGGGATGAAATTTGCATCAAGGTTAGTCCTATTGGATAGTAGTTCAGACACAATTTTTCAACGAGATCGGTCAAGAACTCTCTGAGTTAGAGGGGGTCGAAATTTGACATTTTGGCCAAAGAGGTGTTGATTCTCATCCATGTAACTTCTTACCTATCGTTTTTAGCAAAATGTGTCCCAAAGAGTTTAAATAGCTATTTCTTCAGTCTTTCGAAAAAAAAATATAAAAAAAATAAAAAAAAAATTTTTGATTTTTTTTCTTAAAAATCCAAAACTTTTTTGACTTTTTCCTCAAATTGGGCCCTTTTTTTTTTTTTTTTTTTTGATTCAAAAGAAAGCTTAGGTGATTTCCTTTAAAAACTGTGGGGTCGCTTAGTGGGATGCGAGTGGGATATCTATGAAAAAATTTTTTTTGTAACTTTGGAACACAAAAAACGGTTCTTCAATTTGCACTATTAGGCGTGGGATAGCTAACCAGTTTTCGATTTCGATCCGCGATACCCTCTAATTTTTTTAGGTTCGAAAAAGAAAGCACGAGCCAAAAAATGGGGGCGGTGGGGAGGGGCCATATGGCCCCTCATTGGGGTCAAAGTTGGGCGTAAAGAGGTAAAAATCCTCAAAAAGCCCCAAAACTCCCCTAGAAACGCCCCTGGAGGGGTGCAATGTGAGACCGACCTCCAATAATTTTCTGCCCCCAACATTTTTCTTGAACATACCTTACCCCTATTTCCACTTCCTAAGGGGGCTCCCATACAAAACATTTTTAAAAAATTTGATCCTACCATTCTAACTTGCCCTAAAGTGCCCCTAGTGGGGCCAAATGTATGACCGACCTCCATTATTTTATTAATTCCAACATTTTTTGCAAACATACCTACAATGTATCTTTAACCCTTAAGGTGGTCCCCATACATTTCATTTATTTTTTATAAATTTGTTTTATTAAACCAGCTCCTACCGCCCCTATCGTGCCTCCTAGAGAGGCAAAAATTACGACCAACCCCCATTATTTTTTAGTTACCAACATTTTGTCCGAACATCATAACACCCTATCTCCACTCCCTAAGGGGCACCCATACATTATATAAACATGTATTTTTAAAAACTAATAAAAAAATAAAAAAAAAATGTATGGGGACCCCCTTAAGAGTTGAAAATAAAGGGTAGGTATATTCTAAGAAAATGTTGGAGTTGAAAAAATATTGGGGGTCGGTCATACATTTTACATCTCTAGGGGCACCCTATGGACAGTTAGAGCGGTAGGAGCAAATTTTATAAAAATGTCATTTTGTATGGGAGCCCCCTTAGGAAGTGGAAATAGGGGTAAGGTATGTTCAAGAAAAATGTTGGGGGCAAAAAATTATTGGAGGTCGGTCTCACATTGCACCCCTCCAGGGGCGTTTCTAGGGGAGTTATGAGGCTTTTGGAGGATTTTTACCTCTTTACGCCCAACTTTGACCCCAATGAGGGGCCATATGGCCCCTCCCCACCGCCCCCATTTTTTGGCTCGTGCTTTCTTTTTCGAACCTAAAAAAATTAGAGGGTATCGCGAATCGAAATCGAAAACTGGTTAGCTATCCCACGCCTAATAGTGCAAATTGAAGAACCGTTTTTTGTGTTCCAAAGTTACAAAAAAATTTTTTTCATAGATATCCCACTCGCATCCCACTAAGCGACCCCACAGCTCTTAAAGGAAATCACCTAAGGTTTCTTTTGAATCAAAAAAAAAAAAAAAAAAAAGGGCCCAATTTGAGGAAAAAGTCAAAAAAGTTTTGGATTTTTAAGAAAAAAAATCAAAAATTTTTTTTTTATTTTTTTTATATTTTTTTTTCGAAAGACTGAAGAAATAGCTATCTAAACTCTTTGGGACACATTTTGCTAAAAACAATAGGTAAGAAGTTAAATGAATGAGAATCAACACCTCTTTGGCGAAAATGTCAAATTTCGACCCCCTCTAACTCAGAGAGTTATTGACCGATTTCGTTGAAAAATTGTGTCTGAACTACTATCCAATAGGACTAACCTTGGTGCAAATTTCATCCCGATCGGAAGACATCGGTTTCAAAAGTTGTGTCAGTTGACACGAAAACCCCCATATATGTTGTTGGAATACAATTACATGTTTGAAAAGATTTGAATGCATATGGGTGTGAAGAAAGCGCCGCAGGCGAAAAATTTTTACAAGAGATTTTAACAAAAAATTAAAAAAAAAATCGCGCGATTTTTTTTTAATTTTTTGTTAAAATCTCTTGTAAAAATTTTTCGCCTGCGGCGCTTTCTTCACACCCATATGCATTCAAATCTTTTCAAACAAATAATCGTTTTGTTACCACATTTATTATACAGAATCCTGGAAGCTCTAAAAGGCTTCCAGGTATCTGCTTTCAAGTTTTATGCGTGGCTTGTTAACTGTTTTAACCAAGATGATTTATATTTTCTTTTAATTTGAGTTCATATTTTTATGGCGTTTATTTTCTGTTCTTCTCGCAGCCGCCAGAGGGACCTGCGATAAGTTAGCTATTGCATGAAATATTATGCTGATGTCATTCAAACATTTAAAGAAATTTAATCAATGTGTCAGTAAGCTGCATCCCAAAAAAGTTGAGAAGGGATTGTAGGTACTTCAGAGATTTGTTTTTTAAAGAGATAAAATTAAAGTGTTTTTGGGATTTAAACAGTTAAAAATTTAATAATCAAAAAAAAAATGGGATTTATTTCATATCTATTGGGAGTTATTTCGTTGGGACTTCTTTCATTTTTTGTTAGGGACTTATTTCATTTTTCTTGGGACTTATTTCATTTTTTTTGGTTTGGGAGATATTTCATTTTATTTGGGATTTATTTCATTGGGAGTTACTTCATTGGGACTTATTTCATTGGGAGCTATTTCATGGCGCCGACCTTTAAGTAAGTTCAATTAAAACTGTATACTCAGCTTTTGAAAATATTTAAATAACTTCAATGTCAAAATTTTAAAAATACAAAAACACTGTTTTCGCGTTATCTCGCGAATGCGAGCAGCTACGATTTCGCTGTTAACAGTTTTGTGACATTGAATCTTGTAGAAATCGAACTGCACTTACACTTTTCGTCGACACTAAAGTTCAACCTAAACATCGCTGAGGCTCACCGTGCAGAATTGCCACTCAATTATAGAATTATTTTTTTAAGAGACAAAAGATGTCGTTTATCTATCGATAGCGGTTTTACGTGATTAGCCGCAACACACAAGAAAAACCAGAGAAAAAAATTTTAATTTAAAATTTTAATTTTGTTTTTAATCATTTTTTAGTTGATATAATTACATTTTTTAATTGATTTCGAAAATTTCAGAATAAATGAACTTTTGCGATATTAAACTTTTACAAATATTAGTAATTAATACTATCACTTTCGTGATAGGTGCAAAATCAATTAAAAAAGTAATTGATATAATCATTGTAGTGATTGAAACTGATTTCCATTTTTTGTGTGCAGTTTTACACCGTTCACACAAAAAAAAAAAAAATAAAAAAATGTGTCAGTTTTTGGTTTAATTACAACCTATAAAGTGTTTTTGAATAACTTTCCAAAGTTTTTGCTCTAAAAAACTTAGGAAAAATTATCCAAAACCACTTTAAAGGTTGTATTATCACCAAAGCGTACACATTTTTTTATATTTTTTTTGTGTTTATTTCCTGTGTAATACCATATACGGCGTTCATACTTGCTGTTTTGAAGTGTTCAAGAGTGAGATGTTTAAAAAATTCTTTGTTCTGTGTCCATTACATTTTTATTTTGTTACTGGTGTTTTGTTAAACAACTAGTTTAAGGTCGCAAGTGTGAATGCTATAATATTCGCATTCATTTAAACTAGTTAAATTATGTGTGTTTCCCAATACAATTTTAACCACTTTATCTGTCAAAATAAAACGAAGTTTAATTTTAACGTTTAAATTGTATGGGGAAAACCAATAATTAAACTAGGTAAAAATAAATGCGAACACCGTTTAACATATTTACCAGAAAATTATAAGTTTCAATTTGTTTGCTGGGTAAAAGAATACAACTGTTGTAAAAAAAAACCGTTAAAAATTGTGTTGAAAACAAACCGCTGTTAAAATTTTAAACAGCTGTTTTATAGATGCCCCAAAAAGCTAAGAACACAACAAACAGCTGATATTTTACAGACGCTAACAACAGCTGTTTAAAAAAAATAATCAAATTAAACTTCAGCGTGTAAAATCTAGAAAAAATTGTTTATTTTTTTAAAAATAATGGATAATCGTAATCAAAAAAACTTGCAAGATCTTTTAAAGTTTGCAATTAAACAACAAAGTGATGGCGGAAGTGCTGCTAATGCAAATAATGAAATCGATGAAGATAAAAAAGCCTTCTTAGAAAATGTCCTTAATGCAATGTCCGTCGATGTAATGGAAGAACTTTTAAAGGCCATTCGAATACTAGAGGATAATCTATCGAGTGTTGAAGATAAGTGCAATGCTCTGGATATAATACGTGATTATATAGATAATATTGATTTTGCAAATAGTTTTGTAAAAATCAATGGTGGTGAAATACTTATCAAATGCATGAAGAGTGATAATAATACTGCAATACGTGTGAATTCTATTAACATCGTAGCTGAAATGTCTCAAAACAATGTTTTTTGCCAAACACACTTTCTAGATGCTGGCATTATAAAGATTTTGGTTTCGTACTTGTCTGAAAATGATGACAGAGTTGTAGCCAGTGCCTTATATGCTCTTTCGGCGATGGTACGAAATTTTGAACCTGGTTTGGCTGAGCTCAAAAAAACCGACAATGGACTTAAAAATATTGTCAAGTGCTTGAATAGCAAATGTTCGCGTGTATTTATAAAAGTTTGCTTTTTGATTGCCTCAATATCATCGGAATTCACTTTGATCTGTGATGATTTTGCTCGCTTGCAGGCATTTGAGGTATTATCAAAAAATTTGGAAGTTATAGAGGATTTTGATAACAAAATTGAGATGCAACTTAGTGCAATGGCCGTTTTGGTTAAAAGTCCAAAATGTAATCCCGATGCTAAATTAAGAAAAAATACTGCTGGAATTTTAAAGGCGATTGTGGATAAAAATAAAAATCTTCCTCAATGTGAGGAAATTGTATCATACGCAAGATTAATTTTGGAACAACTTGAGTTACGTTTTGAAAATTGATACCGATTTAAGAAAAATATTACTTTAGCATTTCAACTGTCATTTAAATATGTTTAACGTTTCTCACAACACTTCATCGGAGATAAATCTTATAATGAGGGTAACAATATTTTAGAAATTTTAATTTTGTGCTTAATAAATAAAAGTGTACATAATTGATAAATTTATTTTATTATTAGAAAGATTTTTAGTTTTGGAAAATATTGAAAGAAGAGCAAAATCGCTTTAGCTGGTCAAAATGTATGCATTAGAAGAAATTGATACACATTAGGGTGGCAGCGAAATTTCAGTTTTGCATTTTCATCATTTTTCAGGCAGAATATTTTGCCACATTGTCTTAAACTGATGTGAAACAAATTTGAGCCAAATCGGATAACTTCAGCCCGTACCCCTTTGAGGTCAAAGTTCACAAGGTAAAACAAAAATCCCATTCAAGCTTACTCTAAAAAATGTTCAAACTAATATATTTCTTAGTTTTGACAAGCATATATTAAAGATTTGTTGTTGCTCTTGAAAGTAGATTCAATTTCTAGGGTCCGACCGAATATTCGGTCTCGGTTTCGGCCGAATAATGGGGTTTCGACCTCTATTCGGTATTCGGCAAAATTTTGGCCGAATATTAGCCGAAACCGAAACTTTTTGGTATTTTAAAAAAATTTGTAAAAAATTCGCTGAATTTTTTGATTTTGTATTTCATTACACTTGTTTCAGTTCAATGGAAGAAAATGTTACAAGTTTATGCAATAAATGTAAAACTGTTTCAGTTCAAAAATTATTTTCTCCTAATCTACAAACGAAATAAACATTTTTTTTTTGTAAGTTTTTTAAAAAATACAACAATTCCTATGGTTTAAAAGCATTATATGCTGTATATTTATCTTTAAAAGCTTTTTAATAATTTTATTCATGCCAGGCGGTATTTTTTTTTTTTAAGTTTCGGTTTCGGTTCGGTTTCGGCCGAATAATACTTTTTCGGACGAATATTCGGTTCGGTTTCGGTTCGGCCTCGAAAACTGGTTTCGGTCGGACTCTATCAATTTCTTATTTTGGTGACACCGTGTTTTGGTCAAAAACTGCAAACATGGAAATTGGCCCTGTTTTAGACCAAAATTACAATGTCACCAAAAAAATAAATTTTCAAAGAAGACTTATTTTAAAGAGCGATCTTTAACGTCAAGACTAAAAATAATTTTTTGAACATTTTTAAGGGTCGAACCAGAATCAAAACAATCAAATTCAATTTGAAATTTTTACGTCCGTTTGATTTGGGTACCTCACATTAAAATTGTATAAACGAAAAATGTATGGGGCGTTACGCCTTATGCGACGTAATTTGATTCAGGTTCGACGCTTAGTAAGCCCCCCAGCCAGCCTCAATTTTTTTTTTCAGTGTCCCTCTTGGAATTCAAAAATTTGTCCGTTCGAAATGAAATTGTTTGCTGTTAATAAGCTTAAAAAGCTCACATTCAAAAATTAAAAAAAAATTTTGCTTGCATGGATTTTTTTTACCCTGTGAACTTTGATTTTAAAGAGGCACGGGTTAAAGTTATCCGATTTGGCTCAAATTTGTTCTACATAAGTTTTAGACCATGTGGCACAATATTTCGGCCGGTTGATATTCAATTTAAACAAATAAAGGTGGAAGTACATAGGAACAAACTAGCTTTGCGTCCGGTTGTCAAAAAGTTAAAATTGTATAAATGAATGAAGGAAGTTACAATACAAAAGTTCAAAACGCATAGAACTCAAAAACATTCACCACTCTTTGCGTCTTGAACATTTTTTGGACAATTTTTTTTTGTATTGTTTTCGTTTTAAAATAAACAATATTTTTTTAATAAATTTATACAAAAACTTAAAAAATATTAAAAATATAATTTTCCTAAATAAAAATAAACCAATTTTAGTGCAAAAACATAAGGATTTAGCAAGGTATTTATGAAAAGCTGCCGCATTCAACGCGCTTTCTATGTAACTTAAAGTTTTCAACGCATAGAAAGCAGACATAGGTGAGAACGTATCGGACGCAACGCAACCCTATGTACTTCCACCTTAACAAAATTATAGTCGGTCAAAACCGACCATATAATCCCTACACCAGAATTTCCCGGCAAATGGGTCCCAAGTTCAAACATGGACCGATTAGATCTATATTTTGTCAAATCTTTTATAAGTGTAAAAAACACTCACAAATCAAATTTGAGTGAAATATGCTTCTATTTGTTGAAAATAAACCGCTTTAATTTAACTGAATATCGGCCGAAATTTGCACATGGTGCCTAAGTCCAAAACTGGTCCGATGATAATCAGATTTGATGAGGTTATTAAAGTACGCGTTTAACATACACAAACAAAATTTTAATTAAATATTTTCTTTGTTTATGAAATTTGAGAGATATGAAAATCGCGAAGGTGGTTTGTATGGGGGCTACAAGAAGAACTGGCCCGATTCCTTTAAAATTCGGAATGGTGATTTGTGAAGACAAAACACGTTACCTGCCAAATTTTTAAAAGATATATACTATAATACGGTTATTAGTCATTTGAGCCAAAACTAAAGAGGACTTTTGTATGGGGGCTAGGTCTAAATATTGACCGATTTTTTCCAATTTCAATAGGCTTCGTTCTTGAACCAAAAGAGGCTTAAGTTCCAAATTTAAAGTCAATTAATTAAAAATTGTAACCTGTATCGTGTTTATAACGTTTACATGGACAGACAGACGGACGGACATCGGTAGGCAGTTAATATGTGCATTTTTAAAATTTTCGGGAACACCAATTTTTTTGGATTCATGGCCCATTAGGGTCATCGTATGTAAAGAGAGTTGGCAATACTATGGACCAAAATTTGGATCCGTTTTGGTCTATCTATTTAAAAATTCGATTGCATTCGCAGTAGAATGATAAAAAGTCGAATGCATTCGATTTTTCAAATCGAACGAACAAGAAATCGAACGCATTCATTTTTTTCCATTCAATCGAATGAATTCCAAGGACTGCATTCACTGACTTTGAAAATTAAATAGATTTTTTTGCGAATTCATTCGAAAAGGATTTCATTCTTCGAAACTGTCTATAGAGTAAATCCATATCAACATAGCAAAAAAAATTTAATTTTTGACGTCCATCGACCCAAATTTCATGAAACTCGGTATATGTGTTGGGACTTACTCAACTTATGCTCAAACAAAATTTAAGACTTTTGACTTCCGTAGTTTTGGAAATATGACGTTTCAAAAGTCAAGAAAATCTTTTAAAAGGTAAATTACAAATATTTATATCTCGAAAAGTATTTGAGGTATATCACTTCCAGATAGCTTTTTTTAAAGGCAAAATCATCACCTTTAAAATATCATTTTGCAAAAATTTTTATTTTGGGATCTTTTTTGTGTTTCTGCACAATTTGCGATTCGCAAAAACATATCAAAAAAAGCGACATTTTTAAAAATCTGAAAAAAATATATGTTAAAGGTATGAGTCCTACCTACAAGCTCTAAAATTTTCGCGTTGGTGAACGTATTAAGTCCAGAGATATTAATAAAAATGTCTTGACAATTAGGAATTTTTTTTAAAATCTCATGAATATTTAATTACTATTTTTGAATATTTTTGCAAATACATAAAATAAAACGGTGAAAAAAGTAAAGTTGATGGCACACACGAGTACTACACATGAATATATTGTAACATAACTTTTTATCGATTACACTACTTAACAAAAGTCAACTTTTTTTGCAGAGACTTTTAGAACACATTTTGAAAAGTATTTGGCCTACACGAATCTGTCATCATAAACATTTTATCAAATTGTCTTCTGGACATATAGGCCTATTTTACAGACTAAACCCTCAAACCCAAGAAGAAACGTAATAATAAATGTTTAACACTGACATACCTCATATTATTTGTTCGATTAATATTTTTGTATGCTTCAGCTGCAAAAACTAAATGGGCAAATCACGAGAACGCGATTACATAAAAATGGCAATGGATTCGCGTTTAGTGGATTCACGTTAAAGAGGGCAAACGACTTAAGAAAATGTATTTTAAACAATGAAAATTAAAAAAATAAAAATATTAGGGAACAAAGTATGTGCAAATAATATTTGCAAATTTTGCTCAAAATTTAGATTTTTTGCACATATTTTCGCATAAACTCAATGAATTTTGAAATAATATGCATTTTTAATAATTTTCCAATATAAAGTCATTCGTTGGTTTTTATGGGCAGGGACCGCAAAAGAGGTCTTTTCTCGAAAAGGCGATTTGATAAAATTTTTATGATAACAGATTCGTGTTAAAGAGACCAAAATACTTTAGCAAATGTAATCTAAGAGTCTGTGCAAAAAAAGTTAATTTTTGTAGAGTAGTGTAATTGATAAATATTCATGTTATTTGTAGCTATGTGTAGTACCCGTATGTACCATTAACTTTACTTTTTTCACCGTTTTATTATGTGTATTTGCAAAAATATTCAAAAATTAAAACTTAATATTCATCAGATTTGATAAAAATTTACTACTTGGCAACACATTTTTATTCATATCTCTGGTCTTAATACGTTCACCAACTCAAAATTTATACAGCTTGTAGCTAAGATAGTAGCCAATAACATATATTTTTTTCAGATTTTTAAAAATGTCGCTTTTTCAGATATATTTTCGCGAATCGCGAATTTTGCAGAAATAAAAAAAATTCCCAAAATAAAAGTTTTTGCAAAATGTTATTTGAAAGGTCATGGTTTTGCCTTTAAAACAAGCTATCAGGGAGTAATATAGCTCAAATACTTTTGAAGATATAAATGTTTATATTTCATCCTTTAAAAGATTTTCTTGACTTTTGACACGCCATATTTCTGGAACCACGAAAGTTAAAGGTCTTAAATTTTGTCTGAGTATAAGTCTTATTAGTCCCAACATATACACAAAGTTTCATCAAATTCGGAGACATCGAAGGAAATCAGGGGTTCATGTTGAAAAATTTTAACTCTATAACTCTGCACTTACTCTTGAGCACTTCAAAACAGCTATTGTGAATGCCATTTAACTCACTTTGACTAAAATAAAATAGCCTTCATGTCTCATCTACTTTCCCACACAAATCGAAACAGCTGTTTTAACAAACCGCTGTTTGATTTGTCACAAATTAAACAACCGCTAACAAAAAAAAAAAACAGCTGAAAAAAGTTTGTCATCGATTGGGAACAAGTTATCTTTTGTCGAAACTTCATTTTAATATATTGCTTTATTAAATAATTTTGCAAAGAAATAAGCCACCATGCATGGACGTTTAAAAGTACGAACCACCGAAGAAGAAAGGGAGCGTAAAAAGAAAGAACAGGCCTTAAAAGTTAAAGCTTATAAGGCGGCCATGGCAAAAATCTTAACCAAAAGGCAAAACCAGGAATACGATGAGGAAATGTTATCTTATACCACACCGATACTACAAAGAAATCCTGATGTATCAACTCTTTGGAATATAAGAAGAGAATGTATATTAGCAACAGTAAAGAAAGTAAAAGAGTCTCAGGAAACTAAGGCAAAGGAAGGTGAACAAATTGACGAAGATATCACCACTAATGAAGAAGCAATACAAAAAGTATTCGAGACAGAAATTTATTTAACGGAGCAATGTTTACTGGTTAATCCAAAGAGTTATAATATTTGGCATCATCGTATGTGGCTATTGGAACAATCACCTCAGGCTAATTGGCAACGAGAGGTTATGTTGTGCAATAAATATTTAAAAATGGATGAACGTAACTTCCACACTTGGGACTATAGACGCTATGTAGTGGAAAAAGCACAAGTGCCAAAACAAGAAGATTTGGACTTTTGTACAGAAAAAATTAAGGTTAATTTCTCTAATTATTCTTCATGGCATCACAGAAGTCATTTACTGCCTGTGTTATATCCTTATGAAGGAGAAGCCAGGCCAAAGAGGCCCATGAGTGAGGAGAAGTTAAAGGAAGAATTGGAAATGGTTTTAACGGCTGCCTTTACAGATCCAAATGATAGCTCAGCCTGGTTTTATCAAAGATGGTTATTAGGTTATTCACAACCAGAATTAGCAGTAGCTGCCATAAGAACTAGCCAAGATAAAACTGTTATAGCCTTTACTAAACCTATAACATCGGAGGGCTTAGAAATTATTTTCCAGGGAAAAGATAAGACAATAAAAGTTAATCAATTGTTAACTCTCAATAAACAAATTTCAGATACAATTTTCTATACAAATGAAAAAGTTGAAAATCCCTTAGATTTTCTAAAGGTGCAGGTTATAACACCTACACTTAAGACTTCATTACTCTCAGTGCAGCAATACAAACAAGACATATTTTATTTTCATGCTTTGGATGATACAACTAATTATACCCCAGATGTTTTAGCGGAACTTAAATCTCAACTTGAATCATGTGAAAGTCTTTTGGAATATGAACCCGACAGTAAATGGTGTCTACTAACTTCAGCATTACTCATGCGAGCTATTGATTGTAAAGAATATCACAACAAATCATTGGAACATTTAAAGAAATTACAACTGGTTGATCCTTTGAGGGAAAATTATTATAAAGATTTGGCCTCAAAATGGATTTTACAAAAATGTTTGTCAATGTGGTCCCAATCTAAGGATGATATACCATCACGACTAGATTTATCACAAGAAGAACAATTATCCTGTCTAACAGATCGACAGTATTTAGTAATTGCGGATGATATAATACTCTCGGAGGGATTAAAAAAACGTTATGTTGACTTAAAGACATTTAAAAATATATAGATATGGGATTTTCAAATTAAATTATTTATAAAGTTAAGGTAAGTCTATTAATGGATACGAGATTTTTTTTAATATAAAATTTGATTGTTTTTTTAGATCCCTTTAACTGGTTGATGGTTTGGTGGTACATCTTAATTTATTTTATGTAAGCCTATTCCTATTTTAGTAAAGTATTTATATTCCATTGTAATCAATTAAAATAAAAAAATATATACACGTTTTTCTAAATTAATAAATTCCATAAAATTTCAATAAAAGGCAAAACGTGATCTGAATCATGACTTATTATTGTGAAATAAAAAAATAGCATAAAATAAAATGAGCTTTGTTGCTGTCCTGTAAGATTCTAACTGAAATTTACGCGCCGACTTTTTTTGCTAGGATAAAAGTCGTGCATTTGATGTTTGTGGACAAACGGGGTAGAGAAGCAACACAGCTTAAAACAAGTAAAAAAGGTTAAATTCTACTTTACCGAAAAACCGAAATTTTTTGTGAAAAAAATCGGCGAAATTTTTTTTCGTTAAAAATAAGTTTGTACTTGTTTAAATACCATTCGGTGATCAATTCTGTTCACACCGATGAACCGATTTCGCTTAAATGCAATACCAAACTGCTTAGGGCAACAATAAGTTTCAGTCATCTTTATGTAATATTTTGACTGTGTTCGCCATTTCCACAGACGGACATCGTTAGAATGTCCTAAAATCGATCACTGATCAATAATATATACACTCAAAAAATTTCATGCATAAAAATACGAAGTATTATTTCGTAAAATTTTTTTCGTACATATTACGAAATTTTTGTACATATTACGAAATTTTTGTAATTTAACGAAAACTTGGAATTTCGTAAAAATACAAATTTCGTTTATTTTACGAAGTACATTTCGTAGCCAAAAAAATACGAAATACTTCGTATCTTAACGAAATATTTCGTAATTTAACAAAATATTTTTCGGGGAAAAAAATCACAAAGTCAAGGAGTTTGATTTATTTATCTGAATTACTAGATTTAACAATTAAAAAATGGAATAACAAAAATTTGTTCCTTCTCTTTTTAATTTTTGTTTACGGTTTCTAATTTTAAATTATTTTCAGCATAACACAAAGTCAAATCACCCAAGATATATTTTTCAATGTAGTCTGTTAGGTGTTGCGACATTAGTGAAAAGATATACGGGCATGTCACCGAGTCAATTCCGTTTAGAAATAGAATTGAATGTTTGCTCGGGAAACTATTTTTTTCGTAAAGAAACCACTTTAAATTACAGTGAATATTTGGAAGTGTTTTGATTCCGAAAAAATATTTTGTTTTACGTTTTTAAAAAATATTCGATCCAATTTAACCAAAAAAAATGTCATACATAAAAATACAAATAATTTTGCATACAAAAATTAATTATACAAAATATTTTGTAATTATACAAAATATTTCGTAAAAATAAACATAATTCGTATTTACTAAAAAAAAAAACTTCGAATATGTACCATATATTTCGTATGTTTACGAAATATTTCGTAATTATACAAAATATTTCGTATTTATACAAAATATTTCGTAACTTTACGAAATATTTTCGTTAAACTAAACATAATTCGTATTTACAAAAAAAAAACTTCGTAATATGTACAAAAATATTTTGTATTTTTACGAAATATTTCGTAATTATACAAAATATTTCGTAGATATACAAAATATTTCGTAACTTTACGAAATATTTTCATAAAATAAACATAATTCGTATTTACAAAAAAAAAAACTTCGTAATATGTACGAAAATATTTAATATTTTTACGAAATATTTCGTAGTTATACTAAATATTTCGTAAATTTACGAAATATTTTCGTATTTATTTCGTAAATATCACTAAAAAAACTTCGTAATATTTACGAAATGCCATAGGTAAATATTACGAAATATTTCGTACCGGCAAAACCACGAAATATTTCGTACAATGTACGAAGTATTTCGTTCATTTTACCTATGAAATTTTTTGAGTGTATACATTATGGTGTCCTAGACCCATATTTCGATGATTTACAAACGGAATGACAAACTTAAATATACCCTCTATCACTAAGTGAACGGTATAAAAAGAATTCATGATTTTTTTCTACCCCGTTTGCTCATTAACATCAAAGACATAACTTCCACCCAAGCAAAAAAAATAAAATCGGCGTGTAAATTCCCTATAACAAAATTATACCCTCCAACATGTAAAAAAATTGAAAAATTTTTGCAGGCGCGTTTTTGGGGAGAGGGTTGTTCGAAATTGGTCATTGGGGTACACTTTTTCCTCACGGTGAATGTTTACAAGTTCATTTACTACGCTTTTTGCACTAAAGTAATTAAGTTTTGTCATTATTTAAAAACATTTTTCATATCTACGCCCACAAAAGGGGGCGGGCCAAAAAAATATAAATAAAAAAAAAATGTTTCATTTGCTTAATAAAAGTATAAAAAACATCGTAAATCAATTGAGTTTTCGATCACTGATCAATAACATAGGGCAACACTTTTGTTCTGATAGCTAATTTTGAGTAATTGGGTACGCTGATTACAGATATGGCTACGGTTTTTTGGGTCAGCTCTAGTTTTTGAGAAGGAAAGGAAACTTTGAAAATAGGATATTTTTGGCATATGAGTCCATATTTCCTAAAACTGGTCTTGCATCCAAAAAGTGAATTACGATTTAAGGAATGTTCTTCCTTTTTTTGAGTCATCTTTAGTTTTTGATATATCGCTTAAATAAAATTAAAAAAATGTTCATTCATGTCCTTTTTAAACCTGAGCACATTTATCACGTTGACAGAATTTGAGGACACGATTTAGACTAAATAAGACACGCAGGTTTCAAAAATGTTATTAGTTTTCTCGTGCAGGCTTAGATTTTCGAGTTATGAAGCAACGAAATAACATACTACATTTTTTAATCTTATATGTTTTTATTAGCATTTGCTTATCAAATTCAGACATTTGCAAAGTGTTTGTGAACTCATTTTGACCTTACTAAGACCAATTCCAGAAAACAAATTAACACATGATGCAAATATGAAGTCAATCAGACGAGTGGTTTGGCTGGAATGATGAGAACAATTTTTTTAAATTTGATTGCGTTATAACTTGAAAACTAAAGCTGTTAATAACAGTTTTGGAATCCTGGCATCCAATATACCTACGTTCGTGTTTAAAACTGAGGCTCTAAAATTACCCAGCAAAAAAAGAGCTTACCATTCACTACAAAATTCACCACAACTTATGAACCAGATGTACTTCTTCTTCAACTGAAACATTGATGAATTTAATATGGGCGTGACACACAAAGTATGTTCTTTTTTTCGCCACTGAAAAGTTTGACACTTAAGTATAACATATATCACTAGTGTTTTTACCACAACTTCTGAAGTAGTGATCCGGATGTTAATATAACTTGAACTTTTGGAAGCACTTTTTTCATCACTTCTTTAGAAGTACATATTTCTTGGCATTTTGTGTGTGATTATGTCATTTTTATTTGGTGATTTAGAACTTCTAAATTAGAAGTTCTTTTTCACTTATTTTTGTAAGATTGATTAAAAGAGTATTTTTTTTTGTAATATTTACACTAAAAACACTGTTCGACAGCAAAAACCTTCCAGTGAAATTTCTAACTGGTCCTTATAGATTTTGGTCTCCTGCTTCCAAATCTACCGTTCAAATTTTTTTAGCCGTACCGGTTTTGATATATTCGCTGTTAAAAAGTAAAAAAACACTTTTAGGGTTCCACTGTTACGTATTCTTACGTTGCTTCCACAAAATAGGACTTGATTTCATATAAAATGGACCTCCTGATTCCAAAACAGCAATCCACAATTTTCAAGCATGTTCTGTTTTTGAGATATTCGCGTTTGAAAATTTTAGTGTGATTTATAAAGAATATAAGTGCGTAACAGTAGAGTTTGAGTTTAACGCGATAGAAAAATTTGAATACCAGATTTGGAATAAAGATGTCTTATTTTTACTAAATCGAGTACTATTGTGTTTGAACAACTTAAGAATACGTTACAGAGGAGACTCAAATATTTCAATATTCAAACGCGAGTATCTTAAAAACCTTACGTGATAGAAAAATTGATTTCATTGATAATCAAACGTATATACTTCGAATTAAAAAAGGAGCAATTATAGAGATTCCAAAACTATAAAAATTCACGGCGAATTGATTCACAAGTTTGTTTTGACCACAAGCCCATACCTCAATTTTCTAAAAAGCTTAAACAATCTTTAATAATGTGATGCAGCAACATCCGCTTTAGTTCCCAGCAAAAAAAGAGCTTACCATTCACTACAAAATTCACCACAACTTATGAACCAGATGTACTTCTTCTTCAGCTGAAACACTGATGAATTTTATATGGGCGTGACACACAATATCACTAGTGTTTAGTATGTACATATATATTAACATCTTTATCACAACTTCTGAAGTAGTGATCGGGATGTTAATATAACTTGAGCTTTTGGAAGTGCTTTTTTCATCACTTCTTTAGAAGTATATATTTCCTGGCATTTTGGATGTGATTATGTAATTTTTATATGGTGATTTAGAAGTGATTTTTTCATCACTTCTTGATAAGTACATATTTCATGACTTTTTGGGATTGATTTTAAGAGTTTTTTTTTAGTATTTACACAAATAATAATTAAAACCAAAACGATATGTTTAACAATGTATAATATTTATTATGTAATATTTAGACTTGAAATTGTTAAGATTAAATCGATGTTTTTAATAATTTAGTTTAGCTAATAGGAATTATTAATTAAATGTGGATGTATATATTTTTCTAATAGTTTTTCATGCGCTAAATCCGAATCTGGCCTTAGAAGTGATTTATCTGATTGACAGTACTGCATAAACTCAGATATTCGCAATGTTCGGGACCTTATATTTATTATTCGGTTAACCGAATAATTCAAATTTATCCGATTATTAACCGATTAAATCTCAACCCCGCACTCAGAAAATTATGTAAGTTACTACATGTTAGTTATTTGTATATTTTACAGTACTTAGTTGTTTTCAACTACAAAGTCAGTTGTTTTTGTATGAAAAATATCAAACAACTATTTCTGTTAGTTATTTTAAATCGTTTTTTTGAACTAATAAAAAAGTACTGTGATCTAGTAACAGTTATTTAAAGTAGTTAATTTTATTTATTTTATCTCTGAAAAGTTTTAAAGTTTTTTTTTCCAAAAAAAAAAAAAAATTTCAATTTAGTTAAATTTGGTCAGTTTTTTAATCTTTGTTGTGTTGTTTAAGCTAGTCGGACCTATGGTTTCTTCAATGTAAATAAAAATGCATTTATATTACAAGTTTTCCTCGACGTTTCGTCAGTTATTTGTTGACTTTTTCATAACATTTTGTTATTTTTATTTTTCACAACTTTTTAAAAAAAAAAAAAACTTGGAAAAAATTTGGTTTTCAATTTTTTTTTCTGAAAAATGTTTTAAAAAAAAAAATTATATATTGATTTTTTTATTTTACTACATTTTAGTTGTTTTGACTACAAATGTAAGTAGTTTTTACTACATAAGTCAGTTGTTTTTTTTGTCAGTTAAAATAACTAACATTGTTAGTTGATTTAACTGAAAAAGTAGTTGACCCCAAAACAACTTACAAAGTAGTTATTTAAGTGCGATTAATTATTTGCCCGATTAGCCGATTAAACCAAAAACCTCGATTAATTGAATACCCTAATGTTTAGAAGAGTTTTTATACCTTTCAACAGCGATACCAACTTAGTCATTTTGTGGCTATAATCCAGCCCTTTTTTTTAAAGGCTACCACCTTTTTTTGGTTATCTTTTTTAGCCCTTTAAGCACTTTTTAAGTCATTTGATTTTTACCATAATCTGGAAACTTTTTATTAGAGGTATTCAGAGTCTTGTTGCCACCCCTGGCAATGTAGCAAAAGAGTACTTCTTTCAAAAAATACATGTATTTTGAAAAGTAATTTTGAAAAGTGCTCTTTTACCACCAGTGCCAGGGCTGGCAAGCAAGACTCTGAATACCTCTATTGTTTTTTTGTACATAATTTACAAAACAACTCCAAAAATTATAAAAAAAAATGTTTTTATACATGTAGTTAAAAAAAAAACATCCAATAAATAAAATGAAGAGATAAAAAAAGTAATTCTCTCATTTTAAATCAGATATCGTATATTTTTAGAAGAGTTTTTATACCTTTAAACGGCAATACCAACTTAGCTCTTTTTTGGTTATATTTAACCCTTGTCTTTTTTAAGGGCTAACAGTTTTTTTGTTATCTTTTTAGCACTTCTTGAGTCATTTGGTAATTTTAACAAAAATCTGGAAACTGTATTTTTTTATAACATAATTTACTTACATAACAAATTCGCTTTTGCGGCATATCAAGTTAATTATTCATTTATAAAATTTAACTTTTTATTAAATCAGAGAAAATTATAAAAAAAATGTTCAACAAAACAAATTCAATACTTAACATAAGTGCCACAAATTTGTACTTTTCAATTGCATTTGTAAACACATATGAAAATTGTACTTATAAATCATTGAGGAAAGAACTGGTGAAAGTTATTATTGGCATTTTTTTAGCAGTTTTGGAAGTGCTTATAAAAGTACTTCTTATGGAATATGAAGATCGGCACATATAGCTACTATGTATGTAGTGAATCACTTATTCTTTTTGCACCACTTCGAATTTTTTTTGCTGGGTTCGTAAATGTATTTATTTAATTTAGAACCAACTTTTTTTGATATAAAATTTAAAAAAATTTATCAATAATCGATTTTCGTCTTTTCGATTTTTTAAGCTCTAAATAAAGAGCAATGAAATGCCATTACCAAATCTTGTCACCATTTTTGCAAAACCTAAATCTATTTGAAGCTGGACGTATTGCATACTTCGTCTATCACCCTCATTCTAATTGTTTCAGTTGAAAAAGAAGTTCATATGTTGTGGTGATTAATTTGATTCCTAAGAACATATGAAAAAGGTACTTCAAAATCATTAAGCAAAGAACTGGTGAAAGATGTTTTTATTGTTATTTTGTAGCATTTTTGGAAGTGATTTAAAAAGTACTTCCTACGGAATATGAAGTTCGGCACCTATCGCTACTTTGTATGTAGTGAAACCACTAATTCCTTTTGAACCACTTCGTTTATTTTTTGCTGGGTAGTGTTAGCAATTGTAGCCTTGCAAATTTGGTAAAAACGCACTTATTTTACTCTTTACCAGGGATTTGATCGCGAACGAGAGCAATGGAGGAACAAATTGGACAACAGATTCGAAATCAGCACACCAAACTCCATATAAATTTGTTGTCAAAGGTCAGGCAAATTGAAAAAGTTCAACTTTTGCCAACCTATGACACAATATGCACAGAACAAATTTTGTACATAAATAGTATGAATTGCTTTCATTGATTATAATTCATGCTAACAAGGGAAGTCTCCCTAGTGTCACCCGCGGATCTTTATGGAATTGGTTTTATTTTGTAGATCAGAAAAAATAAAGGGACACGTATTTTTTTTTAGCGGCCCAAATTCATATTTAGGGGGTAAAAAGGAGGGGGGAAGACAAGGCCATTTTTCAGTTTTTTTCGTTTATCTCCTATATTATGCAAAGAAACCTAGTCATGTTACATACCAAATGAAAGGTCTTTGGAAAACCTATCTATGTGTGCTAAGAACGTGTCCAAACATGCACAACTTTTTGTCATATTGAGTAAAATACCAAAATTTTAGGACATTTTTGTTAATAAGTCGAAAAATATTAACTTCTTTGGCCCGTTGTTAGCACCACGAGATAGGTATTTATACCTTTTAATACCTTTAATCTGATACCCCACATGCCTATATTAATTTTGTTTAAATAGGCGTAAATCGTAAAAAACTGAAAAAGGTCAATTTCCCCCCATACAAATCGACCCCCCCTAAAAATGAGTTTGGGCCGCTAAAAAAAAATACGTGTCGAATTAATTTTCGTTCTTAACAACATATCCAAATTTCATGAAGATCGGAGGGTGACACCAGGGAGACTTCCCTTGTAAGTATCACGGTTGACATATATAAGGTTAAGTAAGATTACTAAATTTGGTCGCCATATCAATTCTTTGACAAGAATCGGAGGTCTTGTTTACGAAAAGTGTATAGAAAATAAACAAGAATTTGAAAAATAAAATTTGAAAAATTCATACAAAATAAACAAACATTTAAAAAAATCAAAATAAAAACTCAAATATTTTGTGAATAAAAAAAATTGTCTGCTAAAAATAATATTGATTAAATGAAAATAAAAGAAATATTCAGCATTTTTTAAATTGCCACCACAATGTATGGAAACAGGCGGAATCCAAAAGTTGTGTCATAAGTTGATGTTCCTTAGTTGATGCCATAAGAGCTAAGGGAGGTCTGAACGAATTGGTCATATTTCTGGGTAATGCAATTAAATTGCAATTTAAAATTCTAACCATGAACAATTGCTCACTTCTATTTTAACAGGTCTCTGTGATGGTGTTATCTACTCAACAGACATCTTTCGTTTGATTCGGATTTAATTTTTAAAAGTCCAAATTATTGATTTTTCATTTGCACCGCCTAAACACAGACTAATACAGACTCGACATAAGTGACAGGTGTCAAAAAAGTAGTCTTGAACCATATGGTTAATTTTTTCAAATTATTCTACGAATTAGGTTAGAAAGAGAAAACTAATATAACGCGCCATTAGAAAAATGGATGCCAGATTGGTTTTTGTTGTTTCACTCACTCCTACGTCGTAGAAAGTGTTGCCATGTTAGCGTAAAATGGACTAAAAACCGCTGTGTTTTCTCCTAAAATCGCTTAGTTTTTCCCCATTTTTTCTTATAAAACTCTACTGTCGAGTCTGTATATAGTCTGTGGCCTAAATCTGTATAAAAAATATTAATATGAATTTTCAAAAAGCGGAGAGTGCTCCAAAATAAACGTTTTTTGTAATATGATAAACAAATAAATTCATCGAAGTTGTAAAATTTTAATGATGCCATTATTACATTTTATATGTTCAGGCCTTTTTCTATAGAGTTATAACGACTACGTTGCAGCAATGAGCGATATGCACCTAAGAGTTATCATCGGTTAATATTTACACAAGTTGTAAGCATCCAGAGTGCTTAATGACAAGTCATAATACGCACGGACTTTATACCCATAACGGAAATGGGAATTATGACCGAATGCGTTACGGTCATTATCCCCATATTAGTTGTGCGCATTTTGATCATTTCCAAAATGGTCATAATCCCAACGGGCATATTGCCCATTAACTGTTGGCACAAACGCCGAAACTTGTTTGATCATAATCCCCATTCATATTATGGCGAATAATTCTAAAAAAATTTCGGTTAAAATCTCATCATTTCGCGGAGAGCGTTGGTTTTATGCATGGAGTTATAAATCCATTTGTCTTGTAAGCCGACTACGCAGAAAAACTCTTAAGACAAAAAAGTAATTCATTAAATTTTTGGAATTACGTCCATCAAGTATAAAATAATGTCTGTAAAAAGGAATTATGGCAAATTGTTACGCGTTTATTATCCTTACTCTATTAATAAAAAAAACAAATAAAAATAAGTTTGCAAAATCACGTATATTTTAGTACATTTTATTATGTATTCTTTTTAAAGCAGCATCAAAAAACATCAGCAGTTAACTCCTTGGCCCGATATAAATTTATCTAGATTTGATCATTGGTTAAATAACCATCTATGTACATTTTAGATGGTTTTATATTAATTTTTAGTTTATTTTTACAAAAAATAACAAGAATAGATAATTTATGAAAAGAAAACAAACAATACATTTTCAATTATTATTTTTGTTATTGACATTTTATTTTGCTTAGTTCAATGACAGTTATTCAAATACAAATTCCGATTTACGTCGATCATCACCATCCTTATGATATGTCATTCGTGGTAAGTATAAATAAATTTATACTATTTATCACGAATGACATATCATAAGGATGGTGATGATCGACGTAAATCGGAATTTGTATTTGAATAACTGTCATTGAACTAAGCAAAATAAAATGTCAATAACAAAAATAATAATTGAAAATGTATTGTTTGTTTTCTTTTCATAAATTATCTATTCTTGTTATTTTTTGTAAAAATAAACTAAAAATTAATATAAAACCATCTAAAATGTACATAGATGGTTATTTAACCAATGATCAAATCTAGATAAATTTATATCGGGCCAAGGAGTTAACTGCTGATGTTTTTTGATGCTGCTTTAAAAAGAATACATAATAAAATGTACTAAAATATACGTGATTTTGCAAACTTATTTTTATTTGTTTTTTTTATTAATAGAGTAAGGATAATAAACGCGTAACAATTTGCCATAATTCCTTTTTACAGACATTATTTTATACTTGATGGACGTAATTCCAAAAATTTAATGAATTACTTTTTTGTCTTAAGAGTTTTTCTGCGTAGTCGGCTTACAAGACAAATGGATTTATAACTCCATGCATAAAACCAACGCTCTCCGCGAAATGATGAGATTTTAACCGAAATTTTTTTAGAATTATTCGCCATAATATGAATGGGGATTATGATCAAACAAGTTTCGGCGTTTGTGCCAACAGTTAATGGGCAATATGCCCGTTGGGATTATGACCATTTTGGAAATGATCAAAATGCGCACAACTAATATGGGGATAATGACCGTAACGCATTCGGTCATAATTCCCATTTCCGTTATGGGTATAAAGTCCGTGCGTATTATGACTTGTCATTAAGCACTCTGGATGCTTACAACTTGTGTAAATATTAACCGATGATAACTCTTAGGTGCATATCGCTCATTGCTGCAACGTAGTCGTTATAACTCTATAGAAAAAGGCCTGAACATATAAAATGTAATAATGGCATCATTAAAATTTTACAACTTCGATGAATTTATTTGTTTATCATATTACAAAAAACGTTTATTTTGGAGCACTCTCCGCTTTTTGAAAATTCATATTAATATTTTTTATACAGATTTAGGCGGTGCAAATGAAAAATCAATAATTTGGACTTTTAAAAATTAAATCCGAATCAAACGAAAGATGTCTGTTGAGTAGATAACACCATCACAGAGACCTGTTAAAATAGAAGTGAGCAATTGTTCATGGTTAGAATTTTAAATTGCAATTTAATTGCATTACCCAGAAATATGACCAATTCGTTCAGACCTCCCTTAGCTCTTATGGCATCAACTAAGGAACATCAACTTATGACACAACTTTTGGATTCCGCCTGTTTCCATACATTGTGGTGGCAATTTAAAAAATGCTGAATATTTCTTTTATTTTCATTTAATCAATATTATTTTTAGCAGACAATTTTTTTTATTCACAAAATATTTGAGTTTTTATTTTGATTTTTTTAAATGTTTGTTTATTTTGTATGAATTTTTCAAATTTTATTTTTCAAATTCTTGTTTATTTTCTATACACTTTTCGTAAACAAGACCTCCGATTCTTGTCAAAGAATTGATATGGCGACCAAATTTAGTAATCTTACTTAACCTTATATATGTCAACCGTGCTATTTATGAAAATATTTAAAATATTTCAATTTCTAAATAAATAAAAAAAAACGAAGTTTGTTTGAAATTAAAAATATTTGTCAAAGATTTTTTTTGTCTGTTTATTTTTGAAGAAAGAATAATTTGCACTCAAACTGAATATTTTTGGCGAAAAAAGGTATGTAAAATGTGTGTATTAATTTATTTAAAAATATCAGCATCTTTTTGATACAGAGGTATACTATTTTTTCCAGAAATTTGGGGATTCTGTTGAATTTGATTGCTTATTTGAATGCGGATTTTAATTCATCAAAAACTCATCTCTTAGTACCGCCGAAATAGAAGGTGTTCAATAATCACAAAATTGGTGACTGAAGATATAGAGCAAGAATATGTGTCCTTTAAGTTTGTTTGATGTTTAATTTTATTTATATATATTTTATCTTTGTATTTAGAAAAGACGTTTCGTTAATTAATAAAAGAGCAGCTACGCAAATATCCGCGAGTTATACTTTTTGAGTAAATTTAACATTTGGTACACAAAATTAAAGCAAATCCTAAAAAAATCCAACATGAATTTTTTTATACCATGTATGACCAAATTCATAAATAGTATGTAAAAAGTTTGGGAAAAAAGTCATGTTGAATTCATACTATTTATGAATAAATTTATTCCAAGTATGAACTTTTTTTTTCTGTGTGTATATTTCATTGGTCCCCGAGCGATATTTCGGCTTGTTACACACGGAATGACAAAGTATGGCTGAAGGGTATCCAAATGTATGACATTGATCTTTGTACTGTAAGATGTCGAATGTGGAGTTTGAAAGTTTGGGGACACTTAAAAGTCAAAGTGGTTTTTCTTAAATATCTCAAAAACTTCAATAAGTAAACGAATAATTAAACTCAAGTAACAATTTGATGAAGGCAAAGTAACAATTTTGACTTTTTATGTATAGGGAAATTTGCGGTTTACATCGATAGTTTTTTGGCGCAACTGAAAGCTTGAGATCTTGCCTACAATTCCATATTTGAAATTTATTTCATCAACCATTCCAATGATACCATATTCAGCTTGATCGAATAAGTTTATGAGATATTAAAGAAAAACACATTACTTTAATGATCTGCGCCTCTAAAAGGGGCGTGCCCCCAATGTTTAAACCCTACATTCGACTTCTTAGAGGTCAAGGGTCAAGGTATTTTTCTTTAAGCAAGTCCGGTAACGACTCGTTACTAACGAGTTCAATTTTTTATAAGACATAATCGTGTTTCAGTGACAGATATAAGAGGAGGTGGATCTGGAAAATCTCTTCGAAGCTGAACATGAATCTGTTAACAGCAATTACCTGGAATTTTAGGTTTTGGAGTAATTTAAGTTTAAAAGGGCAAAATTAAGCCGTCGGTTGGATATTTTTTTCTCTTTTTATTCCCAAGGGCTGGCATAATATTTTTCTGATTCGTATTTTTCTTCATATTCTCAAGGGCTGAATTATATATTTTGGCAGAGTGGATATACCCCACCATACTGCGGTTGGAGGGTATACAACAACGCAACCTCCAAATATGCAGAAATTGTATAAAATCGGAAAAAAAACTTACCTTTATTAATATGTAACTGCATTTATTTATATTTTTAAATTAACACTTTGCCACACAAAATACACACAGATTTAAACAAATTTTAACACTTATTATTATTATTGGAATTTGCACAATTTTAATATATTGAAAATTCATTAAAAGACCAACGAAATATTTACCCGATCATTTTTTTCTTTATAAAAAAAGATAACTGTTTTTTTATTAACAGATCTTGTAGAGTTAAACGGTGTTCGCATTCATTTTTAACTAGTTTAATTATTGGTTTTCCCCATACAATTTAAACGTCAAAATTAAACTTCGTTTTATTTTGACAGATAAAGTGTTTAAAATTGTATGGGGAAAACACATTATTAAACAAGTGCGCTCGGTTAGCCACGAAAAATAGCCACGAATTTTCGACATGGCAATGCCGTAGACAAAAATTATTTGACAGCTGCTTTGAAACTAGAAAATGCTGATCTTGGAAAGCTATCAGATGAACCCAGATGCATTCGAACCTTTTTGGATTTAATTGGAATTACTTTAAGAATCATTTTGATACCAAATAGTAAGCGTTTTTATTAATAAATAAAGAAAATATTAAACAATATGTGTTTTTTTGGAAATCTCATTTCTGTGTATTGGACTTTTAGGAAGGATTGGGTCCGTTCTAGGAATTATCAGTGAGCCAAATGAATACTCAATATAGATTAAGGTATCAGCAAGACAATGACATTGCGTGCATATCCCAATAGGCTCTAGGTATTTTTATATTAACAAGTTTACAAAAAAATTTTATTATTCTTTTTTTTTAACTTCTGGGAGGGCCATCTGTCGTACTAGGAATTATCAGTGAGCCAAATGAATACCCGATGTAGATTAAGGTATCAGGAAGACAATGGCATTACGTGCATATCCCAATAGGCTCTAGGTATTTTTTTATTAACGAGTTTACAAAACAATTTCGATATTTTTTTTCATTGAACTTCTGGGAGGGCCATCTTTCGTACTAGGAATTATCAGTGAGCCAAATGAATACTGAATGTAGATTAAAGTATCAGGAAGACAATTCCATAGCGTGCATATCCTAATAGGCTCTAGGTATTTTTTTATTAACGAGTTTACAAAAAAATTTTGATTTTTTTTTTTTCACTGAACTTCTGGGAGGGACATCTTGCCTTCTAGGAATTATCAGTGACCCAAATGAATACAGAACGTAGATTCAAGTATAAGGAAGACAATTCCATTGCGTGCATATCCTAATAGGCTCTAGGTATTTTTTTATTAACGAGTTTACAAAAAAATTTTGATTTTTTTTTTTTTTCACTGAACTTTTGGGAGGGACATCTTGCCTTCTAGGAATTATCAGTGACCCAAATGAATACTGAACGTAGATTAAAGTATAAGGAAGACAAATCCATTGCGTGCATATCCTAATAGGCTCTAGGTATTTTTTTATTAACGAGTTTACAAAAAAATTTTGATTTTTTTTTTTTTCACTGAACTTCTGGGAGGGACATCTTGCCTTCTAGGAATTATCAGTGACCCAAATGAATACTGAACGTAGATTAAAGTATAAGGAAGACAATTCCATTGCGTGCATATCCTAATAGGCTCTAGGTATTTTTTTATTAACGAGTTTACAAAAAAATTTTGATTTTTTTTTTCACTGAACTTCTGGGAGGGACATCTTGCCTTCTAGAAACTATCAGTGACCCAAATGAATACAGAACGTAGATTCAAGTATAAGGAAGACAATTCCATTGCGTGCATATCCTAATAGGCTCTAGGTATTTTTTTATTAACGAGTTTACAAAAAAATTTTGATTTTTTTTTTTCACTGAACTTCTGGGAGGGACATCTTGCCTTCTAGGAATTATCAGTGACCCAAATGAATACTGAACGTAGATTAAAGTATAAGGAAGACAATTCCATTGCGTGCATATCCTAATAGGCTCTAGGTATTTTTTTATTAACGAGTTTACAAAAAAATTTTGATTTTTTTTTTTTCACTGAACTTCTGGGAGGGACATCTTGCCTTCTAGGAATTATCAGTGACCCAAATGAATACAGAACGTAGATTCAAGTATAAGGAAGACAATTCCATTGCGTGCATATCCCAATAGGCTCTAGGTATTTTTTTATTAACGAGTTTACAAAAAAATTTTGATTTTTTTTTTTTTCACTGAACTTCTGGGAGGGACATCTTGCCTTCTAGGAATTATCAGTGACCCAAATGAATACAGAACGTAGATTCAAGTATAAGGAAGACAATTCCATTGCGTGCATATCCCAATAGGCTCTAGGTATTTTTTTATTAACGAGTTTACAAAAAAATTTTGATTTTTTTTTTTCACTGAACTTCTGGGAGGGACATCTTGCCTTCTAGGAATTATCAGTGACCCAAATGAATACAGAACGTAGATTCAAGTATAAGGAAGACAATTCCATTGCGTGCATATCCTAATAGGCTCTAGGTATTTTTTTATTAACGAGTTTACAAAAAAATTTGGATTTTTTTTTTTTTCACTGAACTTTTGGGAGGGACATCTTGCCTTCTAGGAATTATCAGTGACCCAAATGAATACTGAACGTAGATTAAAGTATAAGGAAGACAATTCCATTGCGTGCATATCCTAATAGGCTCTAGGTATTTTTTTATTAACGAGTTTACAAAAAAATTTTGATTTTTTTTTTTTCACTGAACTTCTGGGAGGGACATCTTGCCTTCTAGGAATTATCAGTGACCCAAATGAATACTGAACGTAGATTAAAGTATAAGGAAGACAATTCCATTGCGTGCATATCCCAATAGGCTCTAGGTATTTTTTTATTAACGAGTTTACAAAAAAATTTTGATTTTTTTTTTTTTCACTGAACTTCTGGGAGGGACATCTTGCCTTCTAGGAATTATCAGTGACCCAAATGAATACAGAACGTAGATTCAAGTATAAGGAAGACAATTCCATTGCGTGCATATCCCAATAGGCTCTAGGTATTTTTTTATTAACGAGTTTACAAAAAAATTTTGATTTTTTTTTTCACTGAACTTCTGGGAGGGACATCTTGCCTTCTAGGAATTATCAGTGACCCAAATGAATACAGAACGTAGATTCAAGTATAAGGAAGACAATTCCATTGCGTGCATATCCTAATAGGCTCTAGGTATTTTTTTATTAACGAGTTTACAAAAAAATTTGGATTTTTTTTTTTTCACTGAACTTTTGGGAGGGACATCTTGCCTTCTAGGAATTATCAGTGACCCAAATGAATACTGAACGTAGATTAAAGTATAAGGAAGACAATTCCATTGCGTGCATATCCTAATAGGCTCTAGGTATTTTTTTATTAACGAGTTTACAAAAAAATTTTGATTTTTTTTTTTTCACTGAACTTCTGGGAGGGACATCTTGCCTTCTAGGAATTATCAGTGACCCAAATGAATACAGAACGTAGATTCAAGTATAAGGAAGACAATTCCATTGCGTGCATATCCCAATAGGCTCTAGGTATTTTTTTATTAACGAGTTTACAAAAAAATTTTGATTTTTTTTTTTTTCACTGAACTTCTGGGAGGGACATCTTGCCTTCTAGGAATTATCAGTGACCCAAATGAATACAGAACGTAGATTCAAGTATAAGGAAGACAATTCCATTGCGTGCATATCCCAATAGGCTCTAGGTATTTTTTTATTAACGAGTTTACAAAAAAATTTTGATTTTTTTTTTTTTCACTGAACTTCTGGGAGGGACATCTTGCCTTCTAGGAATTATCAGTGACCCAAATGAATACAGAACGTAGATTCAAGTATAAGGAAGACAATTCCATTGCGTGCATATCCCAATAGGCTCTAGGTATTTTTTTATTAACGAGTTTACAAAAAAATTTTGATTTTTTTTTTTTCACTGAACTTCTGGGAGGGACATCTTGCCTTCTAGGAATTATCAGTGACCCAAATGAATACAGAACGTAGATTCAAGTATAAGGAAGACAATTCCATTGCGTGCATATCCTAATAGGCTCTAGGTATTTTTTTATTAACGAGTTTACAAAAAAATTTGGATTTTTTTTTTTTCACTGAACTTTTGGGAGGGACATCTTGCCTTCTAGGAATTATCAGTGACCTAAATGAATACTGAACGTAGATTAAAGTATAAGGAAGACAATTCCATTGCGTGCATATCCTAATAGGCTCTAGGTATTTTTTTATTAACGAGTTTACAAAAAAATTTGGATTTTTTTTTTTTTCACTGAACTTTTGGGAGGGACATCTTGCCTTCTAGGAATTATCAGTGACCCAAATGAATACTGAACGTAGATTAAAGTATAAGGAAGACAATTCCATTGCGTGCATATCCTAATAGGCTCTAGGTATTTTTTTATTAACGAGTTTACAAAAAAATTTTGATTTTTTTTTTTTCACTGAACTTCTGGGAGGGACATCTTGCCTTCTAGGAATTATCAGTGACCCAAATGAATACTGAACGTAGATTAAAGTATAAGGAAGACAATTCCATTGCGTGCATATCCTAATAGGCTCTAGGTATTTTTTTATTAACGAGTTTACAAAAAAATTTTGATTTTTTTTTTTTTTCACTGAACTTCTGGGAGGGACATCTTGCCTTCTAGGAATTATCAGTGACCCAAATGAATACTGAACGTAGATTAAAGTATAAGGAAGACAATTCCATTGCGTGCATATCCTAATAGGCTCTAGGTATTTTTTTATTAACGAGTTTACAAAAAAATTTCGATATTTTTTTTCATTGAACTTCTGGGAGGGCCATCTTTCGTACTAGGAATTATCAGTGAGCCAAATGAATACCGAATGTAGATTAAAGTATCAGGAAGACAATTCCATAGCGTGCATATCCCAATAGGCTCTAGGTATTTTTTTATAAACGAGTTTACAAAAAAATTTTGATTTTTTTTTTTTTCACTGAACTTCTGGGAGGGACATCTTGCCTTCTAGGAATTATCAGTGACCCAAATGAATACAGAACGTAGATTCAAGTATAAGGAAGACAATTCCATTGCGTGCATATCCTAATAGGCTCTAGGTATTTTTTTATTAACGAGTTTACAAAAAAAATTTGATTTTTTTTTTTCACTGAACTTCTGGGAGGGACATCTTGCCTTCTAGGAATTATCAGTGACCCAAATGAATACAGAACGTAGATTCAAGTATAAGGAAGACAATTCCATTGCGTGCATATCCCAATAGGCTCTAGGTATTTTTTTATTAACGAGTTTACAAAAAAATTTTGATTTTTTTTTTTTCACTGAACTTCTGGGAGGGACATCTTGCCTTCTAGGAATTATCAGTGACCCAAATGAATACAGAACGTAGATTCAAGTATAAGGAAGACAATTCCATTGCGTGCATATCCTAATAGGCTCTAGGTATTTTTTTATTAACGAGTTTACAAAAAAATTTGGATTTTTTTTTTTTTCACTGAACTTTTGGGAGGGACATCTTGCCTTCTAGGAATTATCAGTGACCTAAATGAATACTGAACGTAGATTAAAGTATAAGGAAGACAATTCCATTGCGTGCATATCCTAATAGGCTCTAGGTATTTTTTTATTAACGAGTTTACAAAAAAATTTGGATTTTTTTTTTTTCACTGAACTTTTGGGAGGGACATCTTGCCTTCTAGGAATTATCAGTGACCCAAATGAATACTGAACGTAGATTAAAGTATAAGGAAGACAATTCCATTGCGTGCATATCCTAATAGGCTCTAGGTATTTTTTTATTAACGAGTTTACAAAAAAATTTTGATTTTTTTTTTTTCACTGAACTTCTGGGAGGGACATCTTGCCTTCTAGGAATTATCAGTGACCCAAATGAATACTGAACGTAGATTAAAGTATAAGGAAGACAATTCCATTGCGTGCATATCCTAATAGGCTCTAGGTATTTTTTTATTAACGAGTTTACAAAAAAATTTTGATTTTTTTTTTTTTTCACTGAACTTCTGGGAGGGACATCTTGCCTTCTAGGAATTATCAGTGACCCAAATGAATACTGAACGTAGATTAAAGTATAAGGAAGACAATTCCATTGCGTGCATATCCTAATAGGCTCTAGGTATTTTTTTATTAACGAGTTTACAAAAAAATTTCGATATTTTTTTTCATTGAACTTCTGGGAGGGCCATCTTTCGTACTAGGAATTATCAGTGAGCCAAATGAATACCGAATGTAGATTAAAGTATCAGGAAGACAATTCCATAGCGTGCATATCCCAATAGGCTCTAGGTATTTTTTTATAAACGAGTTTACAAAAAAATTTTGATTTTTTTTTTTTTTCACTGAACTTCTGGGAGGGACATCTTGCCTTCTAGGAATTATCAGTGACCCAAATGAATACAGAACGTAGATTCAAGTATAAGGAAGACAATTCCATTGCGTGCATACCCTAATAGGCTCTAGGTATTTTTTTATTAACGAGTTTACAAAAAAAATTTGATTTTTTTTTTTCACTGAACTTCTGGGAGGGACATCTTGCATTCTAGGAATTATCAGTGACCTAAATGAATACTAAATGTAGAATAAGGTATCAGGAAGACATTGCGTGCATAACCTAATAGGCTCTAGCTATTTTTTTATTAACAAATTTTACAAGAAATTTTGATTTTTTTTGTCATTGAACTTCTGGGAGGGACATCATCCGTTCTAGGAATTATCAGTTAGCCAAATTTATACCCAATGTAGATTAAGTCATCAGGAAGACTACGGAGTTGCGTGCAAAGTGAATCCGGGTCCAGTTTTTTGAAATAAATGAATTAATAAAAAAAACTTGGTTTTTTATTAAAAAAAAATAATTCGTTGCTATTTTTCGTGGCTAACTGAGCGCACCAAAAAATACAACCGTGTAGTTTATTTACAAAAGTAAAAATATTTATCCTACTAAAAAAATTCAACTAAGGAAATGAGGAAAAAAATGTTTTTATTCATAAAAATTAATGTATTTCATTTTTCTATTCCAGAGCATATAGGTCACCGCTCTCCAAATGGATACATCCTGATCTGGGGCATTTAATCGGTCCGGTTTCCTTTGGGATTTTATTTTTCATCGCTTTCGCGCGACTCTTGCGTCTAGTGTATGTTCAGTGTGTTGCGGGAAGGTGGACAAATGCAGGGTTGCATTTTTAATATTGATTTGTACAAAAGTATATTTTATAAAAATTGGCGGGATTGTGCGGAATTGGGCGGGATGGTAATTTTTTAATTTTACAGCTTTTACATGTTTATTGGGTCGTTTTATCATAATTTGTGGCATCAAGGAACAATGTTAAAACCGTGTTCTGTCTTTCACAACTTTTTAATTCACATGAATTATTCCGAATCACAGGAAATCGAATTCGGCGTTCTATTTTTCACGTATTCATTCGAAATTAAAATCGAATAACCAAAAGCTATAACGAAAATAGTACTTTCATTTTACTTTTCCCAAAAATTTTTTATGTGAAACAAAACTAACGAAAATCTTCGAAAATGAAATCTAGAACACCAAAAAATATTCGGAAATTTTCATTTTTAAATTTTTTTGTGAATTACTTTTTTGGAACAGCGGCCTTGTGACATAAACTGATCATAAAACAATGCTTAAACAAAAACCGCATTTGGTAAAGGAATGCCAATGAGCTAAAACTGGCATCCAGTGTGAAAATGGGTTTCATACCGTATTCACATTAATTTTTTAAAGCTACACACAAAAAAATAACTGGTGTAAGAATAACTACTGTAGCTTAGGTAATTTTTTTTTTATATGGTTTCAAAAAAAATATACAAGTTATATATAAATTTCCAAAGTTTGAGTTAAAATTGCCATTGCCATTTATTTTGTATTATGCCAAAGTTCACTTTGTTGCACCATTTTTAATCTTATTCCTTTATAATATTTAAATAGTTGACATTGTGGTTTTTTTAAAGTGTAAACTTGATATCTTTACCTAAGTTATTTGGAAAGTATCATACTTTTAGTGGGATAACCTGTAAAGTGTTACCTCGACCAATTTAAAAATGCTTGCTTTTGAGAATAAAATAAGTACTTAAGTACTTTATTTTCCATCTCCCATCAAATTATTTTTTTTTTTAATTGCAAATTGCAATGGAAGAAAAGCTTTTAAGGGGTGCTAACATTGAAGTAAGTATTTAATAGTTTTATTACGAGTTTTTTTTATTTAATGTGTGTTTATATATAATTTATTAAAAAGGCATTCTCCGAAGATTCAATGCCAAATTTTTCAAGGTTGTGATCAACATTTGGACTTATGGAAGCTAACAAAAAAAAGCAATGAAACTGCACTCTGCTTAAAAAATGAATTAGAGCGAAGACCAAACAGCCGTCGTTCAAGAACCGCCAAGGGAGTCTAAAGTATTAATTGCTACGAGTTCTTTATCCAGCAAGCGGTAAGAAAGGTCAAGTGATGTTTCCTACATCTTCAGTTCAAAAGCGAACAACCCGCAAAGGAAACTGGTTTACAATGTAGGCGGTAATGGTGGTTGACCATATTACAATCATCCAAATTTTGACACCAATACAAGTGAGAACGAGTTTATCATTATGCCTGTATTTTGAGTCCTGTGGAAGGCACGACAAAGTTCAAAACAAAATAGCCGGATACCTAAAAGTGTCTCAGAATCAAAAACTTTTTCCATGTCGAAGAATCTAAGAATTTTTCTATACGAATTTTTTTTGGAATCGGAGAATTTTTTATATTATATACAAAAAAATATTTCAGAATCTGAAACTTTTTCTATACGGAAAAATGTCACAAAAAAAATGTCAAAAATGTCACTGTTGGGAAAAAATTTTTAGCATCCGATAAATCCTTATTTAAAAATGCTTCAGAATCTGAAAACTTTTCTACAGTGAAAAATTAATTTTCTATAAAAAATTTATAATCGATAACAAATTTTATATAGAAAATTTATCGATAAAAAATTTTCTGTAAAAAATTTAAAATTTTTCTATAGAAAATTAATAATCGATAAAAAATTTAAAAAATTTTCTAGAAAATTTTTTATCGATTTTTAATTTTCTATAGAAAAATTTAAATTTTTTATCAATTATAAATTTTCTATAAAAATTTTTTGTCGATTTTAAATTTTTTATCGAAAATTTGTTATCAATTGAACATATTATATTGAAAATTTTTAATCGATTATAAATTCTCACATAATCTATTATGAAAAATTTTTCAGCATCCGATAAATCCTTATTAAAAAATGTTTCAGAATCTGAAAATTTTTCTACATTGAAAAATGAATTTTCTGTAAAAAATTTATAATCGATAACAATTTTTTTATAGAAAATTTATAATCCATAAAAAAATTTTCTGTAGAAAATTTAAAATTTTTCTATAGAAAATAAATAATGATAAAAAATTTTCTTGAAAATTTTTTATCAATTTTTAATTTTCTACAGAATTTTTTTTTTTTTTTTAATTTTTATTTTCTATAGAAAAATTTTTAAATTTTTATTGATTATAAATTTTCTATAAAAATTTTTTGTCGATTTTATATTTTCTATCGAAAATTTGTTATCGATTGAACATATTATATTAAAAATTATAATAATTCATTAATTATAATCTATTGGGAAAAAATTTTCAGCATCCGATAAATCCTTATTAAAAAATGTTTCAGAATCTGAAAATTTTTCTACGTTGAAAAATGAATTTTCTATAAAAAAATTTATAATCAATAACAAATTTTCTATAGAAAATTTATAATCCATAAAAAAAAATTTCTGTAGAAAATTTAAAATTTTTCAATAGAAAATAAATAATGATAAAAAATTTTAAAAATTTTCTATAAATTTTCTTGAAAATTTTTTATCGATTTTTAATTTTCTACAGAATTTTTTTTTTTTGAATTTTAATTTTTTTCTATAGAAAATTTTTTATTGATTATAAATTTTCTATAAAAATTTTTTGTCGATTTTAAATTTTCTATCGATTGAACAATATTTCTATTGTTATCGATTGAACATATTATATTGAAAATTTTTAATCGATTTTAAATTCTATTTAAAAATTTTGATCGACCATAAGTTTTCTATAAAAAATTTATAATCGATAAAAAATCTTCTATAGAAAATTTATAATCGATAAAAAGTTTTCTATAGAAAATTTATAATCAATAAAAAATTTTCTATACAAAATTTTCTAGAAATTTTATAATCAATCAAAAAATTTTTATAGACAATTTATAATCGCTTTAAAATTTTTTAATATAATATTTACAATCGACAACAAATTTTCTATAGAAAATTTATAATCAATACAAAATTTGCTATAAACAATTTTCAATAAAAAAATTTCTATTAATAGAAAATTTATAATCGATCAAAAGTTTTTTATAGACAATGTATAATCGATTAAAAATTTTTTAATATAATATTTACAATCGATAACAAACTTTCTACATAAAATATATAATCGATTAACAATTTTCTATATAATATTTACAATCGATAACAAACTTTCAATAGAAAATTTAAAATCGATAAAAAATTTGTATAGAAAATTTATAATCAAATACAGCCGATAACAAATTGTCTATAAAAAAATTATCGATTATAAATTTTCTATAGAAAATTTGTTATCGATTGTAAATATTATATTAAAAAATTTTAAATCAATTATAAATTGTCTAAAAAAAATTTTTGATCGATTATAAATTTTCTATAGAAAATGTTTTATCGATTATAAATTTTTCATAAAAATTTTTTATAATATAATTTTTTATATAATATTATAAAGAAAATTTTTAATCGATTAGAAAATTTCTTTAGAAAATTTTTATCGATAATAAATTTTCTATACAAAATTTTTAATCGATTATAAATTTTCTATACAAAATATAAACAATTTTTTATCGATTATAAATTTTCTATAAAAAATATTTTATCGATTATAAATTTTCTATAAAAAATTTTTTGTCGATTACAAATAAATTTTCCATAAAACATTTTTAGCGATTATAAATTTTATTATTAATTTTCTAAAGAAAATTTTTAATCCATTATAAATTTTCTACAAAATTTTTTTTTATCAATTATAAATTTTCTATAGAACATTTTTCATCGATTATAAATTTTCTATAGAAAACTTCTTATCGATTTAAAATCTTCTATAGAAAATATTTTATCGATTATAAATAAAAAATTTTTTATCGATTATAATTATAAATTTTTTATCGATTTTTTGTAAAAAAATTTTCAAATCCATAAAAATTTTTTCTATAGCCCGAGCTGAAGGCCTGCGCTGCCATTGCTCACCTTTAATTAGCTTATAATTTGTAATTATAATGTTAATAAAATAAATAAAATAAATAAATAATTTTTCTATAGAAAATTTTTTATCGATTATAAATTTTATTATAAATTTTTTATAAAAAATTTTTATAGATTTTAAATTTTTTACAAAATTTTTTTTTTATCGATTTTAAATTTTCTACTAAAATTTTTTATCGATTATAAATTTTACTATAAATAGTTTATAGAAAATTTGCTTGAATTTTAAATTTTCTACAAACAATTTTTTTATCGATTATAAATTTTCTATAGAAAACTTTTTATCGATTATTAATCTTCTATAAAAATTTTTTTATTAATTATAAGTTTTATATAGAAAATATTTAATCGATTACATTTACCAATTTTAATTTTTTTATATAATTTTTTTTAAAACTTTTAATCGATAAAAAATTTTCTATTTAAAATCGAAAAAAAAGTTTCTAATCGATAAAAAATTTTCTATAGAAAATTTATAATCGATAAAAAATTTCCTATAGAAAATTTATAATCCATAAAAAATTGTTTATGGAAAATTTTTATCTATTTTAATTTTTTGACAAAAAATTGATAAAAAATTTTCTATAGAAAATTTATAATCGACAAAAAATTTTCTATAGAAATTTTTTTATCGATTTTAAATTTTTTACAAAAAATCGATAAAAAATTTTCTATAGAAAATTTATAGTCTATAAAAAAATTTTCTATAGAAAATTTATAATTGATAAAAAATTTTCTATAGGAGAATTAAAATATACAAAAAGTTTTCTATAGAAAATTAATAATCGATAAAAAATTTTCTACAGAAAATTTATAATCGATAAAAAAAATTTTTATAGAAAATTTAAAATCCATAAAAATTTTCTTTAAAATAATTATAATAAAATTTATGATCGAATAAAAATTTTAATAGAAAATTTATAATCTATAAAAACTTTTTTATAGAAAATTTATAAACGATAAAAAATTATTTGTAAAAAATTTAAATTCGGTAAAAATTTTCTATAAAAAGTTTATAATCGATTAAAAATTTTCTGAAGAAAATTTTCTAAAGAAAATTTATAATCGATTAAAAATTTTCTATAGAAAATAATTATCGATAAAGATTTTTCTATAGAAAATGTATAATCGATAAAAAATTTTCTGTAGAAAATTCAAAATCGATAAAAAATTCTATAGTAATATGTGTAAATTTTATTTTGTATGTTTGCATTTAATGTATCAATTAATCTAATGTATCATTTTTAACCATAATAAATAATATATAAAAACATTTTTTGTAATTTTTTTATTTATGTAGTAAAGAAAGTTAAAAATATAAAGGTAAATGTATAAATTGATATACGTTATTTGGTTTATTAAGTTGGAATTTATTTGTTAAATTGTATAAAATATTTGAATAAGTGGTAACTTTGACTTGATTAAATTGATAAATTTTACTTGATCATTTTTACAAAGTTTTCTTTTATAAACGTCATATTTTTTGTAAGACATTTTTTTACCTAAGTATATTAACTAAATAGTCTAATAACTTGTTAAGTTGTATATTTACGTATAAACTTAGGTAGATTATGCCAGATTTTTGAGTAATCTTACACCTGTTTTTTTTTGCGTGTAGTTTAAATACCAGACATGTGCACGGATGGTGTTAAAATGCGTTTAGAGACATTCTAAAAAATTTAGAATGTGGACAATATTCTATTCTTATCGTTCAACACGAATGAGTTTTTCATTCTATGCTCACAGTGCAAGAGAAAGCTACACACACTAGTGTAACGACATTCGTAACACGAATGAACCAATTAGGGAGTACATAGACAGCCAATGATTTGAAAATACTGTACTCTGAAGCGTGTAAATAGAATGATTTTTATAAAAAAAAAAAAATATTGTTTGGCTATTTGGGGGAATTCTTTTATAAAAAAATATATGTATGTATGCAAGTGCGAATTCAAATAAACATTTTGTTATGTAGCATAAATGAAGAGGTAAATAAAAAATAAGTATGGGGAAAATTAATTTATAAATAAGAGTGGATAAAAAAAATTTTAATACATAAAAATAAATATTAGGGTGGATTGAAAAATTCTTTTTCTATTTCGAAAAATAATGTTCATTGTGGGAAAAAAAATGTTTTGCTTTATGGCAGAAAATGTTAGTACCTATAATGATGAAATATGTAGTGTGTGACCAAATACATTTTTTTTACAAAATTTTCAACTGTTCTGCTAATACCGAAAGTTTGTCTATTTTTTTGTATGTGCATTAGGGTGAAGAAAATTATGCTTTTTTCGAATTTCGAAAACGTCGGTGAAAAAAAATTGTTTAATTTTTTTTAAATATTTAGGCTAATAAAATATTATGCACCCTCAACCGTAAACTAGCGTAGAGAGATTTTCGTTATATAAGAACAAATGAGTGCAATTATTCTTCTTTGCAGACTGTGATTTTCTATTTGATTTTGATCACTACGCTACGTAGGGGGACAGTTACGGGTAGCTAACCCAGCCTTTAGTTTATATTCGGACATTACTGAAATGTGTTTTTATGGTAAACATTTTTTTTTTTCTGTAAAGAAATTTAAAAAATGTTCTTTAAAAACAACTTATTTTCTTAAAATTAATTTCAAATTGCATTAAAGGCCAAATTAAACAAAACGACAAATAAAAATAAACATCTTCTCAAAACTGAGTCAACATGACGTTATATTTTCAGCAAAAAACGAATTAAAAATATTTTTTGCAAAACAAGAAATAATAAAATAATTTTTTGCAAAACAAGAAAAAAAATTTACAGACAAAAAAAAAATTACCATAAAAACACTTTTTAAGTAATGTCCGAATATTAAATAAATGTTCGGAACTCTCCGATTTTGAAGCCAAGGCCATTGTCTCACAGGATCAATAGTTTAATGTGTTAATGTCAACCCTAAAAGGCAACTTTACCGACCCGACGTTTTCGAAATAGATCTAATTAGCTCCACCCTAATGTAAAAAACTTTAAAGCGGTACTTATTGTTGTTGGGAATACTTTTAGTTAAAAAAAAAACACAATGTTTATGATTTGTTTCAACGACACAATAAGATTGTGCGTGTGCGTGTACGAGCAAGTGTAAAAAGACAAACAAAAAACTAACAGCATTATTTTGCATATTTTTCTTATACATACATACATCCTAATACATTTTTTCACAATGAATAATTTACTTTTTCATCAAAACGTTTTTATACCCTCCAACCACAGTATGGGGGTATACTCACTTTGTCATTCCGTGTGTAACGCATCGAAATATCGGTCTAGGACCCCATAAAGTATATATATTATTGATCAGTGATCCATTGTAAGACATTCTGGCGATGTCCGTCTGTCCGTCCGTCCGTCCGTCCGTCCGTCCGTCCGTCTGTGGAAGACACGATACAGTCCAAAGTAAAAGAGCTAGGCTCCTGAAATTTGGCACGAATATGTCTTATGGTATTGGGCTGGTTAAGTTCGAACATGGGCAAAATCGGATCAGGGGGAAAAAAGTTCCCCTCTTAAGAACTAAACAAACCTCTAAAAAAAGCCATTTTTTATAGGTTTTTTGTACTTTTGCTTAGCAAACGAAACATTTTATGTCAAAAGAAGTTCAAAGTCTTGATGTTGGATCCAGGAAGGTTGACTCCCACCGACATAACCCCCCCCCCCAAAAAAAAAAAAAAAAGACGCCCCTGTTTTTATTTTTTTTACGTGTTGGAGGGTATAATAGATTCGGCACAGCCGAATTTAACACTCTCACTTGTTTTTTACTACCCCCATATTTATAATAAGTTTTCCAACAATTTTTTTTAAACATTTTTTTACAAAAACATTCTAAGCGATCAGTGTATGTTAAAAATATTCTATAACACGGTGTTATTTTTATAATCTCTACTATGTTTGTTATTCTAAAAACGAACGTTTGTTTTATTCTAATCGTTCAAACACGACATTTTTCGTGTTCGTTTAAACAAGCACAGCAAATTTTTTAATTTGTTGTTTAGCATCATAGTAAACATTCTCATTCGCAAACATTGTACTCTAAAAATAGTGTACTCTGAAGCGAATGATTTGGTGTAAGCGAAGAAGGGAATACATTTGAGCTCATGTCTGTTAAATACTCAAACTAGTTTAAATTGAAATACGTTCGATGATAAATTTTTCTAAAGAAAATTTTCAATTATAAATTTTTCTATAGAAAATTTTAGATAATAAATTTTTCTATAGAAAATTTTCGATAATAATAGTTAACTATATTGTTTAATAGAAAATTCTGAATACTAAATTATTCTAAAGAAAATTTTTGATACTAAATTTTTCTATAGAAAATTTTCAATAATAAATTGTACGAAAATCAATTTTTCTATACGATTTTTGTAAAGAAAATTTTTGATAATAAATTTTTCTATAGACATTTTTCGAAAAACTCTTATTATTTAAAAAGTTTCTATCGACAGTTTTCTATAATAAATTTTTCTATAGAAAATTTTCAATTATAAATTTTTCTATAGAAAATTTTCGATAATAAGTTTTTCTATAAAAAATTTTCAATACTAAATTTTCTATAGAAAATTTTGGATGATATATTTTTAAATAGAAAATTTTTGATCACAAATTTTTTTATGAAAAATTTTTGATAACAAATTTTTCTGTGGAAAATTTTCGATAATAAATATTTCTAAAGAAATATTTTCGATGATAAATTTTTCCATAGAACATTTTTGATAAAAAATATTTCTTTACAAAAACTCGATGATAAATTATTTTTATATCATAAATGGTTTTTTAGAAAATTTTTAAATCCTAAATTTTTGTATAAAAATATTCAATACTAAATTTTTCTATAAAAAATTTTAGTAAATTTTTTTGTAGAAAATTTTGGATACTAAAATTTTTTATAGAAAGTTTTTGAAATAAATTTTTCTATGAAAATATTTTCGACAGTAAATTTTTATATACAAAATTAATTTTACGAAAATGAATTTTTCGATACTAAATTTATAATCAAAAATTTCTATAGCAAAATTTATCATCGACTATTTTCGATAGCAAAATTTATTATCGAAAATTTTCTATGGAAAAGTTTGTTATCAAAAATTTTAGTATCCAAAATTTTCTACAGAAAAATTTACTTTCAAAAATTTTTTATAGAAAAATTTACTATTGAATATTTTTTATACAAAAATTTTGAATTAAAAAAATTTTCTAAAGAACAATTTATGATATAAAATTTTCTACAGAATAATTTATCATCGAAAATTTTTATTATCAAACATTTTTCAGAGAAAAATTTGTTATCAAAAATTTTCTATGGAAAAATTTATTTCTTTAGAAATATTTATTATCGAAAATTTTCCACAGAAAAATTTGTTATCAAAAATTTTTCATAGAAAAATTTGTGATCAAAAATTTTCTATTTAAAAATATATCATCCAAAATTTTCTATAGAAAATTTAGTATTGAAAATTTTTTATAGAAAAACTTATTATCGAAAATTTTCTATAGAAAAATTTATAATTGAAAATTTTCTATAGAAAAATTTATTATAGAAAATTGTCGATAGAAACTTTTTAAATAATAGAGTTTTTCGAAAAATGTCTATAGAAAAATTTATTATCAAAAATTTTCTTTACAAAAATCGTATAGAAAAATTGATTTTCGTACAATTTATTATTGAAAATTTTCTATAGAAAAATTTAGTATCAAAAATTTTCTTTAGAATAATTTAGTATTCAGAATTTTCTATTAAACAATATAGTTAACTATTATTATCGAAAATTTTCTATAGAAAAATTTATTATCTAAAATTTTCTATAGAAAAATTTATAATTGAAAATTTTCTTTAGAAAAATTTATCATCGAACGTATTTCAATTTAAACTAGTTTGAGTATTTAAACTAGCTTTAAAAAATTAATGTGAATACGGTATGAAACCCATTTTCACACTGGATGCCAGTTTTAGCTCATTGGCATTCCTTTACCAAATGCGGTTTTTGTTTAAGCATTGTTTTATGATCAGTTTATGTCACAAGGCCGCTGTTCCAAAAAAGTAATTCACAAAAAAATTTAAAAATGAAAATTTCCGAATATTTTTTGGTGTTCTAGATTTCATTTTCGAAGATTTTCGTTAGTTTTGTTTCACATAAAAAATTTTTGGGAAAAGTAAAATGAAAGTACTATTTTCGTTATAGCTTTTGGTTATTCGATTTTAATTTCGAATGAATACGTGAAAAATAGAACGCCGAATTCGATTTCCTGTGATTCGGAATAATTCATGTGAATTAAAAAGTTGTGAAAGACAGAACACGGTTTTAACATTGTTCCTTGATGCCACAAATTATGATAAAACGACCCAATAAACATGTAAAAGCTGTAAAATTAAAAAATTACCATCCCGCCCAATTCCGCACAATCCCGCCAATTTTTATAAAATATACTTTTGTACAAATCAATATTAAAAATGCAACCCTGCATTTGTCCACCTTCCCGCAACACACTGAACATACACTAGACGCAAGAGTCGCGCGAAAGCGATGAAAAATAAAATCCCAAAGGAAACCGGACCGATTAAATGCCCCAGATCAGGATGTATCCATTTGGAGAGCGGTGACCTATATGCTCTGGAATAGGAAAATGAAATACATTAATTTTTATGAATAAAAACATTTTTTTCCTCATTTCCTTAGTTGAATTTTTTTAGTAGGATAAATATTTTTACTTTTGTAAATAAACTACACGGTTGTATTTTTTGGTGCGCTCAGTTAGCCACGAAAAATAGCAACGAATTATTTTTTTTTAATAAAAAACCAAGTTTTTTTTATTAATTCATTTATTTCAAAAAACTGGACCCGGATTCACTTTGCACGCAACTCCGTAGTCTTCCTGATGACTTAATCTACATTGGGTATAAATTTGGCTAACTGATAATTCCTAGAACGGATGATGTCCCTCCCAGAAGTTCAATGACAAAAAAAATCAAAATTTCTTGTAAAATTTGTTAATAAAAAAATACCTAGAGCCTATTAGGTTATGCACGCAATGTCAAAGTCTTCCTGATACCTTATTCTACATTTAGTATTCATTTTGGTCACTGATAATTCCTAGAAGGCAAGATGTCCCTCCCAGAAGTTCAGTGAAAAAAAAAAAATCAAATTTTTTTTGTAAACTCGTTAATAAAAAAATACCTAGAGCCTATTAGGATATGCACGCAATGGAATTGTCTTCCTTATACTTGAATCTACGTTCTGTATTCATTTGGGTCACTGATAATTCCTAGAAGGCAAGATGTCCCTCCCAGAAGTTCAGTGAAAAAAAAAAAAATCAAAATTTTTTTGTAAACTCGTTAATAAAAAAATACCTAGAGCCTATTGGGATATGCACGCTATGGAATTGTCTTCCTGATACTTTAATCTACATTCAGTATTCATTTGGCTCACTGATAATTCCTAGTACGAAAGATGGCCCTCCCAGAAGTTCAATGAAAAAAAATATCGAAATTTTTTTGTAAACTCGTTAATAAAAAAATACCTAGAGCCTATTAGGATATGCACGCAATGGAATTGTCTTCCTTATACTTTAATCTACGTTCAGTATTCATTTGGGTCACTGATAATTCCTAGAAGGCAAGATGTCCCTCCCAGAAGTTCAGTGAAAAAAAAAAAATCAAAATTTTTTTGTAAACTCGTTAATAAAAAAATACCTAGAGCCTATTAGGATATGCACGCAATGGAATTGTCTTCCTTATACTTTAATCTACGTTCAGTATTCATTTGGGTCACTGATAATTCCTAGAAGGCAAGATGTCCCTCCCAAAAGTTCAGTGAAAAAAAAAAAATCCAAATTTTTTTGTAAACTCGTTAATAAAAAAATACCTAGAGCCTATTAGGATATGCACGCAATGGAATTGTCTTCCTTATACTTGAATCTACGTTCTGTATTCATTTGGGTCACTGATAATTCCTAGAAGGCAAGATGTCCCTCCCAGAAGTTAGTGAAAAAAAAAAATCAAAATTTTTTTGTAAACTCGTTAATAAAAAAATACCTAGAGCCTATTGGGATATGCACGCAATGGAATTGTCTTCCTTATACTTGAATCTACGTTCTGTATTCATTTGGGTCACTGATAATTCCTAGAAGGCAAGATGTCCTTCCCAGAAGTTCAGTGAAAAAAAAAAATCAAAATTTTTTTGTAAACTCGTTAATAAAAAAATACCTAGAGCCTATTAGGATATGCACGCAATGGAATTGTCTTCCTTATACTTTAATCTACGTTCAGTATTCATTTGGGTCACTGATAATTCCTAGAAGGCAAGATGTCCCTCCCAGAAGTTCAGTGAAAAAAAAAAAATCAAAATTTTTTTGTAAACTCGTTAATAAAAAAATACCTAGAGCCTATTAGGATATGCACGCAATGGAATTGTCTTCCTTATACTTTAATCTACGTTCAGTATTCATTTGGGTCACTGATAATTCCTAGAAGGCAAGATGTCCCTCCCAAAAGTTCAGTGAAAAAAAAAAAATCCAAATTTTTTTGTAAACTCGTTAATAAAAAAATACCTAGAGCCTATTAGGATATGCACGCAATGGAATTGTCTTCCTTATACTTGAATCTACGTTCTGTATTCATTTGGGTCACTGATAATTCCTAGAAGGCAAGATGTCCCTCCCAGAAGTTCAGTGAAAAAAAAAATCAAAATTTTTTTGTAAACTCGTTAATAAAAAAATACCTAGAGCCTATTGGGATATGCACGCAATGGAATTGTCTTCCTTATACTTGAATCTACGTTCTGTATTCATTTGGGTCACTGATAATTCCTAGAAGGCAAGATGTCCCTCCCAGAAGTTCAGTGAAAAAAAAAAATCAAAATTTTTTTGTAAACTCGTTAATAAAAAAATACCTAGAGCCTATTAGGATATGCACGCTATGGAATTGTCTTCCTGATACTTTAATCTACATTCAGTATTCATTTGGCTCACTGATAATTCCTAGTACGAAAGATGGCCCTCCCAGAAGTTCAATGAAAAAAAATATCGAAATTGTTTTGTAAACTCGTTAATAAAAAAATACCTAGAGCCTATTGGGATATGCACGTAATGCCATTGTCTTCCTGATACCTTAATCTACATCGGGTATTCATTTGGCTCACTGATAATTCCTAGTACGACAGATGTCCCTCCCAAAAGTTCAGTGAAAAAAAAAAAAATCCAAATTTTTTTGTAAACTCGTTAATAAAAAAATACCTAGAGCCTATTTGAATATGCACGCAATGGAATTGTTTTCCTTATACTTTAATCTACGTTCTGTATTCATTTGGGTCACTGATAATTCCTAGAAGGCAAGATGTCCCTCCCAGAAGTTCAATGAAAAAAAAAAAAATCAAAATTTTTTTGTAAACTCGTTAATAAAAAAATACCTAGAGCCTATTAGGATATGCACGCTATGGAATTGTCTTCCTGATACTTTAATCTACATTCAGTACGAAAGATGGCCCTCCCAGAAGTTCAATGAAAAAAAAATATCGAAATTTTTTTGTAAACTCGTTAATAAAAAAATACATAGAGCCTATTAGGATATGCACGCAATGGAATTGTCTTCCTTATACTTTAATCTACGTTCAGTATTCATTTGGGTCACTGATAATTCCTAGAAGGCAAGATGTCCCTCCCAAAAGTTCAGTGAAAAAAAAAATATCGAAATTTTTTTGTAAACTCGTTAATAAAAAAATACCTATAGCCTATTAGGATATGCACGCAATGGAATTGTCTTCCTTATACTTTAATCTACGTTCAGTATTCATTTGGGTCACTGATAATTCCTAGAAGGCAAGATGTCCCTCCCAGAAGTTCAGTGAAAAAAAAAAAATCAAAATTTTTTTGTAAACTCGTTAATAAAAAAATACCTAGAGCCTATTAGGATATGCACGCAATGGAATTGTCTTCCTTATACTTTAATCTACGTTCAGTATTCATTTGGGTCACTGATAATTCCTAGAAGGCAAGATGTCCCTCCCAAAAGTTCAGTGAAAAAAAAAAAAAATCCAAATTTTTTTGTAAACTCGTTAATAAAAAAATACCTAGAGCCTATTAGGATATGCACGCAATGGAATTGTCTTCCTTATACTTGAATCTACGTTCAGTATTCATTTGGGTCACTGATAATTCCTAGAAGGCAAGATGTCCCTCCCAGAAGTTCAGTGAAAAAAAAAAATCAAATTTTTTTTGTAAACTCGTTAATAAAAAAATACCTAGAGCCTATTAGGATATGCACGCAATGGAATTGTCTTCCTTATACTTTAATCTACATTCAGTATTCATTTGGCTCACTGATAATTCCTAGTACGAAAGATGGCCCTCCCAGAAGTTCAATGAAAAAAAATATCGAAATTTTTTTGTAAACTCGTTAATAAAAAAATACCTAGAGCCTATTAGGATATGCACGCAATGGAATTGTCTTCCTTATACTTTAATCTACGTTCAGTATTCATTTGGGTCACTGATAATTCCTAGAAGGCAAGATGTCCCTCCCAGAAGTTCAGTGAAAAAAAAAAAATCAAAATTTTTTTGTAAACTCGTTAATAAAAAAATACCTAGAGCCTATTAGGATATGCACGCAATGGAATTGTCTTCCTTATACTTTAATCTACGTTCAGTATTCATTTGGGTCACTGATAATTCCTAGAAGGCAAGATGTCCCTCCCAGAAGTTCAGTGAAAAAAAAAAAATCAAAATTTTTTTGTAAACTCGTTAATAAAAAAATACCTAGAGCCTATTAGGATATGCACGCAATGGAATTGTCTTCCTTATACTTTAATCTACGTTCAGTATTCATTTGGATCACTGATAATTCCTAGAAGGCAAGATGTCCCTCCCAAAAGTTCAGTGAAAAAAAAAAAATCCAAATTTTTTTGTAAACTCGTTAATAAAAAAATACCTAGAGCCTATTAGGATATGCACGCAATGGAATTGTCTTCCTTATACTTTAATCTACGTTCAGTATTCATTTAGGTCACTGATAATTCCTAGAAGGCAAGATGTCCCTCCCAAAAGTTCAGTGAAAAAAAAAAAAATCCAAATTTTTTTGTAAACTCGTTAATAAAAAAATACCTAGAGCCTATTAGGATATGCACGCAATGGAATTGTCTTCCTTATACTTGAATCTACGTTCTGTATTCATTTGGGTCACTGATAATTCCTAGAAGGCAAGATGTCCCTCCCAGAAGTTCAGTGAAAAAAAAAAATCAAAATTTTTTTGTAAACTCGTTAATAAAAAAATACCTAGAGCCTATTGGGATATGCACGCAATGGAATTGTCTTCCTTATACTTGAATCTACGTTCTGTATTCATTTGGGTCACTGATAATTCCTAGAAGGCAAGATGTCCCTCCCAGAAGTTCAGTGAAAAAAAAAAATCAAATTTTTTTTGTAAACTCGTTAATAAAAAAATACCTAGAGCCTATTGGGATATGCACGCAATGGAATTGTCTTCCTTATACTTGAATCTACGTTCTGTATTCATTTGGGTCACTGATAATTCCTAGAAGGCAAGATGTCCCTCCCAGAAGTTCAGTGAAAAAAAAAATCAAAATTTTTTTGTAAACTCGTTAATAAAAAAATACCTAGAGCCTATTAGGATATGCACGCTATGGAATTGTCTTCCTGATACTTTAATCTACATTCAGTATTCATTTGGCTCACTGATAATTCCTAGTACGAAAGATGGCCCTCCCAGAAGTTCAATGAAAAAAAATATCGAAATTGTTTTGTAAACTCGTTAATAAAAAAATACCTAGAGCCTATTGGGATATGCACGTAATGCCATTGTCTTCCTGATACCTTAATCTACATCGGGTATTCATTTGGCTCACTGATAATTCCTAGTACGACAGATGTCCCTCCCAAAAGTTCAGTGAAAAAAAAAATCCAAATTTTTTTGTAAACTCGTTAATAAAAAAATACCTAGAGCCTATTTGAATATGCACGCAATGGAATTGTTTTCCTTATACTTTAATCTACGTTCTGTATTCATTTGGGTCACTGATAATTCCTAGAAGGCAAGATGTCCCTCCCAGAAGTTCAGTGAAAAAAAAAAAAATCAAAATTTTTTTGTAAACTCGTTAATAAAAAAATACCTAGAGCCTATTAGGATTTGCACGCTATGGAATTGTCTTCCTGATACTTTAATCTACATTCAGTATTCATTTGGCTCACTGATAATTCCTAGTACGAAAGATGGCCCTCCCAGAAGTTCAATGAAAAAAAAATATCGAAATTTTTTTGTAAACTCGTTAATAAAAAAATACATAGAGCCTGTTAGGATATGCACGCAATGGAATTGTCTTCCTTATACTTTAATCTACGTTCAGTATTCATTTGGGTCACTGATAATTCCTAGAAGGCAAGATGTCCCTCCCAAAAGTTCAGTGAAAAAAAAAAAATCCAAATTTTTTTGTAAACTCGTTAATAAAAAAATACCTAGAGCCTATTAGGATATGCACGCAATGGAATTGTCTTCCTTATACTTGAATCTACGTTCTGTATTCATTTGGGTCACTGATAATTCCTAGAAGGCAAGATGTCCCTCCCAGAAGTTCAGTGAAAAAAAAAAAATCAAAATTTTTTTGTAAACTCGTTAATAAAAAAATACCTAGAGCCTATTGCGATATGCACGCAATGGAATTGTCTTCCTTATACTTGAATCTACGTTCTGTATTCATTTGGGTCACTGATAATTCCTAGTACGAAAGATGGCCCTCCCAGAATTTCAATGAAAAAAAAATATCGAAATTTTTTTGTAAACTCGTTAATAAAAAAATACCTAGAGCCTATTAGGATATGCACGCAATGGAATTGTCTTCCTTATACTTTAATCTACGTTCAGTATTCATTTGGGTCACTGATAATTCCTAGAAGGCAAGATGTCCCTCCCAGAAGTTCAGTGAAAAAAAAAAAAATCAAAATTTTTTTGTAAACTCGTTAATAAAAAAATACCTAGAGCTTATTAGGATATGCACGCAATGGAATTGTCTTCCTTATACTTTAATCTACGTTCAGTATTCATTTGGGTCACTGATAATTCCTAAAAGGCAAGATGTCCCTCCCAGAAGTTCAGTGAAAAAAAAAAAATCAAAATTTTTTTGTAAACTCGTTAATAAAAAAATACCTAGAGCCTATTAGGATATGCACGCAATGGATTTGTCTTCCTTATACTTTAATCTACGTTCAGTATTCATTTGGGTCACTGATAATTCCTAGAAGGCAAGATGTCCCTCCCAAAAGTTCAGTGAAAAAAAAAAATCCAAATTTTTTTGTAAACTCGTTAATAAAAAAATACCTAGAGCCTATTAGGATATGCACGCAATGGAATTGTCTTCCTTATACTTGAATCTACGTTCTGTATTCATTTGGGTCACTGATAATTCCTAGAAGGCAAGATGTCCCTCCCAGAAGTTCAGTGAAAAAAAAAAAAATCAAAATTTTTTTGTAAACTCGTTAATAAAAAAATACCTAGAGCCTATTGGGATATGCACGCAATGGAATTGTCTTCCTTATACTTGAATCTACGTTCTGTATTCATTTGGGTCACTGATAATTCCTAGAAGGCAAGATGTCCCTCCCAGAAGTTCAGTGAAAAAAAAAAATCAAAATTTTTTTGTAAACTCGTTAATAAAAAAATACCTAGAGCCTATTAGGATATGCACGCAATGGAATTGTCTTCCTTATACTTTAATCTACGTTCAGTATTCATTTGGGTCACTGATAATTCCTAGAAGGCAAGATGTCCCTCCCAGAAGTTCAGTGAAAAAAAAAAAAAATCAAAATTTTTTTGTAAACTCGTTAATAAAAAAATACCTAGAGCCTATTAGGATATGCACGCTATGGAATTGTCTTCCTGATACTTTAATCTACATTCAGTATTCATTTGGCTCACTGATAATTCCTAGTACGAAAGATGGCCCTCCCAGAAGTTCAATGAAAAAAAATATCGAAATTGTTTTGTAAACTCGTTAATAAAAAAATACCTAGAGCCTATTGGGATATGCACGTAATGCCATTGTCTTCCTGATACCTTAATCTACATCGGGTATTCATTTGGCTCACTGATAATTCCTAGTACGACAGATGGCCCTCCCAGAAGTTAAAAAAAAAGAATAATAAAATTTTTTTGTAAACTTGTTAATATAAAAATACCTAGAGCCTATTGGGATATGCACGCAATGTCATTGTCTTGCTGATACCTTAATCTATATTGAGTATTCATTTGGCTCACTGATAATTCCTAGAACGGACCCAATCCTTCCTAAAAGTCCAATACACAGAAATGAGATTTCCAAAAAAACACATATTGTTTAATATTTTCTTTATTTATTAATAAAAACGCTTACTATTTGGTATCAAAATGATTCTTAAAGTAATTCCAATTAAATCCAAAAAGGTTCGAATGCATCTGGGTTCATCTGATAGCTTTCCAGGATCAGCATTTTCTAGTTTCAAAGCAGCTGTCAAATAATTTTTGTCTACGGCATTGCCATGTCGAAAATTCGTGGCTATTTTTCGTGGCTAACCGAGCGCACTTTTATTAAACTAGTTTAAACTAATGCGAATATGATATAAACGTCAAAATTGAACTTCGTTTTATTTTGACAGATAAAGTGTTTAAATTGTATGGGGAAAACACATAATTAAACTAGTTGAAATGAATGCGAATATGGTATTACCACAGACTAATACAGACTCGACATAAGTGACAGGTGTCAAAAAAGTATTCTTGAACCATATGGTTAATTTTTTCAAATTATTCTACGAATTAGGTTAGAAAGAGAAAACTGATATAACGCGCCATAAGAAAAATGGATGCCAGATCGGTTTTTGTTGTTTCACTCACTCCTAAGTCGTAGAAAGTGTTGCCATGTAAGCGTAAAACGGACTAAAAACCGCTGTGTTTTCTCCTAAAATCGCTTAGTTTTTCCCCATTTTTTCTTATAAAACTCTACTGTCGAGTCTGTATTTAGTCTGTGGTATTACCACAGACTAAATACAGACTCGACAGTAGAGTTTTACAAGAAAAAATGAGGGGAAAAATAGCGATTTTAGGAGAAAACAGAGCGGTTTTCAGTCCGTTTTACGCTAACATGGCAACACTTTCTACGAATTAGGAGTGAGTGAAACAACAAAAACTGATCTGGCATCTATTTTTCTTATGGCGCGTTATATTAGTTTTCTCTTTCTAACCTAATTCGTAGAATAATTTGAAAATATTAACCATATGGTTCAGAATTACTTTTTTGACACCTGTCACTTATGTCGAGTCTGTATTAGTCTGTGGTATTACCACGCTTTTTAATAAAAAATAAAACAATGGCGCGAATTATTAATGTTGCCAACTACTTTTGAAAAAAAAAACGCTGAAACCACTTTGAAAATACATATTGATGAGGATTAGGGCTGCCAGACTTGGGGATTTCATTCGAGCAAAAAGGACAAGAAATCTCAATTGGGGATTGAGGATTTTTATGGGGATTTCAATCTCAAAATGAAAAAATATGTGTTTGAAAATCCCTTAGATTTTCTAAAGGTGCATGTTATAACACCTACACTTAAGACTTTATTACTCTCAGCGCAGCAATACAAACAAGACATATTTTATTTTCATGCTTTGGATGATACAACTAATTATACCCCAGATGTTTTAGCGGAACTTAAATCTCAACTTGAATCATGTGAAAATCTTTTGGAATATGCACCCGACAGTAAATGGTGTCTACTAACTTTTAAAGAAATTACAACTGGTTGATCCTTTAAGGGAAAATTATTATAAAGATTTGGCCTCAAAATGGATTTTACAAAAATGCTTGTCAATGTGGTCCCAATCTAAGGATGATATACCATCACGACTAGATTTATCACAAGAAGAACAATTATCCTGTCTAACAGATCGACATTATTTAGTAATTGCGGATGATATAATACTCTCGGAGGGATTAAAAAAACGTTATGTTGACTTAAAGACATTTAAAAATATATAGATATATGGGATTTTTTAATTAAATAAATAATGGATTCGAGATTTGTTCTTAATATAAAATTTTATTCTTTTTTTAGATCCTTTTAACTGGTTGATGGTTTGGTGGTACATCTTAATTTATTTTATATATTAATTCCTATAGTTCCAGGCTGGAACAAAGGGCCACAACAAAATGTCTCCATTCAGATCTGTCTTGTGCTAGCGTTTTAATTTCGGACCAAGATTTTTCCATCAAGCGAGCTTCGTGTTGCACCGTCCGTCTCCACGTATTAGATGGCCTACCAACTCTTCTATTGCCTTGTGGGTTCCATTCGATTGCCATTCTAGCAATATCTCCATTGGATCTTCTAAGAACATGACCTATCCAGTTCCATTTACGTTTCGCAATTTCTAGCCGAATTGGGGTTTCACCAGTTCTGTGCCAGAGCTCATCATTCGAAATAACATTTGGCCAGAAAATCCGCAATATTTTGCGCAAGGAACGATTAATAAATGTTTGGATGGATCGAAGTTCATGTGCGGAAGTGTTCCAGGATTCGCACCCATATAATAAGATGGATTTAACATTTGTGGAAAAGAGACGTAGCTTTGTATTGATTTGAATTTGTGGAGACCTCCATACTTTTTGTAGTACTCCAAAAGATTGTTTAGCCTTTTTAATACGATTGAAGACATCTGCGTCTGCACCGCCGGTATTAGTTAGAATACTTCCCAGATAACAGAAAGATTGGACATTTTCAAGTTCAACACCGTCTATTGCAAAATTGTTTCTATTTTCGGTATTAACACGCAGAACTTTGGTTTTGTCAATATTTATGCGAAGGCCAACATTTGAAGCTATTTCTTGTACTCGTTCTAGTTTAGTTTTCATATCTGCAAAACTATGTGACAGGAGGCAGATATCGTCGGCATAGTCCAAATCTTCTAGTCGCCCATGCAAACCCCACGTTATACCTCTTCTTTTATCCGTTGCTACCTGCATTACTATATCTAAAACTATATTGAATAGCAATGGGGACAATACACATCCTTGACGCACACCAGTGTGTACTGATATGGACGCTCCTAGCGCTTTTCCATGCAGAACTCGACACGTGGAGTTGTCATAAAGAGACTTAATAAGTTCTATTATATCTGCTGGAACACCTTTGCATCTTAGTGCATGCCATATTGCTTGATGATGAAGCGTATCAAAAGCTTTAGCGAAGTCTATGAATACCAGATAAAGTGGCGAGCGCCATTCGATAGATTGTTCCAATATGATTCTAAGGCTATTCACATGATCAGTACAGGAGCGGTTCATTCTAAACCCAGCCTGTTCGCTTCTTATTTCAGCTGAGAGAACGGAGGAAAGTCGAGTATGAATTATTTGTGCAATAACCTTGTACACCATGTTGAGAAGCGTAATGCCTCGCCAGTTCTTACATTCAGTAAGGTCACCCTTCTTTGGGAGTTTGATAATGACACCTTCCTTTATTTCCGATGGAAGATAACGAGACGACCAGAATTCCTCTATTAATGGGCTTATTATTGAAGAGCTGAGGACAGGATCAGCCTTAATTAATTCAGGGTTAATGTTGTCGGCACCAGGTGTCTTACCATTTTTTAGTGATTGAATGGCAGTTGCAATTTCTGTTTGTTCAGGACAGTTTATGTCTATGTCGGTCCTTTGATAATGGGAATTACACGTACAGTGCCAGAGTGTGATGGGTTGTTCTATAGACAGCATTTCGGTGTAATAATCAGTCCAGATAGTTAGTTGTCTATCGACTGTGGTTGCTTTACCTCCCCTAGGGTCCTTTAAGGGGTGAAAAGAAGTAAACGTTTTATTTGTGATCTGTCTTGCAATTCTGTATAGATCCCTGGTTCTGTGCGTGTCAGCAGCTACCTGTGCTTCAGAGGCCATATTTTCGATCCAGGTGCGCTTATCTCGTCTTGCACTACGTTTTACCATACGATCGAGCTGACTATATTGGGAGTTCAGATTGGCTATGGCCATTCTGGTACGCGCAGAGTTAATAGCTCCTTTCATATTTTTTCTTTCTTCTATTAACTGCCAGGTGTTGTCAGAAATCCATACTTTTCTCCTAGCTAGGGGGTATCCTAAATGGTTACGGGCGCATTCAGCAAAAGTGTCATTTATTTTGTTCCAGTTTCTTTTATCTTCATAGGTAAGATTTTCAAAGCCGGTACTAAGTGAGTTTATATATTCCTCTCGAATTGTGTGTTGCTGTAATTTGTTGACATCGTAGCGACGTGACGTATTCTGCCTTTCTGGCGTTCTTATTGCTGCAACTTTTAAACGTATTTCTCCTATTAAGAGGTAATGGTCAGATGCCATATCAGCACCACATTTGTTGCGTACATCAAGCAATGAGCCGCGCCATTTTCTGCTTATGGCTATGTGGTCGATCTGCGTTTTGTACAGTCCTCCAGGTGAAAGCCAAGTTACTTTATGTATGGACTTGTGAGGGAAAATTGTGCCGCCAATTGTAAGGTTATTACTAGCGCAAATCCCAGAGAAAAGTTCTCCATTTTCATTCATATTTCCCAGTCCATGTGCACCCATAACCTCTTCTAGGTTTGTATTGTCTGGTCCAAGCTGCGCGTTAAAGTCACCAGTCAGCAGCAATATGTCACCCATTGGTGTAGACTTGATCGTGCTTTCCAGAAGGCTGTAAAACTCTTCTTTGACATCGTAATCAGCATCCTCGGTTGGGGCGTAACATTGTATGCATGTTAGATTACGTGCTCGTGTACGAAGACGAATAGATATTATTCTATCAGAATGTGGTTGCCAGTTGAGTAACGCTCTTTTTGCCGGCTTTGATAGTAGAAAGCCTACGCCGCTTGATCTTGGCTGTCCGGTTGGTTTGCCTGAATATATAAACGTGAGGCCATCGGAAGTTATTATTTCACCACTATCTGGCCATCTAGTTTCGCATAATCCGAGAAAAAGGAGGTTGTATTCACTAAATACCTTACAAAGCTGAGCCAATTTTGAGGGTCCAAGTAGCGTTCTAATATTCCATGTTCCAAATCGTGTCCTTGATTTAAAGCTAAAGGTCGTCATCACGGGGGGATCAGTTAGATTTTCATTATTTGTGGTTTCGGTAATCATTTATGTTTAGGAGTGAATCGGTGATTAGCCGATAGCACCCGATTCTGGTGCTGGGGCTGCCAGCTGTAGCCTCCAGACATGCTATTTTCCACAACACATGTTGTGATATTGGTTTTCTTGGTTGGCGCCAATTGCTCGCCACGACGCTACAAGGATCATTGGCAAACTCGGGATTTGCGGAGTCTAGAAAGACCCCCCGAGACTCTCCTCTTGTAGCCGCTGACTGTCCGCGACTGCCATATAGCAGCTACTCCACATATCTGCGGAACGTACCACTATCCGCAACCTGTGACGCGTCCGGTAGCACTCAGCTGTGCGTCCCATAAGCAGTTAATATATCATATACCATCATGAAAATGACAGTATATGGTATATTATCCGCAAGGGCGGATTTTTTTATGTAAGCCTAATATTCCTATTTTAGTAAAGTATTTATATTCCATTGTAATCAATTAAAATAAAAAAATATATACACGTTTTTTCTAAATTAATAAATTCCATAAAATTTCAATAAAAGGCAAAACGTGATCTGAATTAAAACTTATTATTGTTGAATAAAAAAGTTTGCTCGAGTGTAAATTGAGCTTTTGAGCTGTCCTGAAAGATTCAGTTGGAGCAAATTTACAGGCAGACTTTTTTTGCTTGGGTAAAAGTCCTACGTTTGATGTTTGTGGTCAAACGGGGTAGAGAAACAACACGGTTCAAAAAAAGAATTCGTGATTTATTTCTACCCCGTTTGCTCAATAACATCAAAGACATAACTTCCACACAAGAAAAAAAAACTCGAAGTGTAAATTCCCTAAAACAAAAACGAGAGGAAGTGGGTCTTGAAAATTAGCTTTGCAAGATTTCAAGTGAATTGAAAAGTTGTTAAAGACAGAACAGAGGCTAAAATTACCTTACTTTTAAACAAAATCAAGTCTCGAAACGAACAGTGATATTATCAGAACATTGTAAGGAGTGTTTTTAAAAATATCCTTATAAAATTTGTATAGTAATAAGGTTAAAACAAAAAAGGGACATTATAAACCTCCTAACAATATCAAGACAGCATCCCTGATCGTATCGGGACTGGATTTTGGTTATATGTAAGGTAAGTAAGTATTTATTATTGGAATTAAAAAAAACATGTTATAACTTTTACATACCCGTTTCCAATGTTCAGACATTTGTTCAAAGATAAAGAATACCGAATTTGCTTTAAATAAAAAAATATATGGCATTGAACTTTAAACTGTTAAGCTAAGTACTCTGTTTTTTTGTGGTGAACATTTTACTTAAACTTTAAACGCCTTAAATCGCAATAAAACATTTAAAAATCAATTATTTTGACAACTATAAGAAAGAAACGATCATAACAAAACTGAAATGTCACTTTCACGGCAATTTAAATCGTCTTGTATAATAAAAATGCGTGAAAACTTTTTTAACAATTTCCCTGTTATTCCTCGCGTTGCGCCCTTGGTCCAAGTGGAGGATGTTGAACTTAGTTTGCAACGACGTATGCAGAGGGGGGGGCCCAACAACAACAACAAAAATAATTTTTTTTTATATGTATTGGAAAACACAAATCTCACGAAAAGAACAAGAAAATTTTTTTTGTTGTTGTTGTTGGGCCCTGAAAAAACAATCCTGCATACGCCAATGTTAGTTTGACATAAAAATGTTTCATTTGCTTAATAAAAGTATTAAAAAACCTTGTAATCACATTGAGGTTGGTTTAGTTCTTAAGAGGGAAACTTTTTTCCACCTGGACTGATTTTACCCCTCTCCGAACTTCACCAACCTATGACCATGAGACATATTCGTGCCAAATTTCAGAATTTGGCACGAATATGTCTCATTTTTATTTTGGACTACATCGTGCTTTCCACAGATGGACATCGCTAGAATGTCTTACAAGGGAAGTATCTCAACCCTTATGAACCGATTTGCCTGAAACTTAAAATATATATTAAAGAGACAATTCTAAGGTTGGGGTGTCTCGGCTTATCGGCCATATCGGGGATTTAGAGGTTCAAAACATGGGTCAAAAAATGGCGAAAAAATCGTTTTTTGGATTTTTCAGCCATTTCTTTTTAAGAAACTATATGATGTTTTCATATCAGAAGAAAGTTTTTTTTAAATGCCTATCCAATGGTGGCATAACCTTGTAAAAATTCGGCTTCTTTAAATATTTTTTTCAGGAAAATGTGTACATTTTGGGGGGTATGTATGTGAAAACATAGACCTACGATATCCATATGAATAAGAAATAATCTTTATAAAATTTAAGTCGACACATATTTTTGCCCTAGAAGATATTCCTGTTAGTTCGGAAGTTATCAAAATTTTCCCGAAGGTCCACATGGTTTCATAAGGGGACAACGAAATTTTTAATCACCGATATGGCCGATAAGCCAAGACACCCCAACCTTAAAATCGTCTTTTTAATATATATTTTAAGATTCAGGCAAATCGGTTCATATAGGTTGAGATACTTCCCTTGTTAGAATCTATCAGTGATCAATAATGTATATGGGGCATTCCAAGCCAAATCACTCACTTTTAGACCCGACCCCTTTCGATTTATTTTATTTTTGGATATGTTTTAGTCCTTATTAAATGCAACTTGGACACCAATTTTCAGCCTTTTATTCCAAGATAGTGTTGAGTAATCAATTCAAAAATTTCAAAATGGCGATTTTCTCCAAAAAATTAAAAAATTGAAATTTTTAATTAATTTTGACCATTACAAAATATAGATATTTTAAAAAAAGTTGGACAACGTTTTGTTGGTATTTAAATGCAGTTTTAGAAAAAAAATATGAAAAAATTATTCAAAGTAATTATCACATATTTTTTGACGTTTAAAAATTAAAATCGACTTTTTGAAAAAGTCCGAAACCCTCGATTTTTTTGTAAAAAACTATAAAAATTATACTCTAAATTACGCAACTTTTAAGCCATAACTCGAGATGTGATCACAATTCTTTCTATTTTTTTTTTAATTTTTAAAATTGCACCTTTTATGTTTTGGCTCTGATTTATTTTATATGGAGCTCAAAAAAAAAAAAAAAAATGGTAGATGCTGAAACTAACTTACCCTAAATATATTCATTTGGAGGTAAATATACGTCTCACAAAAATTTAGGCCGATCGGACATGTGTAAGGCGATTAGCATGGTCCTTGAAGTTTAAAAAAACGGATTACAAGGAAAAATATGAATTTTTTCTGTTTCCGCAATTTTTTTGGTATTTTAAGTTAAATTTTAATTCAAGTGATTACAGAATTATGATCTGGAGTAAAATGCCTTTCTAATAAGGTACTAAAAACTAAAATCGGTTGAAAATCAGCCAAGTTATTACAACTTCCCCAGGCATCTAGTGTGTGCCATACCACTTGATTAAAAAATACGAGTCCCTTTTTTTTAATTTATTGAAATTTTCTACTGTAATAACATTTTTTCATTATTCATGTTTCAGTGTAATATTTTTTTGGTTTTTCCAAATTTTAAAACAAAAAAAATATTTTTTTTTTTTTAAATAGAGATTTCAAAAGGGTGTTGAAAATGCAGGCATTTTTAGCACTAATTTAAAAAATGTTAGCAAAACCCAATATGAAAAATACTTGTCATCTAATTACATTTGAACTTGAAGAATAAAAAAATGTTATTACAGTCGAAAATTTCAATGAATTTCCAAAATCGTATTATATTTTAGCTTAATCAAGTGTTCAGTAAGGGTGGGATAGTGTTGTGTGAGATTTTAAGCAGCAATATTTGGAAGCGCTAGAACCGCTCATTTTGTGAGGTTGGTAAAAAAAGTGTATGAGCCAAAAAATGGGGGAGGTCGGATAGGATCTAGGGGTCGCTCATCGGGGTCAAAGTTGGGCGTAAAGGGGGAAAAATCCACAAAAAGCCCCAAAACTCCCCTGGTTTTGCTCCTAGAGGGGTCAAATGTGAGACCGGCCCCCATTATTTTTTCCCCCTGAACACTTTTGTCAAACATACCTAAGCCCTATCTCTAATCCCTAAGGGGGGTCCCATACAAAGGTTCAATTTTTAAAAAATCTTGCTCCTACCGCTCTAGCTGTCCTAGAAGTCACCCTAGAGGAATCAAATGTATGACCGACCCCCAATATTTTTTCAACCCCAACATTTTCTTAGAACATACCTACCCCATATCTTCAATCCTTAGGGTGGTCCCCATACATTTTTTTTTTTTTTCTTAAATTGTCATATTAAATCAGCTCCTACCGGTCCAATGGTGCCTCCTAGAGGGGTCATTATCAAGACCAACCCCCATTAATTTTTAGCCCCCCACACTTCTTCTGAACATACTAATTCCATATCTCCAATTCCTAAGGGGTCTCCCACACAAAACGACATTTTTGTAAATTTTGCTCCCACCGCTCTAACTCTCGCAGGGGTGACCCTAGAGAAGTTAAATGTGTGACTGACCCCCAATATTTTTTCAGCCCCAACATTTTCCCCAAACAACCCTACCCTCTATTTTTAAGCCTTAAGGGTGTCCCCACACAATTTTTTTTTTTAAATTTTTTTTTTATAAAATTTGCGCCTACCGCTCCCACTGTGCCTTTTAGGGACGGGAAATGCAGACTGACCCCCATTAATTTTTGCCTCCTTCATTTTTTCTGAACATACCTACGCCGTATTTCCACTTTGTAGGGGTGCTCCCCTGGGAAAAAGTAAGTGTTTGAAACCAAATTCGGCAAAACGTCTGGACCAGGAGTGCTAATGTTTGCGAGTTTTAAAGAGCAGTGGGAAAATATAAAAGACAAACTGTACAGTCTTGGCATATAAGATGAGTAAGTGGCAGGCAACATACCAGCTCAAGTCCAAACTGACATCAAGTTGTTTTCTTGGGCTCAAATAAAAGAAAAGCAACCCAGAGACGACTACAAGGAGTTTCTTGAAATTGTTTTATTATACCTTGGCGAAAATATTCCTAATAAGCATTTTAGCCCACCAGGACCCATCAGTCATGCTCGATGGATGGCAAAAGGCATATATTGCCTAAAAATGTTTTTGTTCCGAAAATATATCGGTTTGGCCAAAAAAGAATTAAATGCACTTCTTGATGTGACCGTTTTCATCAAAACAATTTACGTAAAAGCTTGGTTTAGCGCTACCAAAGCAATAGAAGCTCCAAAAAATGATTTGAATTTTTTGAAAGCGATTGCCAATTATGCTTCAATTGATAAGATTCTGTCGCAACGATTGGTCAAGAGATTCTGTGGAAATCTCTGGTATCTCAGTGGCGAAGCTGTTGCTCTCGCACTATTTGATCCGAATATCTCTTGTGAAATAAAACGAAAAATGTCGAATGCAATTCGTATATTTGAAGAAGAGAAAGAGGAATTGGAGGAAGAGTTCTCTGACGATGAGATGGACGAATCGTCTAACGAAGACAGCGAGGAAGAAGAAGACGATGATATAGGGGAAGAAGATGCCTCAGAGGATAGCGGCGACAGTGGCAACAAGGATTGTAATCCTCCAGTACATGTTGTTGGATTCGAAGGTGTGAAAAGAATTAACATGGCATCGAAACAAGTGAATCAAGAACTCATGAAAACTGACTTAAGCCACTACGACACACCTGAGACTCCAAAATTTTTTGCACGCTTTGGAATAACAACAAATTTCATTGCTTCCGATCCAAATACTTGGGAAAATCGTCAGGACTACCAGCGAGCGCTGCAAATATTACGTAAATTACATGTTGTCAACGACGCTGCCGAAAGAGGCGTAAAATTAATAGAAGACTATAACAACGTGTTGTGCCGTAACGAGGAGGAAAAAATAGTTTTGCTTCAGGTCGTGGCCGAAAATCGGAAACAATATCCATCACACGATAAAAATAAATTAATTTGATTTATAGTTATATTATTTATCATTTTTTTTTATTTTCAAGTTAAAAAAAATATTTTTTTACGCTTAACAAAAGTTACTATTAAATTACAAATTAAAGACCTCGGATTTCTCGATAAAATAAATAAAAAAATTGTAGGGTAACACCTTGATGATAGAGGGTAGGTATGTTTGAAGAAAATGTTTTGGCTAAAAAAATATATGGGCAGGTCATACATTTGACTTCTCTACATACATTACTAATTTAGTTTTCCCCAGGGGAGCACCCCTACAAAGTGGAAATACGGCGTAGGTATGTTCAGAAAAAATGTAGGGGGCAAAAATTAATGGGGGTCAGTCTGCATTTACCGTTCCTAAAAGGCAGAATGGGAGCGGTAGGCGCAGATTTTATAAAAAAAAATTAAAAAATAAGAAAAATGTGTGGGGAAACCCTTAAGGCTTTAAAATAGAGGGTAGGTTTGTTTGGGGAAAATGTTGGGGCTGAAAAAATATTGGGGGTCGGTCACACATTTAACTTCTCTAGGGTCACCCCTGCGATAGTTAGAGCGGTGGGAGCAAGTTTTACAAAAATGTCGTTTTGTGTGGGAGACCCCTTAGGAATTGGAGATATGGAATTGGTATGTTCAGAAGAAGTGTTGGGGGCTAAAAATTAATGGGGGTTGGTCCTGGTAATGACCCCTCTAGAAGGCACCATTGGACCGGTAGGAGCTGATTTAATATGACAATTTAAGAAAAAATAAAAAAAAAATGTATGGGGACCACCCTAAGGATTGAAGATAGGGGGTAGGTATGTTCTAAGAAAATGTTGGGGTTGAAAAAATATTGGGGGTCGGTCATACATTTGATTCCTCTAGGGTGACTTCTAGGACAGCTAGAGCGGTAGGAGCAAGATTTTTTAAAAACTGAACCTTTGTATGGGAACCCCCTTAGGGATTGGAGATAGGGCTTAGGTATGTTTGGCAAAAGTGTTCAGGGGGAAAAAATAATGGGGCCCGGTCTCACATTTGACCCCTCTAGGAGCAAAACCAGGGGAGTTTTGGGGCTTTTTGTGGATTTTTTCCCCTCTACGCCCAACTTTAACCCCGATGAGCGACCCCTAGATCCTATCCGATCTGCCCCATTTTTTGGCCCATGCATTTTTTTTACGAACCTCACAAAATAAGCGGTTCTAGCGTGTCGAAATCGAAAACTCGTGCACTATCCCACCCCTAGTGTTCAGTCATACGTTAGATGCCTGGGGAAGTTGTAAAATCTTGGCTGATTTTCAACCGATTTCAGTCTTTGGTACCTTATTAGAGAGGCATTTTACTCCGTATTATAATTCTGTAACCACTTGAATTAAAACTTAACTTAAAATACCAAAAAAATTGAGAAAACAGAAAAAAATTCATATTTTTCCTTGTAATCCGTTTTCTAAACTTCAAGGCCCATGCGGAACACCTTATCCATGTCCGATCGTTCTTAATTTTTTCGAGGCGTATTTTTGCCTCGAAATGAATATATCTAGGGTAAGTTAGGGTCAATATCTACCAATTTAATTTTTTTGGAGCACCATATAAAATAAATCAGAGTAAAAAAATAAAATGTGCAATTTTCAAAATTTGAAAAAAATAGAACAAATTGCGATCACATCTCGAATTATGGCTTAAAAGTTGCGTAATTAAGAGTAGAACTTTTAGACGTTTGTAAAAAAAAATCGAAGGTTTCGGACTTTTTCAAAAGGTCGATTTTAATTTTTAAACGTTAAAAAATAAGTGATAATTACTTCGAATAATTTTTTTAATATTTTTTTCTAAAACTACATTTTAATACCAACAAAACGTTGTCCAACTTTTTTTAAAATATCTATATTTTTAACTGGTCAAAATTAATTGAAAATTTTAATTTTTTCATTTTTTTGAAAAAATCGCCATTTTGAAAAATTGATTACTCAACACCATCTTGGAATAAAAGGCTGAAAATTGGTGTCCAAGTTACATTTAATAAGTACTAAAACATATCCAAAAACAAAATAAATCTAAAGGGGTCGGGTCTAAAAGTGAGTGATTTGGCCTGGAATGCCCCATATACTTCATGGGGTCCCTGAGCGATATTTCGGCTCGTTACAGACGGAATGAAAAAGTGATTATACCCCGATGTGATTGAAGTATATGCAAATGTCTAACAATGATCTTTGAACAGTAAGATTTCGAATGTGGGATTTGAAAGTTTGGGGACACTTAAAAGTCAAAGTGAATTTTCTTAAATATCTCAAAAACCACTTATTCGATCAAGGCAAATTAACAAAGCGCTAGTTTTTTTTTGTGAAACTGAAAGCACAGACTATATACAGACTCGACAGTAGAGTTTGATAAGAAAATATGGGGAAAAACTAAGCGATTTTAGGGGAAAACACAGCGGTTTTTAGTCCGTTTTACGCTAACATGGCAACACTTTCTACGACTTAGGAGTGAGTGAAACAACAAAAACCGATCTGGCATTAATTTTTCTTATGGCACGTTATATCAGTTTTCTCTTTCTAACCTAATTCGTAGAATAATTTGAAAATATTAACCATATGGTTAAAGAATACTTTTTTGACACCTGTCACTTATGTCGAGTCTGTATTAGTCTGTGCTGAAAGCTTGAGATCTTGCCTACAATTCAATATTTGAAATTTATTTCATCAACCATTCCAATGATACCATATTCAGCTTGATCGGATATGTAGTTTATGAGACATTAAAAAAAACACTTTTTTAACTTTAAAGACCTGCGCCTCTAAAGGGGGCGTGCCCCTAATGTTTGAACACTACATTCGACTTCTTAGAGGTCAAGGTATTTTTTTTAAGCCAGTTTGGTAATCTACGAGTTCCATGACAGAACCGTGTTTCAGTTACAGAAATAATAGTAGGTGGATCTGGAAGATCTTTTCGAAGATGAACACGATCTTTTATCAGAAATTACCTAGAACTTCAGGTTTTAGAGTAATTTAAGGTTAAAAGGAAAAAACTAACTTGGCTAAATTTCTTTTGGATTTTTTCTCTTTTTATTCTCAAGGGCTGGCATAATTATTTTCTGATTCTCTTTTTTCTTTATATTCTCAAGGGCTGATATACAATTTTAATTTTTGGCAGAGTAGGTATAGCCCTCCATACTGCGGTTGGAGGGTATACAACAACGCAACTTCCAAATATGCAGAAATTATATAAAATCGGGGAAAAAAAACTTACCTTTATTAATATGTAACTGCATTTATTTATATACATTTATTTACTTTAACACTTTGCCACACAAAATACACACGGATTTAAACAAATTTTAACACTTATTATTATTGGAATTTTCACAATTTTAATATATTGAAATTTCACTAAAAGACCGACGAAATATTTACCCGATCATTTTTTTCTTTATAAAAAAAGATAACTGTTTTTTTTTACTAACAGATCTTGTAGAGTTACCACCATAGAAAAAATCTTTTCTATGGTTACCACGCTTTTTAATAAAAAATAAAACAATGGCGCGAATTATTAATGTTGCCAACTATTTTTGAAAAAAAAAAAACGCTGAAACCACTTTGAAAATACATATTGATGAGGATTAGGGCTGCCAGACTTGGGGATTTCATTCGAGCAAAAAGGACAAGAACTCTCATGTAGGGATTGAGGATTTTTATGGGGATTTCAATTTCAAAATGAAAAAATATGTGTTTCTTCCATATCTAATTTAAAATCTGGCTTTTTCATTTTAAATAAATGTTTTCTTTATTTTTTTTTTTTAATTTAATTCGAATAAAATTTTATTTGTTTCGATTTTGTTTCCTATTTTTCAGCTAACATTTATACATTTTTTAATGAACAATTTCTAATTAACAATGATTTAAATATTTATAAGATCTGTTTTTTTTTATTATTACTTTACAATAATTCAAAAATATATTTACGCGAATAAAATAATTGATCCACTTAAGTTTTTTTAATTTTTGTTTAAATATTTAACTTTTTTTAATTCTAATTTAAATTGTATTTTATTATTTTTTAGATATTAAAAACCCGTTCAAATGTTTAAAACTTTTCTAGGAAATAATTCTTGGTCCTTTCGTAAATCAATTCACCATGTTTAGGAATTTGTGAGTGTTCTAATATTAATTTCGTTATTTAAAGCTTAAAGTTTAAAGATATCTAATTAGTTTTGATTTTATTAATATATTTTTAAAATATGTATAATTCCTTTACATATTTAATTATTTGTTAATTTGTTTTTAAGTTTGTCATTTGTAAACCATCGAAGTAGCGGTCTACATAGTACACAATAAAACATAATGTTCGTCTGGCTGCCAAGTCTGGGTTTTAACTATAATTTCGTCACGAAACTAAAATATAAATTTGGTAGAAATTTTTAGAAATAAAAAATTAAAAAAAAAAAAAAATATGTTTAAAAATCCAAAAAAAGATTTTTAGTGATTTGGATAGTGACTGTTGCGCTGATTCCAAATCCGGAGCCTAAATTTGTCTATCACATCAGGATTTTGAGTAATTCGCGGTTAAAGTGCCGAAAAAGGGCATTTTTTACCATTTTTAAAAGCTTATAAAATAAGATCCTGACATGCAAACGACTTGGTATCAAGCTCATTCGAAAGCCTATAATTTTCTCTTAAGATAAGATAAAATGTTCTAAAAATTTCATTAGCAAAAAAACTAAATTTTAAAAATTTTAAAATCAAACAGAAACAACTTTAAATTAAATATAAATTGATATATCAACTTTTTTTGGTTTCATCCAAAACGCAGCGACAAACCCCAGATTTGTAGAGCGGTGTAATCCGTGTAATACCCAATTCACACCTGAGGTGAAATCAAGTTCAAACAAGATTTCGATCACATGGTTCTGTATCATTTTATACACAACCTTATGATCGAAGGTATGAATTAGGTAAAACACTATTTCCAATTTCGGCAAATAATACACTGAAAAAATTACTCTGAAATTTTAACCGCCAAATATTTCGGCGGGTTTCAAGAAAATGGGTATAAAACATATATGGAAATTAAAGAGGACGTAAACACCTTTAGTTTTCTGTTTATACTTTTTTTAAAGACCTTGTGCAATTTTTTTTATCTTAACCTAAATTTTTTGTTTTTTTCACAGTAGATTTTTTTACATATTTGGACCGATTTTATTTTTAGTTTAACTTTTGGATTTGAAGCAGTGCTAAAAGAAAAATATTATGGTATGACTTCAACAATCGCTAATGTTGCAAAATAGCAAAAATAAAAAATCGCTATTTTTGTTTTTTTTTTTTTGTTTTTGTCAAATTTGGGTCGAGTCCCCTAAAACCAGAGCTTCGAAGAATGACATCCTTTTCGAATGAATTCTCAAAAAAATCCATTCCATTTCCATGGTCAGTGAATGCATTCGATTTCATAAATCAACATTAAATGCAGCCCTTGGAATTCATTCGATTGAATGAAAAAAAATTAATGCATTCTTGTTCACAAAGGTTCGAAAGAATTAATTCTTTAATTCAATTTTCTAATTCGAATTAAAAAAATAGAATTTGGCATTCCCTAAAATCATTCAACTTTTAAAATCACTGAATTAATTCTTTCAAGAATTCATTCCTTAAGAATGATCATTCTTAAGGAATGAACTATTTTTTTATCCAAATCAATCTACTACAAATTGAATGGTGAAATTTTCTTATCATTCAATTTTAAACGGTGAAGCGCAATACACATACACACAAATTTATGCTTGTGTGGGTAGCAGCAGACGAGACGTCGACAAAACAACAGCCAATCGTTTACACACGAAGATGCTTAAAATGTACACAAGCAACACATTTTTGAAAATATGAAGGGAATGAAATAAAAAAATCATCATTCAATTTGTAATAGATTTGAATGATGAACAATTTTGATCATTCAATTGAATGATTAGCTTGCAAGGAATTAATTCTTTTGGGAATTAATTCAATTTGATTTAAGCTTTGAGAATTAAACCTTTGAATTAATTCGTGTTGAATGCTATTAAGGAATTATAATTCAAAGCTTTTCAAAACAGAATTGAACTTTTTGGGAATTAATTCTCAATAGAATTAATTCGTTCGAAGCTCTGCTTGTTCATTCGATTTAGAAAAATCGAATGCATTCGATTTTTTATCATTCCACTGCGAATGCAATCGATTTTTTAAATAGATATACCAAAACGAAGCCAAATTTTGGTCCATAGTATCGCCGACTCTCTTTACTTAGGATTACCCTAACGGGCTCTAATTTTGTATCCAAAAAAAAATTGTTGTTCTCGAAAATTTTAAAAATGCACATATAAACTGCCTACACGACAAAAAGTGTGAAGAGTGTTGGCGATACTATGGACAAAAAATTGGCTCCGTTTTGCTCTATCTTGGTAAGTTTTTTATGCAATGAATGAATTAGTCATTCGATTTTTCAAATTGAATGAAAAGAAAATCGATTGCATTCGCAAGTCGAATGAAATAAATCGAATGCATTCGATATTTATAATTTGAATGACCCTAAAGTGAATTCATTCAATTCGCTAAAATGTGATTGGGGAATGCAATCACTAAATTTTCATTCAGAATGCCAAATCGAATTAAGGAATGAAATCCTTCGAAGCTCTGCCTAAAACATATAAAAAGACGATTTTTATTAAAACAAGTAAAAAGTTAAATTCGGCCTTGCCGAATGTAGTGATACCCTCCACAATTTCAAAAAGATTATTGCAAAAAACTTTATTTAAAAGGAAATTACTTTTGAAAAAAAAAATGTTTTTTGAAAAAAAAAAAATTTCCACGAAAAAAATTTTGGTAAAAAAAAATCCGCGATTTTTTTTCTTTTTTTGTCAAAAAATATGTTCGTACCTGTTGAAATACCATTTGGTGTTCAATTATGTTCACATATGTCAAACAGAAGCCGAATTAAAGCATTTTGTAGTTTTAGGTTATGTTGAATGTATTGAAATTTTTGAGGTGTGCTTACATTTTCGTTCATAACTTTTGAACCGCTGAACCGATATCTCTCAAATGCAATACCAAACTTCTCGGGAGAACTTCCAATAAATATATTAAGTTTCAGTCATCTCTGTGCAATATTTTGTCCGCGACAGCATTTTCCACAGACAGACGGACATCGCTAGAATGTCTTAAAATCGATCGGGCATCATGAATATATATACTTTATGGGGTCCCAGATTGATATTTCGATGAGTTACAAACGGAATGACAAACTTATATATACCCTCTATCACTAAGTGGAGGGTATAAAAAAACCAGTGAATAAAAAAATTACCGGGTGTTTCTTCTACACGATCCACTGTGCAGTGAGAAAAATTTCCTCTTAAAAAACTAAACCAACCTCAGAAAAAACCCCAATTTTTTTACCGGGCCGAGTTGTTTTCGTTAAGACACTTCCATTGGTATGTCATATGTAAAGTATCCAAGGTTTGGACATTTTCTCAAAAAAGTGAGAGGTGTAAGAAAGTTTGTGATAGGTCAAATGACTTTTAAGGACCGGTCACTTTTCTGCAGGGATATTATTGATAATAAAAAACATACCTGGAAAAATTGTTTTAATTTACATCGCATATCTCCGGTGTCAATACAATGTTGAACAAATTCAGACTCCCATGATTTTGAACTTCTGATTCTAAATCTGTCTTCCAAATTTTTTAAGCAAGCAACGTTTAAAAGAAATTAACAGTATTTTATTCTTCCCTGTAACGTATTCTTAAGTTGCTCACACTACATAAAACTTGATATTATGGACCTCGAGTATTTTGCACTTAAAAATATAAAAAAACGCTAAATAAATACATTTTGGTGATCTACTTGAACATATTTTTGCGTCGGAGAAAAATAATATTAAACTCAAAGAAACAATAAGAAAAAAACAACAAAAAATTTTAATGGAATGCTAATTTTATTAATATTTTTTATAAAAACATTTTAAAATGTTTTTTTTTTATATTTTTATTTTAAATTAATTATTAAAGAATTATTTAAATTTAAAGCCATAATAAACAAAAAAAAATTAAATTAAAAAGATCACATAAATTACAATAAAAGTGATAATTTGTATGAAAGAAAACAAAAAAAAAAATCTAAATGATTTTACCAAAATAAAATGCAAAAGATATAAATTTCATTTTATATAAATTCAATTCTTCACATTAATTTTTTTTTTATTTTTGTAAACTTTTAGGTAATAAATATTGGACCATATTGTTTAATAGTTTAACTTTTTTAAAGGTTTTTGTTTATATTTTTTTAAAATTTTTTTCACTTTTAATTTTTTTAAATCGATCGTTTTTTTAGATTTATTATTACTTTAAATTACGTTTGTTTTCAATTTTTTTACATAAATATTTTTAAAAACTTATTTATATATTTAAGAAATCAATGATTTACAAATTATTAATAAACTTAAAAATAATTGTTTTTTTTTCTAAAGTCTTAAAAAAACGATAAGTTTATAATTCAAATTGTGTTCTAATTTTTTGTTGTAATTTTAATAAAAAAATAAAAATTATTTTAACTTATTAAAATGTTTTTTTTTTTTTTTAATGAATTTTTGTTTATACACTTCTTCTTCAATTTATACTGATATTAGTTAAATATTAATTAAAAATTAAAATATTTATAAGAAAATAATATATATTTAATAATTATTGCCTTATTTAAGCAAATTCGTTAATGATTTTCTTTTTAAAGTTTTTTTTTTTAAGTTAAAAACGTTTTTGTTTTTTAAATCGTTTTTTGAATGTTTTATGTGTTTGGGGGAATTTGAATTTTCAATGCACTGCATCAATGTCTCTTTGTGCTCGGGATATTTTTAATTTATCTTTTGGAGTATTATCTTCACCAGATTCTAAGGCAAACATTTTCATTTTTTCTTTGAAGGATAATTTTTCTGGTACAGCTTCGTTACTACTGCGTTGTTGTTGCTGTTGTTGTTTTTCAGCTAAACGTCTAGTACGGGGATCTCTGTAATGATTTTGAAAAAAATTATTATATTTGTCTAAAATTATTGAAATTTAAAAGAAAATTACCTATAAACTTCTTGAGCTCCTATAACACCAGGCGTGGATTGTACAGAGGTATTCCAAGCAGCAGTATCCGGTGTTGATGGCATAGATGGTAACATAGAAGCATCCATATTTTGAGGAAGAAACTGTAAGAGAGAAAAACAAAAATAACATAAATAACATACAAATTTTCAATAATAAATTCACAACGAAATTATTTCAGATATTTATGATTTTTACACCCAAGTTTTACAATTTTATCATTATCTAAATTAATTTTTTTATTCCCGCCCACAAAAGAGGGCTGGCCGAAAAAAAGTAATTTTCTAGGTGGCAGGACATAATCCCCACGGACATTACCCCATAACGGAAATGGGGATTATGACCGAATTCAATACGGTCATAATCCCCATAATAGTTGTGGGGACTATGACCGTTTCCAAAACGGTCACAATCCCAATGGGGATTATGTCCGTTCCTTGTTGGGATTACGACCGAAATTTGTTCGGTCATATCCCCCATTCACATTATGGGGAGTAAGTCCAAAGCAATTTTGGTCATAGTCCCCGTTTTCTGCAGAGAGTGTGGGTTTAATGCATGGAGTTTGTAATCCTTAAGCCCGACCGAAGGCCGGCTTCGCAGAAAAACTTTTAAGTAAAGAAAAAATATTTTAATTTGACCAACTATGTAGTATAGAAGACATAATCCCCATAATGGGGATTATGGCCATTTGTTATGTGGTCATTATCCCCATAAATCTGGGAATTATGTCCGTTTTTTATTGGGATTATGTCCAAACAATTTTCGGGCATAGTCCCTACAACCATTATGGGGATTATGGCCGAAATGAATTTGGTCATAATCCCCATAACGGAAATGGGGATTATGTCATGTCACCAATTTTCTAGTCCCCTAGGTCCAAATGCAGGCCTTTAAGATTCTTCTGACTTTGAGATCGTTTTTAGAAATTTGTTAATTTTTTAAGGGGAACTTTTTTCCCACTTTTCTATTTTACCTAGTGCATGTAGCATGATCATAAGACATATTCGAGCTCATGCTTTCCACATACAGATAGATGGTGTTGGAGGGTATAAAAAGATTAAAAAAAAAAAAACAACTTTATTTAGAAAAAAAAAATTGTGGATTTTTGGGGATTTTCATTTTAAGATTGGGGACATGAGCAAAAAAGTTTCTGGCAACACTAATGAGGGGACAAAAATAAGGGATGAATTGCAGTTTATGGGGTACACGGAAATTAAAAAAAAAAAAAAAACTAAAAATGTCACCCGACCGGGAAGCACATCTAAGCCCCTTATAAAGTAGCGAATTTAGCACTGACTTTAAACGGGAAAAATGCTTGATACACAAAAAAAACTTTATTTAGCAAAGCCACTAAATTAATTTATGGAGTTTGTAATCTTTAATTACGGCCAAAGGCCGTCTGCGCGGAAAAAATTAAAAAAGTTTTTGTAAGATGTCCCTTTTAAAAAGGACCCCAAAAAAGGGCTCGGCGCCACTAATCAATAATTTTGTTTTTTTTTTTTAATTCTAGAGCGGATGGCGTTTTCAGTTTTTTTTTTTTTTTTCGATTTCAGTGTGTCCAATAAACTGCAATTTTGCCAAAATAAGAGTTAAGTACCAGTTTTTTAAGCTGCCCCATCTCAAATTTAAAAAAGGGTTGCCACCTTATGAAAAAATGTGGGCTTTCGGGAAAATCCGAATTAAATCCGAACAAGCAGAAAAATACGGGTCAGCTTAATTTTAATAGAGGTTAAAGATGGGCACATGAGCAGATTAGAGCGTGATTCACGCGTTAGTGTGATTCAATTTTACTCACGTGATTGTGAGTGAGTGTGAGTGGAGAAAAAAATTGCGTGAATAAGTTTGCGTGAGTGAGGGTGCGTGAGTCGATTTTCTTGCGTGAATTTGAGTTATTTATTTGCTCTTCATGTTTTCTTTAATACCAAAAAAAGCAACAAAAAAATTTTAAAATTTGGCTTAACTTATGATTTCGTCCCAAAAAAAATTTAAAATTTCGCTGAACTTTAAATTTTGCTGAAAATTATGAAAGATTTTTGAAATTTTAGCTTTTGAATTTTTTTTTGTATAAATAAGAGTTTAGTAAGTGTGAGTCAACGTGAGTGTGAGTGAAGCTTGCGTAAGAGCACGTGAGCGTGAGTTGTATTAAATTTACTCACGTGATTGTGAGTGCGTGTGATTAGAAAAAATGTGCTCGTGAGTGAGTGTGCGTGATTCAAAAATTCCTGTCGTGAGCGTGAGTGAGTGTAAGTCAAAATTCACTCACGCGTCCATCTCTAATAGAGATTATAATACATATTTGATTTTGGCGGTCGTATGTATATGCCTCCCAATATAAGGAACCCCAAAGTTAACTTTACATTTTTAAAAATAAGGACTTAACGAAGCCGAATTTTGACACGACCTATACACCATTGGATAGGCCTTAAAAAACCTGTATAAAATGATCATACAGTTTCTTTTAAAGAAATGTGAAAAATCCTCAAAAAAACTAAAAATAAAAAACCGTTTTCCCCCTCCCTTTTGACCAGCTAAATGTGAGACTGGTAATACAGGTAACTCTTATTTTCGTTCCCTCTTTTCCATGTGCAAGTTTTAGGACAATCGGTGGGTGCCCTGTGAAAGACCTTCCTCGTTAGTCACCAATTCCATTTATATACTTACACTAGCATCCTCTCGTATTGTATTCAATTGATCCATTGTTCCCATATTATGCTGTTCCATTGTTACATTATAATCCATTTGATAGGAAACACCAGCAACATAATTATTTTCATCATCATGAAATGATACACGTTTATTATCACGCATTAACATCATTGAAGATGAAGGACTGGCATTATTACTATGCGAACTATGCGCCGCAATATTAAACATATCCATAGTGGAGGATGATGGTGATGATTGTTGCGATGATGTAGTTATTAAATTATTTTGTATATTATTATTGTTGTTATTCATTAATATGCCAGCCGTGGATGACGATGATGCTGCTGACGAAGAAGTGACCGATGATTTCTTTTGTAAATCCGCTGAATTAATTGTAGCTGTTTTAAGAAGACCTATGGAAGAGTTTCGTAATTTTTGTTGAGACATTATGAGATATGAACTATTACGTTCCGGTGGTGGTGGTGGGGGTATAGAAGAATTTTCCATATTCATATTGGTATCAAAAGAAGTGGAGGAGGGTATAGACGAAGTGGTAGAGGTGGTGGTGTAGGTCGAGGAGGAAGAGGAGCTAGCCAGTGATAGCTGTGCTATATCTCGGGTTAATGATGATACGGGATGTTCGGTATGTAAATTTTTATCATCGGCAAATGAAGTAGATTTTTGTGATTTCGAGGGTGAGGAGGGAGCTGCATTCGGACCATCGTAACGATTATTTTTCAATATAGATTTAGGTTGTATGGTCGAAGTATTGGAGTTACTGGTAACTATGGTAGTGGTTGGTGGTGGGGGTTGTTGTGGTATAGGTGGTGCGGGCTGTGTAGCTTCCGCAGCTGAATTTCTAGCTGATGATAAGGGTGATGTATCATTTGAATTACTCTGGCTTGGAGCTAATTTAATTTCAGTTTGTCTGAAATTGGTCACTGGTGTTTGTATAACTTGTTGTTGATGATTTAAACGGAATACTTCATGTAAATTATCTTTTTCATATGATGTTTCACTTTCATCTTCTTGTTCTTCCATTTCTTGAGCTCTACGTTCAAAATCTCTTTCGAGTATTAAAGTTTTTAAAAGTTCATCTTGTTGTTGTGTTCGTTGCGCTAAAGAGGAAAGTTCATTGATTTGTTGTTCACGCCACTGGCGTATATGTTCCCGACGCATTTCTAAATCTTTTTCACGTTCCTCACGTTCCCAAGGATTTGTACCATGCATATTTTTTTGCTGTAAGCTGGCACCAGCAGAGGCGGGTAAATAGCCTCCTTTGGGGGGATCTATAGTACTGGCTACATAATTCATTCCGGGAGCAATTTGTTGGGTAGCTTTATAAAGAGGATGTGTTGTGGTGGGCGGTAGAGGAGGTTTATCCTCTCCCGGTTGTTGTGTAGGTGGTTGTTGTTGATACATATTGGGATTTATATAAGATTGTTGTTGTTGCTGCTGTAAGGATAAACGATTTTGTTGTAAAGGTTTAGGTGCTGTAGGTGGCAATTGTTGCTGCTGTTGTTGTTTTGGCGGTGTTAACTGCTGTTGTTGTTGCATAGTTCCCGGTTTTGGGGGTAAAGTCATAAAATTACCCTGCTGTTGTTGTTGCTGCTGCATAAAATTCGGTGAATGTTGTGCTGACTCCGCACCTTGTTGTATAAATTCTGGACGCATATTTCTTCTTAATGTTTGAGCTCCTCCTCCTCCTCCAGCTGGTGATGGTTGTGGTTGTGTTTGATTTAAATAACCATTTGTTGATGATTGATCCATCATGGAACTATTAAATCTTGAGGCCTCATCCGTCATCGAGGAAACATTTTGCATTGATTGACTTGCTGCCATGTTAGACATTGCTGTTGGCATATTCTGATGTTGTTGTTGCTGTTGATGTGCTGCTGCATGTTGTTGCTGGTGTTGCTGATGATGATACATGTTGCTAATGTTAGGCATTGATGGTGCCATCATTTGTTGTATACGTAAACTTTGTTGAGTTTGAAAATTTTGTGTGGATTTTGAACGATTGCCTAATGTTAAACTTTGTTGTTGTTGCTGATGATATTGTTGTTGTTGCAAAGGTGTCATGTGTTGCAGTTGCTGAGGATGTAGCTGCTGTTGTTGTTGCTGCTGCTGCTGCATACCACTTAAATTGGTAGTTGATGCACTAAAAGCATGAGTGTGTTGTGGAAATTGTTGTTGCTGATGTTGGTGTTGTGTTGCTGCTGCTGCTGCAGCCGATGATGGTTGTTGATGTTGATAATATGCTGATTGTGGACGGCTTGGTGGCATATTAGATGTATGTTGTTGGGGATGTTGTTGATTTTGTTGGTAATTTTGTTGTTGTTGGGTTAGGTTTGTTGCTTGATTTGCTGTACCATTTATTGGCGAGAGTATTGGATTTTGTATATTTTGTGGGGAATTTCCATTGTATGCGTTCATTCCGGAATGTGATAGCATGGGAGGTCTACAAAAAGAAAAAAAATGAAAATTTAATAATTAAAACATATATCTCTTTTAAGAAAATTATGAGGCATAATTTTTTTCTCTCTTTTATATAAATATCGGAAGAACCCCGGTAGGCTAGCATGGGGGTGGTAAGTTCGATTCCCATCAGAGGCCTCGTTCCTTTTCAATTCAACGAGAAGACAAACATTGTGTTTACACTATTTACAGATGTAACTTGTTAAAGATCGATTGTAATTCGAAGATTTCATTTGGAATTCGAAGATTATATTTTTAATTCGAATATTCTACGTGTAGTTCGAATACACTATTTGTGATTCGAATATTTTAAATGTGATTGGTAAAATTTAATTGTAATTTGAAAAAATCAATTAAAATTTTTAAAAGATCAATTGTAATTCGAAAAAAATAATTGTAAAAGATCAAATGTAATTCGAAAAGATAAATTGAAATATAATTTTGAATTTTATTCGACCTTTTATATAATATTAAGAAATTAAAATACTCGAGCTCGAGGCCTTTTTTAAATTATTTTTAATTAATAATTCTTTTATTTGTTAGTTGCCGATATTTCGTCTTTCTTTGAAAGACATCATCTGGGCTTTAATATTAAAATAATTACGCACAAAAACTTTAAATACAATAATGAGTTTTCTCATCAACGTCTAATTATAAATTGAAATTCGAAAAGATCAATTAAAATTCGAAAAAATATTAATTGTAATTCGAAGATTCGAATTGATGTTTTACGAATTACATGTAAAACATCAATTCGAAAAGATCAATTAAAATTCGAAAAAAATCAATTTAGGAATTACAATTGATCTTTCATGAATTCGAATTGTTTTTTTTTTCGAATTATTACAATTAATACTTTTCGAACAACAATCGATCTTTTAGGAATTGCAATTGATCTTTTTCGAATGACAATTGATGATTTTCGAATTACAATTGATCTTTTACGAATTACAATTCATCTTTTACGACTTACAATTCGAATATTCGAATTACAAACGGAGTATTCCAACTGCAATTGATCTTTTACGAATTTGGAGTAGTCGAATTACAAGTAGAGTCTTACAAATGGAATCTTCAAAATTCAAATGGAATTACAATTAATATTTTTCGAACAACAATCAATCTTTAAGGAATTGCAATTGATGTTTTTCGAATGCCAATTGATAATTTTTGAATTACAATTGATCTTTTACGAATTACAATTCATCTTTTACGACTTACAATTCGAATATTCGAATTACAAACGGAGTATTCGAACTACAATTGATCTTTTACGAATTTGGAGTAGTCGAATTACAAGTAGAGTCTTCGAATTACAAATGGAATCTTCAAAATTCAAATGGAATTATCGAATTACAAGTAGAATCATCGAATTTCAATTGATCTTTTACGGTGTAGTTCTCAGTTAGATTGAATAAAATAAATATCGAAAATTGTGACCTTCCTTTTTAGAAACGAAAAATCGTGCTTTCCCGTGTAAAAATGTATTAGATCTGGTCTCATTTGTTCATATCTTGTTTGATCTGCTTATATCTTCTAAATATGATCAGATCATTTTTAGATCCAGAAAATGGTAACCAACTTCTGGATCGATAGATTTGATTATAATTGAATTATATTTGATAAGATATAAGCAGATCGGATCAGATATGAGAATATCAGACAAAAACAAGTAAGAAAATTATAGTCGGTCAAGACCGACCATATAATACCCTACACCAGAGTTTCCCGGAAAATGGGTCCCATGGACCGATTGTTCTATATGTTGTAAAATCTTTAATAAGTGTAAAAAAACACTCACAAATCAAATTTGAGTGAAATAGGCTTTTATTTTTGACAATAAACCGCTTTAACTGAATATCGGGCGAAATTTTCACAAGGGGTTGAGTCCAAAACTGGTCCGATGATTATCAGGTTTGATAAGGTTATTTAAGTATGCGTTTAACATACACAAACAAAATTTTAATTAAATATTTTCTATTTTCATGAAATTTGAGACATTTATGTAAAAATCGGGAAGGTGGTTTGTATGGGGGCCACAAGAAGAACTGGTCCGATTTCTTTGAAATTCGGAATGGTGATTTGTGAAGACAAAACATGTTTACCTTCTAAATTTCAAAAAGATACCTTTTATAATACGGTTATTAGAGTCATTTGAGCCAAAACTAAAGAGTACCTTTGTATGGGGGCTAGGTCTAAATATGGACCGATTTTTTCCATTTCGTCCTTCGCTTCGTCCTTGGGCCAAGAGAGGCTTAAGTTTCAAATTTCAAGTCAATTGATTCAAAATTGCGACCTGTATCGTGTTTACACCGTTTACATGGACAGACAGACAGACAGACAGACGGACGGACGGACGGACGGACAGACGGACGGACGGACATCGCTAAATCGACTCAAAAAGTGATTCTGAGTCGATCGGTATGCTTAAAGGTGGGTCTAGGACCAATATTTCGGGTAGTTACAAACATCAGCACAAACTCATTATACCCTGTACCACAGTGTGGTGTAGGGTATAAAAAAAAAATAAGGCCATATCCATAAGTAAAAGTTAGCAGTTGCTACATCGCAAACAAAGAGCTGCTTAACAGAATGTGTTTTAACCTTAGCAAACTCTTAGCATAAGTTTATTTATAAAGATTATTAAAAAAGCTTTCGAATAAAAACTAACATGTTTTTGAATATCAATTGATTTTACATTAGGTTCGTTCCAGAACGTTACCGCGGGTGCCCGCGGGTACCCAAACCAGCCCGAAAAGCGTTCCCGTACGCAAAAATTGGGTAAATGAGAGAGTTTTTGAGAGAATAAATTACTTTCTCATTTTACCGAACTTACCCGCACTTTTTTTTCGGGTAAATTGGTAACAGTCAGATGTTAAAAAAACAGCTGATTTTTTTTGTGAAGCTAAATTGGAAATTTAAATAAAATAAAGAACTAAACCAAGGAAATGTGTTATTTCAATACAAAAAAAAGATAATTTGTTATTAAAATAAACTTTTACAATTTGTTTTCTTGTTTAAAGTAATTTTTCTTACGAAAATATTTTAGCATTATTGGTTTGTTTACATTTTCTATTATTTTGGGCTTGAAATGTGGTTTTTAGCGTTCCCGTACTTTAGTGCATTTTTGTGGTATCGTGAGAGGTTTTTTGATTTTCTCTCATTTTACCGAACTTTACCCGGAAAGTTGTGGAACACACTTATTGTCGTGACATAACTTTACTCAATTGAGAACAATAATTGAGAAAACTTTAGTCAAGAGTTAGCAAAACTTGTTTTACTTGTTAACAAGGGTTTAGAAGTTAATTATGCATAAACTTTTTGTTAAATCCATGCTAAATTTTCCTTATGAATATGGCTTATAGTGAGTAATTATATCTAAATGTGCTTAATTTGTTATTTGTAAAATATTGTAGTGTTTAAAGTATCATTTTTTTTAATAAAAATTTTTGAATAAAAATTTTTAATTTTTTTTTGAAGTGATGTTAGATACATTATTGGAAAATATTAAATATTAAAAATTTCACATTAATTTCAAATCACTTACATTAGTCATTTCTAAAACTTGTACTTCTTTTTTAATTGGAATAAAACCATAAAGTAATTTTTTTAAATGTAAAGTAATCCTACCCAAAAATGTAAGCACAATTATTAAAAAAAATGAGAAAAGACAAAAAAAATAAGAAAGATATCAATTAAAATGTTATAAATTTTGACAAATTAGAACAACAAACAAATGAACTCTAAACACTACAATTGAAATTTTAAATTAATTTTAATCGTTAGTTGAAATTAAGGTAAAAGTATTTAATCTCCTTATTCTAAAATAAAATGACATGACAATTATCACACAATCTACAACATTTACAGATGTAATTCTAAAAGATCAATTTTAATTTAAGATTCTGCCTTGGTCCAAGTGCAGGTCGATGAACTTCATATGGCATAAAAATGTTTTATTTTGAAATTCAGTTTATCACTTGTTTGAATTACAATTGATCTATTACGAATAACAAATGATCTTTTTCGAAATACAATTGATCTTTTTCAAATTTCAATTGATTTTTTTTGAAAAACAATTGTGTTTTTTTTTTCGAACAAAAATATCTTTTTCGATTAACAATTAATCTTTTTTGAATTACAATTGATACTTTACGAATTACAATTGATTTTTTTCAAATAACAATTAGAATCTTCGAATTACAATTTTGAGAATACAAACTGAATATTTGCATAAATATATGTTCACAAATTCTGTTAATCTATACTAATATTATAAAGAGGTAATGTTTGTTTTTTTGTTTGTTTGTTTGTTTGTAGAAAGTAATCTCCGGAACTACTCATCCGATTTCAAAAAAGTTTTTAGCTATATTTATAGTGTTCCTCCAGGACGGACAAAGGCTAGGTTTCATCGACCACACCCACTTCTACGCCCACTTTTTTTCAAAAAACGTAAAATTTAAAAATCTCCAAAGCTACTAAACCGATTTCAAAATTTTTTTCACCAATATGTACTTGGAATGGTCCTTCATGATGAAAATATGCTTGGGTTTATCGACCACGCCCACTTCTACGCCCGCTTTTGGCAAAAAAACTTAAAATATAAATATCTATGAAACTACTCATCCGATTTCAAAAATGTTTTCACCAATATTTAGAGTGTTCCTCCAGGGTAGATATAGGCTAGGATTAATCGACCACGCCCACTTTTACGCCCACTTTTTGCAAAAAAACTTAAAATCTAAATAACGTAAAATTCAAAAATTTCCAAAAATACTAAACCGATTTTAAAATTTTTTTTTACCAATATATACTTGAAATGGTCCTTCCTGATGGAAATATGTTTGGTTTCATCGACCACGCCACTTCTACGCCCACTTTTGGCAAAAAAACTTAAAATCTAAATATCTATGAAACTATTTATTCGATTTCAAAAATGTTTTCACCAATATTTAGAGTGTTCCTTCAGGGTAGATATAGGATAGGATTCATCGACCACGCCCACTTCTACGCCAACTTTTTTGGCAAAAAAAAATTAATTTAAAAATATCCAAAATTACTCATCCAATTTCCAATATCAAGAATGGTCCTTCAGGTTCGACATAGGCTACGGTTTATAGACGTAAAATTTAAAAATATAGGAAACTTTTTATGAGGTTTCAAAAATGATTTCACCAATGTTTAGAGTTCTCCTTCAGGGTGAGTTAGGGTAAGTTTCATTGACCTTACCTATTTTAAAAATCACTTTGGGTCAAAGACATACAATTTAAAAACCTCCGAAACTACTCATCCGATTTCAAAACATTTTGAAAAATGTACTTTCTGAAAATTCCGATTTTAATGGAGCAAATAGGTGCAAAGTAGCGAACTTTGTAACCTTTCTGAAATATTGGTCATAGAAACTTGAAACTTCAAATGTGGGATCTTTCAGCCCAAAAAATCATTCTAAAAGAGTACCTTCTGGAAATTTTGATTTTAATGGCAAATTATTGTACTGTGGTACTTTTACTATCCCCTGAAATCCTCCAGCAGAATGAACAATGAAGAGAAGAACATATGTATTTTGAAATTAAAATGTTTAAGGGTTAAAAGAAGTAAACATTGGTTAAGGTAGGGTAATATGGTACATTTTATATCAATTGAGATAACGACCTTAAACTGTTTTTATTTCTTTAACACATGTTATACATAAAGGAATGAAGCCTACATGGATCGAAATGAATTGAAATTCAATGACCTTAATGAATAGAACAGAGAACAAAATGGAATAGAACGGGGAACGAAATGGAATGAAACGGGGATAGTTTTTTCTACCGAAACAAACGTGATTCCGGGCTAAACGGGGCTGTTTTAATTTTATAATAAAAATTTAATAATGTGGGGGAGAATTTTAGAAATGGGGCTCTAATACTGATCCTTCTTTAATACGGTATTGAAAATTACCAGTAACAAGGTTCCGGGCGGGCCTGCTAGTTTTATTATAAAATCTTTGTGTGTCACGATATGTCATATCGTCATAAAATTTAGAATAAGGTGGTTAGTTTAAAAAATTAAAAGCTTGCTATAAATCATTTATATTAATTTGAAATAGATTTTTTTAAATTATAAATCTCAACATTTTTAATAAAAATCCAAAACCAAGTTTTTTTTTATTCAAATTTAGCATAAATATTTATTAAGAACATTTTTTCAAAACTTACCTCTCGCTTAAGATGGGCTGGGATTGATTTTGATTACGATAAACACTTAAATTTTGATAGAAACCTTGTTCGTTGTTATTGCTATTGATATTTGGATTTGTTGGATTGACCAAACTATGTGTACTGCGTGATTTTGAATTGGTCATGGCTTTTTGAAAAAATAAAATGAAAAAAAAAAAAATTAAATTAATGCTCACAAATTAATTTAACATTAAAATTAATATTTTTTTAAAAAATGTTAAAACTTCTTAATTTTATAACTTACAAATAGTACCACTGCCTGTATGATGATGTAGTGCTGGTACTGATTTACTATTGGGTAAATGATTATTTGTTAATAGAGGACCACCACTCATACTTTTATTACTATCAGCACCCATACGTGTTAGATCACGTTCAGACATGCGACGATTACCTATGATGTTTTTAGGTTTTTTAAGGGAAAGCATTGGATTTTTGGTGAATTTGTTTTTGGTGTTGGTAATTAAGGCAATGATGCATTGTTAATTTGAGGTGGTGTTACAATTGTTTAGTTTTTTTTTTTGATTTTGCATGTGAGAGTATGAAATAAAAGGAAATAAATGTTTGTTATTTAGTAAAAAAAAATGTGCTTTAAACAAGGTTTTTATTAGTATAAATATAAAAAAAATAATTTAAAGTGCCATATATTGTTTGTACAAAAATTATATAAACATAATTAAAAAATTAAACGAAGAAAAATTTATTATTTTTTTTTTTTAATTCAGAAAAATTTAAACTCTATATAAGTAAAATGTATAATCGTTTTGAGTTTTTGTTCAAAACCTCAAAACTCTGTTTATTTTTTCCAAAGAATTATAGTTTTTATGGTTTTCCATTGTCTGAAAAAATATTTTTCGAGCCAATTTTTTAAAAAAAAATTTACAGTCGGAAAGGAAAATTTCTACCTCCATATGGAATTAACAGGATTTTGATTAGGAACCTCAAAAAATTTTAAACGAAAATAAAATAATAAATTTGAGTGTAAAAAAAGTTTTAGTGATGAAACAAGTATTCCGTAAATAAAATTCATTCCATGACGCCCCCTGTTCTTTTCCATTTCGTTTCTCGTTCTATTCCATTACGTTCCCTGTTCCATTTCATTTCTTTCCATGTAGGTTTCATTCTTCACCGTAAAACACGAATTATAAAAGTACCATTTTCACTTCTTTTACCCATTTTTACCCGCTTTTACCCTAAAAATTTAAATTTCGAAATATCTTCTTGTCTTGACTGAGAAGGAGGATCCTACATGTCAAATTCTGGGGTCTTTAGTTCAATAGATATGAAGAAGTACCAATTTTCCATTTGTGCACACTTTTTGCACCCTTAGAATCGAAATTTTAAAAAAAGATTTTTTTTGCTGGATGATCTTATAATCGAAATGTCAAGTTTGTAAGACGATGGTAAATGCATTATTTCAGGAAATTAAAAAAAAAGTACATTTTTAACATTTTTTTCGGAAGGTTATGTTTTGCTGGAGGATCATACGTTTAAAAAAATTTTTAAGACCATTATTTGAAGAGATCGAAAAACTACTAAAGTACATGTTTTTTACTTTACATCTCATTTTAAATTTCAAGTTTCGAAAACCATTATTTAAGGAGAACGAAAAAGTACCAAAGTACAAATTTAATTTAACCTTTTTGCCGCATTAAAATCGGACTTTCCAAAAGTTTCTTTTTCCAAAAGGATTTTTTTGCAGTTAGATACCGCTTTTTGCCCTCTTAGAATTGGAATTTCTAAAATTTTACTTTTTTCAGAAAGTTTTTTCGGTCAGATTTCAAGATACTGGGACCATTATTTCAGGAAATATAAAAAGTAACAAAAGTATTTTTTTTTCTCCTTTTTATCCCCTTATAATCAGTATTTCCCAAAAACCCAGTCTGAAGGTAGTACCACAGTGAAAACTTCGCCCGATATTCAGTTACATCGATGTATTAAAGACAAAAGGAAATCAATTTCACTCAAATTTGATTTGTGTGTGTTTTCTACACTACACCATTTACAGATGTAATTCGAAAAAGATCAATTGTAATTCGAAGATTCTATTTGTAATTCGAAGATTCCATTTGTAATTCGAAGATTCCATTTGTAATTCGAAGATTCCATTTGTAATTCGAAGATTCCAATTGTAATTCGAAAAAGATCAATTGTAATTCGTAAAAGATCAATTGTAATTCGAAAAAGATCAATTGTAATTCGAAAAAGATCAATTGTAATTCGAAAAAGATCAATTGTAATTCGTAAAAGATCAATTGTAATTCGAAAAAGATCAATTGTAATTCGTAAAAGATCAATTGTAATTCGTAAAAGATCAATTGTAGTTCGAAGATTCCAATTGTAATTCGTAAAAGATCAATTGTAATTCGAAAAAGATCAATTGTAATTCGAAGATTCCAATTGTAATTCGTAAAAGATCAATTGTAATTCGAAAAAGATCAATTGTAATTCGTAAAAGATCAATTGTAATTCGTAAAAGATCAATTGTAATTCGTAAAAGATCAATTGTAATTCGAAAAAGATCAATTGTAATTCGTAAAAGATCAATTGTAATTCGAAAAAGATCAATTGTAATTCGAAAAAGATCAATTGTAATTCGTAAAAGATCAATTGTAATTCGAAAAAGATCAATTGTAATTCGAAAAAGATCAATTGTAATTCGAAAAAGATCAATTGTAATTCGTAAAAGATCAATTGTACTTCGTAAAAGATCAATTGTAATTCGAAAAAGATCAATTGTAATTCGAAAAAGATCAATTGTAATTCGAAAAAGATCAATTGTAATTCGTAAAAGATCAATTGTAATTCGTAAAAGATCAATTGTAATTCGAAAAAGATCAATTGTAATTCGAAAAAGATCAATTGTAATTCGTAAAAGATCAATTGTAATTCGAAGATTCCTGTTGCGGCAGCAACTTAAATCATATGTTACGACAGTAACACGACCGTAGAATAGTAATAAAACAAATTATTAAATCGAAAGCATCAATTGGTGATGCAAATGTGACGTGTTTTATTATCTAAAAAGTACATTAAAATGTAAGTTAATAATATTTAAAGGTTATAAAAAGTAATTAAAGCTTACTCTATTCTATTCACGTTTTTGGATTTATATAAAATGGTGATCGCGGCAACTAGTGCAGCCAAACGATTACCGCTAAACATATTCATACCGAATACTTACAGGGTAAACATTAACGAACAAAATAAACATACAGAATTCAACTCTGAACATAAAAATACGATTAAATAACGGTTTAAAGATTTAAAAATAAAAATAATGCAAAATAAATTCATAACATCCTGGCCCCCGTGTGTCGACTAGGGAGACTCACCACCAACGTCAAGTACTGCCAACTTCGATGCTGGTCGTCTTAGTTTGCCAGTTGTTGTTCTTACCACCGCCGAACGAACCTGCCCATCTGCCGCCGGGAACACCTCCTCAACCACACCTCGTTTCCATTGCCCACGCGTTTCATTGTCATCACAGATTATGACTGTATCACCAATTTGAATAGGCTTAACTGGTTGGTGCCACTTTGTTCGGCGAGTTAACTCAGGGAGATACTCTAGTATCCATCTTTTCCAAAATGTTTGCTTTAACTGCTGTAATATTTGCCATTGCTTTTTTACACAAACTTTTTCGGGTACACCAGGTGTTTGGAGTATATTTGGACATCCAATCAAAAAATGGTTGGGTGTCAAAGGTTCAGATTCGGAGTTCTCAATTGGAAGATGTGTTAATGGTCGCGAATTTATTAAATTCTCTGCTTCTATTAGAAGACTGTTAAAGGTCTCAACTTGAGGAGCCTTTTCCTTTAATGTAAAAACCAACACATTTTTAACCGAACGCACCATCCTTTCCCATGCGCCGCCTGCCGATGGATTAGCCGGGGTGTTAAACAACCACTCTATACCACGCTGTGCGCACTCGTCGATCAATTTAGCCTCATCAAAAATAAATTTTTCTTTGCTTGCCCCTACGAAGTTTGTGCCTCTGTCGCTCCTTATTCGTACAGGTAGCCCTCTTCGGTTAACGAAGTTACGTATGCATAATATCACCGCATCTGTAGACAAATCCTTTGCAATCTCAAGGTGGATTGCCCGTATTGTTAGACAGGTAAAGATAGATACCCATCTTTTTTCACGTCGTCGGCCTACAGAAACAAAAAAAGGGCCAATGTAGTCAATGCCAGTATAAGAAAACGCTCTCACATAGGGGGTTAGTCTATCCTCTGGATGTTGCCCCATTAAAGGTGGTTTTGGAACCGCAAACATATTTTTACAAACTTGACAATTCCTTTTCGCCGACCTTACTAATTGACGTAAACAAGGTATCCAAAACTTTACCCTGATTGCAGCACAGATCGATTCTTGGTTTTGGTGTCTAAAATTTTCATGGTATTGTTTAACGATAAGCGTTGTTAGTATGTGTTTCTTTGGCAATATAATAGGTTCCTTTGTACTACGAACGACACAAGTGGCATTATTGATGCGGCCGGACAGGCGTATCAAGCCATCTTTACCCAAAAACGGTGTAAGTTTAAAAATTGGACTAGATTTTGATACAGGTTTGTTTATCTTTAATTGGTTATGCTCCTCACAGAAAACATTTTGTTGTACAGTTTTGCACAGATATTCTGTCGTTTCATCCATTTCACAAACACTTAATTGTGGTCCGAACGCCACTATTTTTTCCTTTCGTACTATGCCACAAGACTTAAAAATTTTTACCGCACGTCGGACCCAACACATTATTCTGACCAATTTATTAAAACTCGAATACTTTTCGAGTGGTATAATTGAATCTTCATTTATCATAAAAACAAATTTTGATCTTTTTTCTAGTTGGCACTCATGGTCGTCAATATCATCTGGGAGTTTTGGCCAACTTTTCTTCTCATCGTGTAAAAATGCCGGGCCATTTATCCAATGGGATGTTGAATACGCACTTGAATAATTTTGTGGCCTTGTTGCTTCGTCTGCAGGATTAAGTGCACCAGGAACCCATCGCCATTGTTGAACGTCAGATGATTCCAGTATCTCTGCAATACGGTGGGAAACAAACTGTTTATAGGTTCTACAGTCAGATTGAATCCATTTTACCACCGTTTTGGAGTCTGACCAAAACGTTATGTCGCTTGGCTTGATGTCGTGACAGGATATTATTGACTCCTTCAGCCTTACTCCAAGAACTGCAGCTTGCAGTTCAAGGCGTGGAATGGAAAGAGGCTTTAATGGCGCGCATCTTGATTTTCCCGCAATAAAAACGATGTCAACATTACTATTGTAGCATATCCTCCAATAGGCAACAGCTGCGAAAGCCACCTCGCTTGCGTCCACGAAGATATGTAGTTCAACTACTGCTTCATTACAAAAAAGATTTCGTCCATAACATCTAGGAACTTTTACCTCATGTATATCATAAAGACTCTTGTACCATAAATACCATTTTTCATAAATCCCATCTGGAATGGGATAATCCCAGCCAATTTTGTTCCTCCATAGCTCCTGCAGCAAAATTTTTGATTTTATAACTACGTTTGCCAAAAAGCCGAAGGGATCGAATATTGACATTGTAAGGCTCAACATCTCATTTTTCGTTGGTTTCCGATCTCCATTTAAAACGTCCTTCGCAACTTTTGTAAACTTTAAAACAAAGCAAAAACTATCATCGGACTGCCTCCAACGCATTCCCAAAACCTTCTCAGTACTAGCTTCGTTTTCGCATAAATTCGCCAAAACTACGTCATCATTTACGAATTCGCCCTCATTTATGGCAACCAAAAATTCTCTTGAATTTGACACAAACCCTCTTAGTTCGAAACCAGCTTGGCGATGAATATTTACTACGTCTGTTGCTACGAGAATGGCATCGTTTACATCATCAAAACTGTCGACATAGTCATCGACGTAGTGACTATCAACAATTGCTCGGTAGGCTCTAGGATTGGTATCCTTGTAAATATCGGCATTAAGATTTTTAACATATTGGGCAGAGCATGGAGAACTGACAGACCCAAAAATCATAACTTGCATAACGTATTCATCGGGAGGTCTATTGGACTGACCATCTCGCCACAAAAAGCGCTGAGCCACCTGATCTTCTTGGCGAATTCGGATGCGGTGGAACATTTCCCTGATATCGGCACACACTCCTATTTTTCTTTGGCGAAATCGAAACAATATTGATAATAGTGACTTGGGTTGATACTTACTAGGACCTTTCATTAATCTTGAATTAAAAGATTCACCGTCTACACATGCGGCTGCATCGAAAACGAGACGTCTTTTGTTCTCTTTGTTCATATTTGTAACCACAAAATGCGGCAAATACCATGTACGGATATCTCTAATTTCAGCTTCTTCCGGTGATAACTTCCTGGCATAGGATTTAGCAATATAGTCTTTTATTTTAGTTGTATACCATTCAGATAAAGTTTCGTCCTTGCTCATTTTGGCTTCCATATTATGTAGACGTTTTAATGCCATCGGATAACTATCCCTAAAATCGAAATTATCACTTTTCCATAGAAGACCAGTTTCGTATTGGAGTCCTTTTTTTATCGTAGTACTTAAAAGTATTTCCTCAGCTCGCCTGTCATCGTGCGATACCACTGGTTCTAATATTTTAATTCCCAAATTCTCCAAAGTAAAAAATTCTAAAACTTGTTTATGAATATTATTTAAAATATCCACATCAATTCTAAATACTGTGGGTTCAGTCGAGTTTTCATTCGATCCAAATACTATATTACCCAAACTCGTTTGATGTAAGGCGAAACATCCGTCTAAATTTAAAACTTTAGACGGGCGAACGAGATTGGTGTGGGGTAACCCTATCAATATCCTTGGGCGAGAATCCAAATAATCTTCAATAGCAATTTCGTTTAAAATGGGAAATCTTTCTTTAAGTTTTTCGAGCTGCAAGTTTTGTGGGAGCAAGTGTAAATTCGTTGTAGTCCAAACATTTTTCATTTGGAAACTAGAATTATTTTTACCAATACCATTGATCTCCAAGTTCACCTTTTTTGAAGTTTCGTTACTTGTTTTACCCTTTATCCAACCGAGGCATAAGTTTGTTGGCGTCCCTTGAAGTCCAATTTTATTTGCAACTTCATCTTCTAAAAGGGTAATTTTTGAGCCCTCATCTATAAAGGCCACAACCTTTATCGTACCTTTCGGACCTGTTAATTCTACTGGCAAATATTTGAATAATGTTTCTTTATCTAAAGAATTCTCAACAATCGCATTTACTGACCCGTTGTTATTTTCCCCGTTTATTTTTCTCTCAGTGTTGTTATCTTTACGTACCACGTTGTTATTTTGACATTCAACTGTATTGTTACTTTGACAATCTGCTGTGTTATTTTCACGTTCTACTGTTTTTGTTTTGTTTGTATTCAATTTCCCATCTTCGTGTAATAATCTATTGTGATATTTGCCACATTTAAACAATCCACATTGACGTCTATTTTTACATTTCATTGAACTGTGGCCGGCGCGAAAACAACCAAAACAAAGATGATTATTTTTTACAAATTGCCATCTTTCATTTGTTGGGATTCCTCTAAATTTGCTGCATTGATACAGTTGATGATATTGGTGGCACATGGGGCATTTGGTAAGTCGATTATCTTCAGCTACGATTGTAAACGATGGATTCATTTTTTCCCTTTTATTGTTTACTTCATTTTTAGTTGTGTCCGCTTCAAGTGCAAGGGAAATAAATGTCGCAGCTTCCTGCAACCATAAACTAAAATCGTGTACACTGGGATAAGGTCCAAGATGTATTGTTGAATGTCTTGTCCATTCCTCTCGTTTTTGAAGTGGCAACTTACATACCAACTCGTCCATGAGTGTAGGATTATTCATGTGAGCTATCGCATTCGCATTTACTAAAAATGCAGACAAATTTGACACCATGGTACTGAAGTTCACTATTTCAAACATTCTTCTTTCAGATATTGAGGGAAAGGCACGTACTTTAGCAATCTGGCTGCGTATTAAAACCTGAGGTCGACCGTAGTGAAATTCAAGTGTACTGATCACCTGATCCACGCTGTTGGGGTGTATCAAAAATGCATCTACCTTTTTTCTGGCTTCCCCCTGTAAAGATTTTTGTAAACGAATTAAATTTTCTAAATTTGAATACCTATAATTTGTAGTGGTTTCTTTATAAGTGACAATGAACATTGGCCATTGTTCAGGCTGGCCAGAAAACTGAGGTAAGTCGTGAAGTTTACGAAGTTGTCGACAATCGCTAGCGGATTCTAAATCGGGGGCATTTAAGGAGACACCTGTTGCATATGCAGGCAAGAATGTTGATGTCACTGGTGCCGTTCGCGACTGGGCTGGCGTATACATTTGCGTCGAACGTTGTTGTAAATAATCGACTGAAGTCGACGGGAATGGCGTATTTGATGTTGATACGAACGACTGTGCGGCATTATAGGGCAAATTGGCTGTTGTAGACGTAAGCGATTGTGCGGCAGAGTATGGCAAGGAGGCTGTTGGCAAAAATGATTGCGCGGTAGAGTAGGGCAAATATGTTGTTGGCACAAACGATTGTGTGGCAGAGTAGGACACAGAGGTTGTTGTAGGTGCAAACGAACTTGCGGCAGTAAAGGGCTTTGGCTGATTATATTGAAATGGCATTGAATACTCACATACATTTAATTTTTGATGTTGCATCGGCGTTGTTAATGCTGGCATGGTGGTTGTGGCGGCGGCAGGTGGAATAGTGGATGTACTTGACAAAACATTCGCTAAAGTGGTTTTAACAGGCAGTTGAGTATTTGTTGTCGTTACGGCTGACGAGGTTGACTGTGTGGAAACATCCAATAATTGTTTTAAAGAGTTTTTGAGTGCTAAAATCTCTTCCTTCAGTTCGGCAACAGATGGTTCGTTGGACTCGATGATTGTCTTCTCATTATCACTTTCGGCTGGTGAATCCACCGGGGTATCTTCCTCGTTTTCAGACATATTTCCTTTTTGTTTTAAACGTTTGCTACGACGTAGCATTTATTTAAATCCGATAATAGAATAATAAAAAATGTTGCGGCAGCAACTTAAATCATATGTTACGACAGTAACACGACCGTAGAATAGTAATAAAACAAATTATTAAATCGAAAGCATCAATTGGTGATGCAAATGTGACGTGTTTTATTATCTAAAAAGTACATTAAAATGTAAGTTAATAATATTTAAAGGTTATAAAAAGTAATTAAAGCTTACTCTATTCTATTCACGTTTTTGGATTTATATAAAATGGTGATCGCGGCAACTAGTGCAGCCAAACGATTACCGCTAAACATATTCATACCGAATACTTACAGGGTAAACATTAACGAACAAAATAAACATACAGAATTCAACTCTGAACATAAAAATACGATTAAATAACGGTTTAAAGATTTAAAAATAAAAATAATGCAAAATAAATTCATAACAATTCCATTTGTAATTCGAAGATTCCATTTGTAATTCGAAGATTCCAATTGTAATTCGAAAAGCAACGAGTATAAAATCGTTTCTTACGCCTTTAAAAACATTGCTTTTTTTTTTATTTACTCGTTGGTTTTCGAATTACAATTGGAATCTTCGAATTTCAAATGGAATCTTCGAATTACAAATGGAATCTTCGAATTACAAATGGAATCTTCGAATTACAATTGATCTTTTACGAATTACAATTGATCTTTTACGAATTACAATTGATCTTTTTCGAATTACAATTGATCTTTTTCGAATTACAATTGATCTTTTACGAATTACAATTGATCTTTTACGAATTACAATTGATCTTTTTCGAATTACAATTGATCTTTTTCGAATTACAATTGATCTTTTTCGAATTACAATTGATCTTTTACGAATTACAAATGATCTTTTACGAATTACAATTGATCTTTTTCGAATTACAATTGATCTTTTTCGAATTACAATTGATCTTTTTCGAATTACAATTGATCTTTTACGAATTACAATTGATCTTTTTCGAATTACAATTGATCTTTTTCGAATTACAATTGATCTTTTACGAATTACAATTGCTCTTTTTCGAATTACAATTGATCTTTTACGAATTACAATTGATCTTTTACGAATTACAATTGATCTTTTACGAATTACAATTGATCTTTTTCGAATTACAATTGATCTTTTACGAATTACAATTGGAATCTTCGAATTACAATTGATCTTTTTCGAATTACAATTAATCTTTTATGAATTACAATTGGAATCTTCGAATTACAATTGATCTTTTACGAATTACAATTGATCTTTTACGAATTACAATGGATCTTTTTCGAATTACAATTGATCTTTTACGAATTACAATTGATTTTTTTCGAATTACAATTGATCTTTTTCGAATTACAATTGATCTTTTACGAATTACAATTGATCTTTTTCGAATTTCAATTGGAATCTTCGAATTACAAATGGAATCTTCGAATTACAATTGGAGTATTCGAATTACAAATGGAATCTTCGAATTACAAATGGAATCTTCGAATTACAAATGGAATCTTCGAATTACAAATAGAATCTTCGAATTACAATTGATCTTTTTCGAATTACATCTGTAAATGGTGTAGTTAATGAACTAACAAAAGATATATTCAATCGGATCACGTTTGGACCTGGGATTAGTCTTGTGCTTAATCGTTCAACTGAATAAGCGCTCATTTTTGTTATTTACAGATAAAAGACCAAGTTTGTTCATCTAGTTCAATCGGTCAATTTTTGTTTTCTTTAAACAGTTTTTGCACGAATCATTTTGTTGTTTTGGGTTTCGTTCACAAATACAAAAATGTTAATTATTTCATAAACAATTGAGATGAATGACCGAAAAGACATGAAATGATCGAACTAGATAAACCGCTCAGTTAAGTGAATAGTTCAATTGAACTAGTTCGTTTATGAATGACACAACTCTACCAGGGACACATTTCTGGAAAACACTAGTGTAGAGTATAATATGGTCGGTAGAGCGTCCCGTCAAATCTAAACTTTCAAATTTCGTGTTGTAATACCTGCCAAACGATGGCCAAAGGAATCTTCAGTCGGCAATCAACGGTAAAAGTTGGAAAAAATATGTTTTTCGACCTAAATTCATGTCCGAATTTTTTAACCAAAACCGGCTCAAAAAATAGGAATTTTTGCGTACTTAATAGGAAAAATATTTGAAAAATTACAGAAAACTGATTTTGGTCCACTGACGCTAATTTTTTAAACATAAAAATATTTTTTTTATTCAAACTGGTCCCAAAAGTTGGAAATACTAAAAAAATATAAAAAACGCGATTTTGATCCAAAAATGCAGTTCCCCATTTTTGGACCAAAACTGCGTTTTTATTTGTTTTTTTTTTTTTTATATTTTTCACATAAAATACACACCATTTTCCAATTTGGTTAAAAAATAATTTGTATGTTTACAAATCGACATCTGTGGACCAAAATCGCTATTTTGAAATTTTTTTCAATATAAAGTACGGAAAAACTCCTAATTTTTGAGCCGGAAGTAAAGTAAGTAAGTAAAAAACACGAATTTTGGTCAAAAACGCCATTTTTTTCAAACTTTGACTGCTGGTTTCCGATTCAAGATGCCCTTGCAAAATTTTTTTGATAAATTTTTCCACAATCACCTATTCCGTGGCCATCGTTTGGCAGGTATTACGACCCGAAATTCGAAAGTTTAGATTTGACGGGAAGCTCTAATGGTCGGTCTTGAACTTTTTCGAAAAACAATTAAGCTTTTTAGAATTATAATTGATATTTTTCGAACTGCAATTGATCTATTTTGAAAAGCAACCAAATAAATAAAATGAGGCTTATAAAGTTTTTACAGTGATCCCTGTAATTGATCTATCTTTTACAATTACAACTGTTCTTTTTCGAACTACAATTGATCTTTTCCAAATTACAATTAATGTTTTACTCTTATAATTAATCTTTTTTAAATTACAAATGACATTTTAGAAATTAAAAATGGAATTTTCGAATTACAAAAGAAAGCTTTAAATTACCAGAAGAATCTTCGAATTACAATTTATCTTCTTCAAATTACATCTAAAATGAAATATTCATATTCTCTAATTTGTTACTTTAAAGAATTTCCGTTAACAGACAAAATCCGCCCTGGAGGTACGAAATTTCCCTTTATGGTACAGACATTTAAAACATTTTTAAACTGTGTCGATTTCAAAATCATAAAATCTTAAATTTAAAACAACATTAAATGGAAACAACAAAAATACAACATCGAAAATAAATTTTATAATAAAAAATAGTAGTAGGATTTAAATAAAATACAACAACAAAAGTAATTAATGGAAAACAAATTAATAAAAACAAGCAAGCATATTGGAAAACAACCTCTTATTATTGGGAGCACTATCAACTTGTTATATTAGGTTTATCAATATCATCATCATCGTCGTCATCGTTAACTTCCGAATCATCATCATCATTATCTTTAATATCATCATTATAATCATTATGATTTTCAAATTCCAAACAACAATGAGGACAGGTAGATGAACATGAATTATTAGAACCAGCTGATGAAGTAGAATTCGAGGTCGTTGATGAATCATTAGACGTTGAAGCTAAAGAAAGTAATAATTTACAACTGGATATAGAGGAGGAATCAAAAGGTTTATAATCATTTTGTGTTGCCAGCTTATGTTGCTGCTTTTGTTTTCTTTTTATAGCTCGAACAGTTTTCGAATTTGATTTTGTTTTTAAATTTAAGGTATTGCATCTTTGTAAGGTTCTTCCTGATGATGATGAACATGGGGTAGCTGAGTTATAATTGCCTTTTTTAGAATTTATACAAACGTCTTCATCGTCATCATCTTCATCTGGATTTTCTAAAGTTTTACAATATTTTTTACAATTACAATTGGTGTTTTTTATACATAAAGGATGCTGCTGCCTTTGACAGCTGCCTTTGGAATAGGTGCAGGTATCGATATTACAACATTTATTCGAATTAAAACATTGACAATCACAGTTAACATTAAATTTAGTGCTTAAAGATAATTTACAGGAAGGTTGCAACATGATATTAGAACATGAATCGCTTAATAAATTTTTACATTCTTTATTATTGTTATTTAATAAATTTTTATCATTAAAACTAATTCGTTGTAGGGATTCATTAGATGATTGTTCTTTTTGTTGGGTAGCAGCAGATTCAAAATCTCTACCCTCTAAACCAAAAATACTCCATTCTTTTAATTGTTTTAATATTTCCGTTTGTTCATTTTGAGAAAGTAATGGTTTTTTCATAATTTTTTTTGGTTCCATTAAATCAGAAGTAGATTTACTTAGAGATTTTTGTATTTGAAATGGTTGTAATTTAAAATCTTGATTTTTAGTAAAAAATTCAGCCATTTCTTTAACTTTTCCTTGACCCAAGGTTTTTGAAAATTCCGCTATATTTTCAGTTGATTCTTCAGGGTCAGTGGATGTTAATAAATTATTTTGTGATAATGATTTTTGTTTTTGTTTACTTAGAGTAGGAACATTTTCCGTTAGGTGTATAGGATTTATTGGTTGTATAGAGTTTGAAAAAATATTTACATTTTGTGTTTTTACAGTGGGCATTGGTGTTTTAGATTGCGTTGATAAAGCGTTTGTATTATTAAAGCGTTGTTGAACTTCTTGCTTTATTTGAGAATTAATTAAAAACCTGTTTTGTTGTTGGGTTTGTAACTTAAATTGTGGTCCTTGTTGTACTCCCGATGTAGATCTTATACTATTCAATTCTCGTTTTGGTTTTAATTGTACATTACTGATTCTTTGTGTTAGTAACGGCATTCTTTCTATAGATTCTGAAGAAGAACGTTGAGAATTTGAATTACTGCCACCAGAATCATTACCACCACCTGATCCTCCTCCTCCACCTCCCGATGTAGAACGATATGAATTTAATTCCCGTCTTATTTTTTGTATTAATGGTAATTTTCCATCTTTCTCCAAAGACGAATTTGAATTATATTCTTGTTTTATTAATGACTCATTCGAATTATTTCGAGAATTACTTAAACAATATTTACTTAAAGCATCATGAGTATGAAATTTACGATTTGTTAATGTTTCCGGATCAATTAATTTATTTCCTCCCATTTCTTCTAAATCAAAACTAACCGTCTTCCTTTGTGTATTTAAATTTTGTTGTTTTTTATTACCAATAATACTTTTATTTAACGAAGGTATCATTTGTTCGTTGGTGGGAACATAAGGTTTTTCTTCTTCCGTTGGTGAACCATCATCTATAAATGGTATTTCTTCTTCTGTATTGGATACAGAAGCTATACCTTCTTCATTTAATGGTTGATGAATTTCCGTATATACAAAATTTGTAAATGATTCTTGAGAATTTGTTTTAGCTGCACTCGAGGATTGTTCTCCTGGTTCCATATATTCTTCAATATATATAGAGGGGGGAGGTGTGTTAGTAATATTTGTATTACTAGCACTTTTTCGACGATTTCTTAAAGGACTAAAGTGTGGCTGTAGTGTCTGTTGATGTTGCATGGGTGGTTGTATGTTAGCGGGTTGTGGCATATATTGTTGTTGATATATCATGCCACCACCCATCATAGTATTTGTTATATTGTGGGTACTTAATGATACTTCTTTACTCATATTATATAAACTGCTAGCTGATCTAGCTATAGGTCGTGTATCGCGATATCTAGGATCTATGGGTATTTGATAACCCATTTGACATCTTTCCTCTAACAACGACGAGGCTGATAATCTTCTCATAGGCGGTGTAGACGATGAGGTGTTGGCGTACATGCCCCCATATGATTCGCGACGACTACGATTTAAACTATCATCCGATATGGAGGCATAATAACGATTTTGGGTATTATGTGAACTATGTCTTCGTTGTTGTTGATGATGTTGTGGAAATTGTAAAGTATTTATATCGTCTTTATTAATTTCATTGAGATTAATATATTTTAGTTTTTTTTAGTTTAGATTATTTAATTTTTTTAAAATGGCAGCATGTGAAAAAAAAATTTTAGGGGAGCAATAATAGGATGATAAAGTTAGAAAGTATTTTATCTAATTAGCATTTAATTACTTTTTACTAATGTGTTAAAGAGTGTTATGTAAATGAAGTTGTATTTTTTTTTAAGTGTAAGTGTAAAATTATAATATTTGGCAGTCTTAGAAAAAAATAACTTAAAATTTGTTAAAGGAGTCTAAAGATTTTTTTGAAGTACCAGAATCGAACAATTCTTGACAAAAACATAAAAAATCCCTGAATCTAAAATTTTCTTACACAAAAAATGTCTCAAAATCTGAGAATCAGTCTTAATTAGGGCTACATTGGTGGCCGCCATACAATTATTTTATTTTTTATAAACTTGTTTTATAAAATCCGGTCCTACCGCTCCCATGGTGCCTTCTGGAGGGGTAAAATGTAAGATCGATCTCTATTAATATTTGCCCCCCCCCCCAACATTTTTCTAAAACAAACATACCCCCTATCTCCACACCCTAAGATAGCTTCCATACAAAAGATAAATTTTTAAAAAAATCTAGCGAAATTTTAAGAGCTCAAATTTTCATTATGCAACAAAATTTTTTATTTTTAGGCACAACGTTATGAAATTTTGTATTTAAATAGTTCTTACTAATAGAAAAGTGATAGCAAACAGAAATTTTAAGTTTTGATGCATTGACTCCCCCAATTCCCAATCTCCTTTCTCAAAATTTCCAAAAATATGATTTGTTGCATTTTTTGATGCCACACCCACAATAAAGGCGGTGTTAAAAATTCACGCATGGTGTAGACTCATCGGTGGCGTGCGTTTTTTTATCACAGTGTGTTAAAGTCGATTTTCGACTTTAAAAAAAAAAAAAAAAAAAACAATTTCGGATGGGGCTGGAGGGCGCAATATTAAAAGCTCGGCCTCCATTTCTTTTAAATCATCTACAACATGTTACCTTTTAAACTACTAAAAATAATTAATATGTTCTAAACAAAACTTTGTATCTAGAGTCAAAAGAGTAGTGGTACTTTTTACGAAAAAAAATATGTTTTTTTTACATTTTTAAATTCGGCTGTGCCGAAACTTTTATACCCTCCAAAATGGGAAAAAAGTTGTCAGGGCGTTTTTGGGGGGGAGGGGTGATGGGGTCAGTGGGGGGCGGTGAGAGCAACTTCCTATCACGATAAATATACCAAATGTTTCATTCATTTAACAAAAAACATGTAAAAAAATGTATTTCTTCAGAGGTTGGTTCAGTTCTTCAAGGGCGAAAAATGTTTTTTTTACATTTTTTACATTTTTAAATTCGGCTGTGCCGAAACTTTTATACCCTCCAAAATGGGAAAAAAGTTGTCAGGGGCGTTTTTTTTGGGGGGGAGGGGTGATGGGGTTAGTGGGGGGCGTTGAGAGCACCTTCCTATCACGATAAATATACCAAATGTTTCATTTATTTAACAAAAAACATGTAAAAATAAAGTATTTCTTCAGAGGATGGTTCAGTTCTTCAAGGGGGAACTTTCTCCCCCTGGCCCAATTTTGCCCATTCACGAAATTAACCTGCCTATGAACATGAGACATATTTGTGCCAAACTTCAGGAGTCTAGCTGTTTTATTTTGGACTGCATCGTGTTGTCTACAGGCAGACGGACGGACAGATGGACATTCATAGCATGTCTTAGAATCGATCATGGATCAATAATATATACTTTATGGAGTCACCGACTGATATTTCGACGCGTTACAAACGGAATGACAAAGTGAGTATACCCTTCATACTGTGGTTGGAGGGCAGGGTTATAAAAATGTTAGTAAAAAAAAATTATCAAAATAAAAATTTCGACAAAAAGTTTTTAGTGAAACAAAATTTCGACAAAAAGTTTTTAGTGTAACAAAATTTCGACATAAAAGGATTTTTGTTTGGAAAACTAAGGTTTGTACTTGCTTATATACTATTCTGTATCAAATTCCGTTCGCATGTGTCCATCTGCTGCCAATTCAGCACATTTTGTATTTTTAGGTTACGTGGAATGTCCCAAAATGATCTAACAAGGAAGGTCTTTTACAGGGCACCCAGCGATTGTGCTGAAACTTGAATATGGGAATCAAAGTCATAAAGTAATCCATCGACCGTTTTGTAGATCTGGCATCACCAAAGATAATTGGAAAATTCTGGCAATGCCAAACTAAAGTTCAAACGTAAAGCAAAGAGAGACAAAAAACAATCTGCATTCTCAATGTAAAACTGGTATCTTCCATCTCGCTCACATTTTGATTTGTGATAAAATTTCGTAAACAATACCATATGGTTTTTGTTTACTACTTTTTCTAACGCCATTTGTTATCCTACTATATAACTATGATGGGAATGAGGGAGCAAGAATAAGAGTTACCTGTTTTTTTAGCTGCCCAATCTCAAATTTAAAAAAGGGTTGCCACCTTATTAAAAAATAAGGGCTTTCGGGAAAATCCGTATAAAAGCCGAACTGGCAGGAATTTCGCCAATCGAAAAAATACGGGTCTGCTTAATTTTGATAAAGATTATTATATATGATTTTGGCGGTCGTACGCATACGATTATAAATTTTTTGACAATATTGAACTTAACGAAAGCGAATTTGAACACGACTGATACACCATTGGATAAGCCTTCAAAAAACCTTTCGACCTGTATAAAATGTGCATATAGTTTCTTTTGAAGAAATCGGAAAAATCCTCAAAAAACAAAAAAATACCGTTTCCCCCCTCCCATTTGACCCGCTAAATGTGAGATTGGCAACTATAAAAAAAACAGTTAACTCTTATTTTGCTCCCCTCTTTCCTATATGCAAGTTTCAGGACAATCGGTGGGTGCCCTGTGAAAGACCTTCCTTGCAAGTATCCTTACAATTTCTTTCATAATTTTTGAACCCTTTAACCGATATCGCTTAAATGCAATACTAAACCACAGACTATATACAGACTCGACAGTAGAGTTTTATAAGAAAAAATGGGGAAAAACTAAGCGATTTTAGGAGAAAACACAGCGGTTTTTAGTCCATTTTACGCTAACATGGCAACACTTTCTACGACGTAGGAGTGAGTGAAACAACAAAAACCAATCTGGCATCCATTTTTCTAATGGCGCGTTATATTAGTTTTCTCTTTCTAACCTAATTCGTAGAATAATTTGAAAAAATTAACCATATGGTTCAAGACTACTTTTTTGACACCTGTCACTTATGTCGAGTCTGTATTAGTCTGTGACTAAACTTCACGAAGCAACGACAAGTCTTCTTCTTTATTCCTCAATGTTATAAATAAAGCTATCCCTGTGTTATTTTTGATTAACTTTAGTTTTTTATATAAAATTTTTTAAACTTGGAATCATCTTCGATCGCCCAAAAAAATGCTGCCGTTAACTTAATTTGTCCAAAACTCTTCCAGAAATTAAATGCTGACAAAGTGCCATTTTAACCGATTCTTAGGTAGGGATGACACTACAGATTCTAAGGAAAAATCCTTCAGAATTAGAGAATTTTCTTATAAAAAATGTGTTTAAGAGTTTTTATAATTATAACTTTGTTAAAGATTCTGTGTTAAAATTTCATTTAAGTCTCCTAAAATTTCTTTAGACTCCCTTTGTCTTAAATTTAAAAATAAAATTCTTAAAAAAAATACATTACAACTTACCACGTGTTATAACAGGACTGGGTTGTTGCAATAAAGTAGCCAAGCCATGATAAATGGCACCTTGTTTAGCTACTTCCAAGGTTACAACAGGTCCTGTACGTACCAAATAATCGGCGGCTCTGAAAAAAATAAAATAAAAAAACACACTCTCATTACAATCCACTCATTTTGAAATCTCAATTAATTCAACAAACCTTTCTTGGGTTATGCCTATCAAACTTTGACCATCAACACGCAATAGTTGATCACCGGCCTGTAAACGACCATCAGCATCGGCAGCACCACCCGGTACAACACTTTTTATATAAATACCCAAACGTTCTTGGCCAGCTCCCTTGGCGGCTACAATGGATAAGCCCATGCCATTGGAATTTTTATGCAATTTTATAACTTGCATTTCCGGTTGGGGAAGTTTATTAGACATGGCACTGGATGAACGAGTCTAAGGCGGGGGAAAAACAATTGCAAAAATATAAATAACAAAATCATGTTTAAAATTAAATTCTCTAATGAATCCAACTCACATTAAATTGATGCATATAAACTGTCCATAAACCAATGGAGGTAGGTTGGGCAGCCAAACGACACATACCCTGTTGTTGCAAAGGATTTATAAAATCTACCAATCCCGAAGGTATTCCCCGTACAACATCGCAACTAAACCCATCATCGGGTAGCAGCAAAGCCAAATGTAATTCTGGTGATTCTTCTAAACGTACTTCACGACCATCGGCTCGTGTTAGTTCATCGGCTACTGATTCAGCCATACGTATAGCGGTATCTACTAGATTACGTGGTATTTTCTCTTGTTGTAATAAAGCCGCCATTTGCAATGAATTCAAACGGAAACATGAGCAAGCCAATTGTTGAATTTCTTCCACAGATGTCTTGGGTGCTTGTAGAAATTGCGCACATTGATTTATTTTTGCTAAATGACAATCGGCAGCTAATTCTAGACCCTGACGTTCAGCCCAAAGTTCTAATAGCTGTAAACGTTCGGTCATAACTTTACCCCAATCAGCGGTACACATATGAGAATTGGCAACGATCTGGAAATGAGAGATTTAAATTAATAAAAACGCGGACTTTTGTTAATCCCAAAAAAAGCAATAAATACAAATAAAATAAAAAATTAAATTAAAAACATTGATCACAAACTTTTTCGTTTCGCTCACCGTATTAAAACAAATAACATTAATATAATGAAATAATTGTGAAAACAATTGTATCGTTAAGGCAGCATTAACACGACACCGCCGCAGCAAAGCCATAGCAGAACCCAATACGGTTAATACTAAACCCGCAGCTGAATCATGATCTATTGTCTCCGATAAAAACTGATTGAGAGTTTGCGACAGTTCAACCCTAAAACAATTTACCAAATTGCGAAATGCTGTTTGTACACTTTCCGCCAAAACTTCTTGGGCTTGAACGGAAAATGCACTAATGTGACGATCGGATTTAAGAAAATGCAAAAATTCCGATGAATTTGCCATCCAAAAGGCTAAAATACGGGGATCTGAATATTGTTCTTGAACAACGTTGTAAATTAAATTTGCAACATGATGTAAAAATATTGTTAATTTGTGGGCACGTTCTGTGGGCTGGAGTTCTGGACGGTAGTGTGTTGAAGCACGGTATCTGGAAAAGAAGGATGAAAAAGAGGAAATAAGATAAATAATTTATGATTGCTTTAAAATGCAGAAAACAATAGATAAACAATTTCTGTGAAATGAGGCATTGCCAATTAAATTTGTAATTGACTTAATTAAAAAATTAATTAATGTAACAAATTTCAAAAATAACGCTCAATTAACAAAACTAACATAAACAAGTGAGAGTGTTGTACTCGGATGTGCCGAATCTTTTATACCCTCCAGAATGTTAAAGAACGTTGTTTTTGCACTAAATAAATGCAGTTTTATCATTATTTAAGAAAATGTTTTTATCCCCGCAAAAGTAGGCGGACCAAAAAAAAATACATTTTCTAATCAACTGGGTCCAAATTCGGGATTTTGACATAAAAATTTTTAATTTATTAAAAAAAAAAAAAAAATCGCGTGGAGATAAAAATTAATTTGGAAGTAAAAATTAATGGTGGTCGGTCTCGATATTGACCCCTCCAGGACGCACCATTAGAGCTGATTTAATAAAAAAAAATTATAAAAAATAAATAGAGACCGCCTTAAGGGTTGAAGATAGAGGGTAGGTATGTTTTAAGAAAATGTTAAGATTAAAAAAATATTTTGCTCCGGGCATACATTTGACTGCTCTAGGGGCACTTTTATGGTAGTAAGAGCGGTTGGAGCATATTTAAAAAAAATTTCATATTGTATGGAAAACTCTTTAGGAATTGGAGATAGACTGTTAGTTTGTTGGGAAAAAATGTAGAGCAGTAGACCTGATTTAAAGAATGGAAAACTGTAATTACAATTTTTCAAAAAATCAAAAATATAAATGGAATTCACATCAGCAATTTTAGTCTTGCAAAAATGCGAAATGTCAAAATTGCAACTTTATTTGCTTGTTATTTTGCAAATTGTAGCAATATATTACTATTGAAATTAAATGCGATACTTTATTTGCAACAGCGCATCATGTAAAAGGTAAAAGAAAAGTGAAAAAGTTGATTTAATGTTTTTTTTTTTTAAGTAGCAATCTTGCACTGTTGCAAGGGCTAAAAAAATTCTGACGTGAATACCATCATAGTAATAATTGAAATCCCACGATCTAGCTGGGGGAAAAAATTTGTAGAATTGATAGAAAAATTTTCAAAAAATCAAGGAGTACAAAAATTTTCAAAACTGAGAACACTTTCAACAATTTTTATTAAAAGTACGGAAAAAAGAAAAAAAAAAAAAAACAAGTAAGAAAGTTATAGTCGGTCAAGACCGACCATATGATACCCTACACCAGTGTTTTCCGGAAAATGAGTCCCAAGTCCAAACATGGACCGATTGTATCTGTCTTTTGTTAGATCTTTATTTAGTGTAGAAAACACACACAGATCAAATTTTAGTGGAATTGGTTTATTTTTTTATCAATAGACCAATTTATCTGAATATCGGTCGAAATTTTTATATGGGGGACTAAGTCCAAAAACGGTCCAATTATATTCCGATTTGATTAGGTTAATAAAGTACACGTTTAACACCTAAAAATAAAATTTGTATCAAATATTTCCATATTTATGAATTTTGAGGGAATTATGTGAATATCGGGAAGGTGGTTTGTATGGGGACTACCAGAAGGACTGAACCGATTCCTTTGAAATTTGGAATGGTGATTTGTGCATACAAAATTTGATTACCTGCTGAATTTCAAAGCGATAACTATTATAAAACGGTTATTAGAGTCATTTAAGCCGAATCCAAAGGGGGCTTTGTATGGGGGCTAGGTCTTAACATGGACCGATTTTCTCCAATTTCAATAGGCTTCGTTCTTGGGCCAAAAGATGCTCAAGTATCGTATCGTGCTTAAACCGATAGATGGACAGATGGACAGACGGACGGACATCGCTAAATTGACTCAAAAAGTAATACTGAGCCGATCGGTATACTTGAAGGTAGGTCTAGGACCAATATTTCGGGTAGTTACAAACATCAGCACAAACTCGTTATACCCTATACCACAGAGTGGTGTAGGGTATAAAAAACAAGTAAAAAAGTTAAATTCGGCCTTGCGGAATCTATTGATACCCTCCACGATTAGTTGAAAAAAAAAAAAAAAAAATGTGAAAAAAAAATCCGCGAAATTTTTTTTTTAAATATGTTTGTTCTTATTTAAATACCATTAGTTATCGAATTCGTTTCACAAATGTCAACCATCCGAATTAAAGCAATTTGTAATTAAGGTTATGTCAAATGTAACAACATTTTCGAGGTGTCCTTACATTTTCGTTCATAACTTTTGAACCGCGGACACAGACTAAATACAGACTCGACAGTAGAGTTTTATAAGAAACAAGTAAGAGTGTTAAATTCGGCTGTGCCGAATCTTTTATACCCTCCAACACGTTTAAAATTAAAAAAAAAAATCGCAGGGGCGTCTTTTTGTTTTTGGTAGGGGGGGGGGGGGGGGGGTGGGGGGGGGGTCGGTGGAGTTGGTGGGAGACACCTGTACCCCCCGCTTTATATGTTTACAAATTATTTGTTTATGATATTTATGCTTAAATAATAAATTTGTATCGTTATTTTTAATTAATTTCTATAACCATGCCCCCAAAGGGGGCGGCCTGCAAAAAATCGAATTTCCTAACCCCCTTGGTACAAGCGCAGGTCTATGAACATAATATGGCATACAAATGTTACATTTGTTGAGCAAAAATTAAAAAAAAACTTGTAGAAATATCGTATTTTTCAGGGGTCATTTTAGTTCTTCAAGGGGGAACTTTTTTCCCCCTGGTCCGATTTTGCCCATCTTCGAACTTAACCTTACCAGTAACATAAGAGATATTCTTGCCCAATTTCAGGGGTCTAGCTCTTTTGGTTTGGACTGCATCGTTATTTCTACAGACGGACGGACGGACGGACATTGCTAGAATGTCTTAGATTCTATCATGGATCAATATTATATATACTTTGTGGGGTCCCCGACCGATATTTCGATATGTTACACACGGAATGACAAAGTGAGTATACCCCCATCACAGACTAAATACAGACTCGACAGTAGAGTTTTATAAGAAAATATGGGGAAAAACTAAGCGATTTTAGGAGAAAACACAGCGGTTTTTAGTCCGTTTTACGCTAACATGGCAACACTTTCTACGACTTAGGAGTGAATGAAACAACAAAAACCGATCTGGCATCCATTTTTCTAATGGTGCGTTATATTAGCTTTCTCTTTCTAACCTAATTCGTAGAATAATTTGAAAACATTAACCATATGGTTCAAGACTACTTTTTTGACATCTGTCACTTATGTCGAGTCTGTTTTAGTCTGTGCCCCCATACTGTGGTTGGAGGGTATAAAAACGGGGAAAAACTAATCGATTTTAGGAGAAAACACAGCGGTTTTTAGTCCGTTTTACGCTAACATGGCAACACTTTCTACAACTTAGGAGTGAGTGAAAGAAAAAAACCCGATCTGGCATCCATTTTTCTTATGGCGCGTTATATCAGTTTTCTCTTTCTAACCTAATTCGTAGAATAATTTGAAAACATTAACCATATGGTTAAAAAATACTTTTTTGACACCTGTCATATATGTCGAGTATCCCAGCAAAAACTTGCAAAAACTTCCTGCCTCGCTTACGTGGTAATGGCTTTGGATACTACTAATTACCATTAGCATTACATTGCTCCAAAAAAGTCAAAATGTGGTTACCTCCAATGACATCACCGTGTTAAAGTAATTAACATTGAAATTGGGAGGTAACTAATTACTCATATTTTTGCTAACCCCTTTAGTTAATTACTTGGTAAGCGAAGTTTTTGCTGGGATGTATTAGTCTGTGCCGCGGAACTGATTTTGCTCAAATTCAATACCAAACAGTTTGGGACAGGGATGTTAAAGTTGGTACAATTGTACTTTTTATACCCTCCACTCTAGTGATAGAGGGTATATATAAGTTTGTCATTCTGTTTGTAACTCATCGAAATATCGATCGGGGACCCTATAAAGTATATATATTCATGATGCCCGATCGATTTTAAGACATTCTAGCGATGTCCGTCTGTCCGTCTGTCCGTCTGTCCGTCTGTCCGTCTGTCCGTCTGTCCGTCTGTCTGTCTGTTGAAAATGCTGTCGCGGGCAAAATATTGCACAGAGATGACTGAAACTTAACATATTTATTGGAAGTTCTCCCGAGAAGTTTGGTATTGCATTTGAGCGATATCGGTTCAGCGGTTCAAAAGTTATGAACGAAAATGTAAGCATACCTCAAAAATTTCAGTCCATTCAACATAACCTAAAAACACAAAATGCTTTAATTCGGCTTCTGGTTGGCATATGTGAACATAATTGAACACCAAACGGTATTTAAACAAGTACGAACACAAAAAAAAAAAATCGCGGATTTTTTTACCAAAATTTTTTTTCGCGAAAATTTTTTTTTTCGCGAAAATTTTTTTTTTTTTTTCAAAAGTAATTTAAATAAATTTAAATAAATAATTTAAATAAAGTTTTTTGCAATAATCTTTTTGAAATTGTGGAGGGTATCACTACATTCGGCAAGGCCGAATTTAACTTTTTTGCTTGTTTTGGTACATTTTGACCTTTAAAAGTACCGTGGTACTACCGCGACTCATTTGGTACAATTTTAAAATTTCCAATTTATTTCTATATAACTAATCGAAATATCGGTAAAAGACCACAGCTTTTTTTCTTTACTTAAAAAAATTCTCGCAAGGGTATTAATGCTAGAACGATTTTAACCCCTTTTTTAAAATAGATTAAAGTAGTTTTCAAATTAAATTTTTCTAAATTTTTTTTACAAAAAAAAAAAGAAAATGTATCAGAACTAGACATTTGAGAAAAATTTCTTACTCATTTTTATCGAACAAAAAGTCTCTGAATTTTCCACAGAAGTATTAGTCAGTTATTTATAGACAATTATTGAAGATAATATTAATTGCAGACTTTTCATCTTTAAATGATTTCCGAGATCTTGATACATTTTTCGTGTTTACGCACTCAGATACATTTTTCCTGCCGAAAAACTCTCAAATTCTAATAATTTTTCTTATAGATAAAGTGTCAAAAAATGAGACATTTTTCTGAAGAATAGATTTCAAGAAATTGTTCAAAATCGCTCCAGAAAAATGTTTTTGTTTTTTAATTTGTTTGCATATTTTTTTTTTTTTGGGTGGGGAGGGTATTGAAGATTCAGTACAACCGAATTAACACTCGGATTTGTTTAAATTTTTATTAATTTTAAAAAAATGGTACCGTGAGGGTCCAAAAAGTACATTTTTTTTGAAAGTTGGTACCAAATTGAAAACCCCATTTAACATCCCTGGTTTGGGACAACAACAAGTAAACATGTTAAGTTTCAGTCATATCTAAGTGATATTTTGGACGTGACCGCCATTTCAACAGACAGACTGGCAAACAGACGGACATCACTACACCATTTACAGGGGGGTAATTGTGTAATTCGATTCGAAAGAAACTGTTCGAATTCGGAAAATTTTAATCCTTTGTAAAATGTAATTCGCTATGTAAAAAATATTTTTTGGTTTAATTTTAAAATGAAAGGATAAACATTAATATGCGAAAAGATTTTCGATCAGATAAAAATTATTTTAGGTACTTTAAATTGAAAACAAAAATGTCGTTCGAATAGCTTCTCTTTTCGAATCGAAATACACAATTTCCCCCCAGATGTAATTCGTAAAAGATCAATTGTAATTCGAAGATTCCATTTGTAATTCGAAGATTCCATTTGAAATTCCAAGATTCCATTTGTAATTCGAAGATTATACTTGTAATTCGAAGATTCTATTTGTAATTCGAAGATTCCATTTGTAATTCGAAGATTCCAATTGTAATTCGAAAAATATCAACTGAATTTCCATATTTTACGAATTACAATTGGAATCTTCGAATTACAAATTGAATCTTCGAATTACAAATAGAATCTTCGAATTACAAATAGAATCTTCGAATTGCAAGTAGAAAATTTCGAATTTTCAAATGGAATCTTCAAAATACAAATGGAATCTTCGAATTACAATTGATCTTTTACGAATTACATCTGTAAATGGTGTAGAATGTCTTAGAATCGATCACTGATAAATAATATGGGATCCCAGACCTATATTTCGATGAGTTACAAACGGAATGATAAACTTATATAAACCCTCTATTGGAATTTGGACCATTTTTGAAGAAGTTTTAGCAAAGGAGCAAGATCATTTTTGAACGGGTAAAAAAAAATCTTAATATTTGTCACGAAGGAGTTTTTAAAAAGTACTAAAAACTGTAAAAAAAAATTTCGGAAAATCAAAAAAAAAAAAAAAAAATGTTTCATAGTATCCGATTTTTTGTACGTTATTGCCATTTCAACTAACAGCGCTAGATTGACTTGAAATCAATCGAGGATCACGAAAAATTTAACTTTAGTGGGACCCAGACCAATATATTGATCAGTTAAAAACGGAATGACGCACTTATAAAAACGGTATACAAAAAAATTTATTATTTTTAAAAATTGTAAACTTGATGAATTTTCTAATTGAGCCAATTACAAAAGTAATTGACTATAATTTTCTAATTTAATTAAAATATTAATCACATAAATCTTAGATCCATTCTTTTTGTGTTAGACGATTAAAATCATTATAATAAAAAATATATAAAATGCAACATCAAAGCAGCTTAAAGTAAAAAAAAACAACAGATCACTGGGAAAAGTCCCTTTTTAAAAAAAAAAAAAAGTGCATGCTCTCACTTACCTGGCACATAAATATAATGAATATACAGGAGCTAATTTAAAATGTGGTGCATTTACATCCAATTCTGATATTATATGTCTTAGAAATAATTCCTGATGTGTTTCAGGAAATTCTAAAACTGCAGGCAGAATTGGCTCTTGACCCTGTGGTTCGATATGAGCTGCTGCAGAGGTGGATGTTGAAGGCATTTTTGGAGATCTAAATAGAGGAGATAAAAAATATATGTAAATTATTTAGATTATGGGTTTGAGTCTAGCAATTATGGCAAATTATTTTTTTTATAAGAATTCCTAAATTCTTAAATAAATGACAATTTATAGCAGACAACACAAAAAATTATGATAGCAAATTATAAACAAAAAATATTAATAAAACAATTTGAAAATGAAATGATTAAAATTAGCAACAATTTTAATAAAAAAAGTAGTGAATTTTATATTAGGGACAATTTTTCAAAATGTGTTGTTGTGTAAAGTGAAATCTGCAAAGTTTTATAAAGAAAGTTTTATAGATTATTTAAATTTTTAAAATATTTTTATAAAAAAAAAAAATTATATTTTTTTTTTTAATATTTGAAACTGTTTTTATTTTTCGAAATGTTTTTTTTTAAAAAATTATCTTTTTCAAATTTAATTATTGTTCGATTTTTTTTTTTAATTTTTGTTTCAACATACCTTTCTTGACTATTTGAACCTGCTGATTTTAAACTGGATATTGATTTTGTTTCATTTTCCAGATTACCTTCTAAACTTTGAGTATCTCCACTTCCTCCTCCACCACTGGTCGTATAATTGCCACTTGTTGTTCCAGTTGTATGATTATTATGTTCGGAACCATTAGAACGTAATTTACCATCAATTTCAGTTTGATCCGAAGAGTTAGTATTATGATGATCATATTCACTTTTATGAGTCTAAAGAAAAAATTAAATATTAAGGTTAAATGAATTTAAATCGCTGAACACTTTTCTCAATTCATGTAAATTTAAAGAAATTCAGAAATCAGAAAGTAAATTTCCAGATTCGGACAGCAAGCAACTCCCAAAAACTCAGCAAAATTATTGGTTTATAAAAACCAGAATGAAAGCTTTATTATATTTGAGAATCAACGAATCCTATTTGAAAAAAAAAATCGTTTTTTTAGAATGTTTTTTTCCGCTAAAGGATCCTACAGTCCTAATATCAAGTTTGTCTGACTATTTTTTTAAAAGATCGAAAAATTTCAATGAATTTTATTTAAGACAAGCTTTTTTTAGAATGTTTTTCCGTATGACCCATACACTTAAGATATCAAGTTTTTATTACCATTTTTTCAGAAGATTGTAAAAAGTACCAAGGTACACTTTTTTCCCCCCTTAAAATCAAAATTTTCTAAAAAGGACTTTTGTCACAATGTTTCTTCAGCTAAAGGATCCCACATTTCATATTTCAGTAGATGAATACGAATATCAATTTCTGAAATCGGTCGGGTGGATTTTGAGATATCGCCATTTGAAATTGGTCAACATTTTTTTTTCCATTGACTATTTGAGCTTGAGACAAACTTTCATTTTAATTTAAGCCAAATCAGAATATTTTAACTCATGGCGCCCTTTTATCAAAGTTTAGAGTTTTTGGTAAAAATTTTCTAAAAAAAACAAGTGAGAGTGTTAAATCCGGCTGTGCCGAATCTTTTATACCCTCCAAAATGTAAAAAAAATTGTCAGGTGCGTTTTTGGGGGGGGGGTTGATGGGGGTCAGTGGGTGACTTTTAGAGCACCTTCCCATCCCGATAAATATACCACATGTTTTTTTTTATTTAACAAAAATACGAAAAAACATGTAAAAAAAGTGTATTTTTCAGAGGTTGGTTCAGTTCTTCAAGGTGGAACTTTTTTCCCCCTGGTCCAATTTTGCCCATTCACGAACTTAACCTGGCTATGAACATGAGACATATTTGTGCCAAACTTCAGGAGTCTAGCTATTTTATTTTGAACTGCATTGTGTTATCTACAGACAGACGGACGGACATAATGTTTTAGATTCGATCATGGATCAATAATGTATATACTTTATGGGGTCCCCGACCGATATTTCGATGCGTTACAAACGGAATGACAAAGTGAGTATACCCCCATAATGTGGTTGGAGGGTATAAAAAAAAATTTTTGATCGAAAGGTGTCACAGTAGACTGACATTTTTTTGTCATCTTTCGATTTTCCCAAGTGTCCGGGCAAATTTTTATTGTCCTAGGTCTAAAACTTATGTGGTACAAATTTGAGGTCAATCGGATTAAATTAACCCGTGGCGCCCGGCGGTCAAAGTTTTGGATTTTTGAAAAAATTTTAAAAATAAAATTAAAATTTTGCAACATTTTTTTAAAAAAATTTCTTGAACGTAGGAAAAAACCGCCATTTTTTGCAAATTTCAAATAGCGATTCTCGAAAACCGTTCGACCGATTTTAATTTTTTTTTTGATATTCGTGCTCAGCACATCAAAATTAACAAATATGACGTGTCGAAAGATATATTTATTTTTTATTTTTTAATTTTTCAAAAATCCAAAACTTTGACCGCCGGGCGCCACGGATTAATTTAATCCGATTGACCTCAAATTGGTACCACATGAGGTTTAGGGTAGTAGAATAAAAAAATGCCCGGAATTTGAAAATCGGAGAAGAAAAAATTTTGCTATACAGAAAAATGCCAGTCTAGTGTCACAGGTTAAAATGAAAATCCAGCTCAAATTAAGTTTTAATGAAAGATCGTCTAAAAAAGGCCAAAGGAAAGAAATTTTAATAGCTTTCTTATATATATAAATTTCTTATACATACGTAGAAAAACCTCCATTTTTGAAATTTTTTTGATAAATTTAAAATTGCGATATCTCGAAATCCGATTGACTGATTTCAGAAATTGATATTCGCATTCATATCCTAAAATGAAGGTGGGTACGGAAAATTACGTTTTGATTCTAGGAGGGTTTACCCCTTAATACCCCAAAAAAATAAAGTTTATTAAAATGTCCTTTGATGAAAATAACGAGTTTTAAGATTCTGGGGGTCTTAAGTTCAATAGTTATTAATAGGGCAAGTACTTTCATGCATCTAAAAATCGAAAATATGTGCCTATAATATGCATCTAAAAATCAAAAATATGCGCTTAAAATTCGAAAAATATGCACTTAAAATTTGAAAATATGTATTTAAAATGAATTGCTTTTACTAAAAATGAGCTTTGTTAACATAAATTAGATTTTTTCAAATACTTTAATTCCCTCTACAATATTAAACAAATGTTTTTGAGTGGACTCAGCTTTTAATTGGAAAATATTTTTTTAATGACACATTTTGTGATAAAAAATTTTAAATGACTTCTTTAGAAGTCAAAAAATATTTCTGAAACAAATTTTATAAATATACAAGTAGAAAGTTTAAAATCGACTTGGACGTAAAAAAATGTTTAAAAATGTTTACTAAAAATATTAAATTTGAAGTCAAATACTTTTTTTAGTAATTTTTGAAAAAAAAAAAAATATTTTTTGGGTGTAAAATTTTTTTGAGTTACAAAAATTCTTAGTAAAATATTTTTGTGGCTACCAATCTCTACTAAAACGTATTAAGCGTTTTGTCCAACACGTGAATTCGGGATAAAACCAATCTTAGTTTCACGGATTTGTTCATAACTTAACTACTGTGCAAATTTCTCTAAAATTCAATACCAATCTGACCTGGAGAATAAATGTTTTTGTATCGGCTTTTCTGAGTCCATTTTTCTGTAAGATATTTTTAAAATTAAAACTTTATTTAAGAATCTAATTTTTTTTTAGAAACAAATTTCTATAAAAACTGTCTCAGAATATCATTTCTATTAGAAAATAATGCTTTTTAAAAGAAATGGTGGATCGGTTTTAGATTATGTTTTTTAGATTAAGTTTTTTAAATGATTTTTTGAAAAAAATTTAGTGAAAATTAAAAAAAAGTGCAATTTATATGAAAATATGCAAAAATATGCATTTATACCAAAATATGCAAAAATATGCAACTACAAATCGATGCCATTTTATTGCAAATTTATTGATTCGGATAGATATTTAATTTATATTATGTTTAGAGTGTGGAGTAAAAATATGTATTTTCATGAAAGTACTTGCCCTAGTTATTAATAACACCGCTCAACAAATCAAAGGTTTTGGCTCCGGTTTGAAGTTTCATATAAAATTTTTAAAGATTTTAACTCGCTGATTCAAAATTCGTGCTCCAAATTTTTCGTCTAGAATTTTAATTATTCGCGGTTGAAAATGCGAAAAAACGCGATTTTTGCCTTTTTTGAAAGCCTGCACAGCAGCCGCTGGGTGGAATAAAAATCTGGTATAAAGCGTGAGAGTAGAATTGAACTATGATCTCAAAAATATGATCAAAAAAATTTTTATTTGTTCTACTATTATTGGCCAAAAATGCATTTTAAAAAAACACTGTCAAAAAAATTAGAAAAAGCAACATTTTAAAAGGCTCTACAACAAAAACCCGATGATCAATCTTAACTGCGATGAGCTAAAAATTTAGGCAAAAGTTCATTCTTTCTTTAGCTTTAGACTTTCAAACCCATTCAAGATATCTTCCGGTTTAAACAAAAAATAGCACATAAAACTTAATTTTGTAAAATATTTATTTTTTGGGAGTTTTTCTTTGAAAAATATAAAAAAAATGTAATTTTAACAGTATCATTTTAAAACGCAAGTAAATCCCAAGTAAACGTAATAATTTGAAGAAAATTGTGTTGGACACCATAGACAAATTATACTTTTGCGCTTTATACCAGATTTGTATTCCACTGAATATCTGCTGTGCAAACTTTCAAATAATGCAAAAATCGTAATTTTTCGCATTTTCAACCGTAAATAACTAAAAATTTGGACGTGATGGGAAAATTTGGAGAACAGATTTGGAATCAGGAGATCAAAGTCTACTAAAATTGATCATCAGAATTTAAACCGGAAAATGAGTGTTGAGCGGTGTAAGTATTAATTTTCCATTTGTAACGACTTTTTTTCTCCTTAGTATCAACCTTTTCAAAATTTTTTTATCAAAATATTTTATTTGCTGGATAAAAAAAGATTTGGAATTTTAAATATTATAAGACCATTATTTTAAAAATCTAAAAAGTACCAAATTAAAATTGTTTTTTCCCCTCTTCGAATCAGAAAATACTAGAAGTCCCATTTAAAAATGTTTCGTTTTAATGGAGAATCCTTTATTACAAAAATCAAGTTTTTATGACCATTATTTCATTCCTACATTCCAAATTTCAAGTTTCTAGAACCATTGTTTCTCGAGGTAGAAAAAGTACAATTTTGTACCCTTTTTGTACCATTAATATCGGAATTTCCAAAAGGTACTTTTTTCAGATGTTTTTTGGCAGAAAGATCCGACATTTCAAGCTTCTATGTCTATTATTTCAACTGATGAAAAAAAGTACCAAAGTACAATATGTTAACCCTTTTTTTGCCCCTTAGAATTGAAATTTTCAAAAAGTACTTTTTTAAAATGTTTTGCCGCCGGAGTATCCCTCATTCAAAATTTAAAGAATTTTTCTTAAAATTGCAATTACACAGTGCAACAACCCAAAAAGGGAAGGAATGAAACCTAAAGCAAATCAAAGTAGGCATTTTCCATAACAAACCCCTCAAGGCTTTGTAAGTGGGTAAACTTTTTAATTGATTTTTATAGAAATTATTTCCAAAACAGGCTTTTAAGGTCAGTTTTTCTCTAAATGTAAATAAACGACATTATTCATTTTATTTAACTTTTATTGAGGCGTATACTTAATTTTGTAATTGCCTTTTAATAGCAATCATACGCAACGGTGCAGCGAAACTTATACCGGTTATAGCTAACGTAATTTCAAGTTTGGACCACAGTACAGACTGGTATGCAAACAATGGTGCTAATTTCGTACTTTCCAATATGGTGGTATGGTTTTTAGTACAGAATTATTATCGCTGCCTAGTGTATGTGTAACTGTACGTGTGAGCTTTTGTGCATGTATTTATGTTGTTTGTTTACATTTTGTATGAAACGTCAAAAGTTACACCGTGTGCTGTCACTAATACTTGAACACATCAAATGCAACTCTGTGAACCTACTACTCATGTACTGTGGTTTGGACGCTGGACCTCACATGTCCAATAAGAGACCAGGGACCCCCAAAGAAGTTAGTAGTACATATTTAGTATACAAAATTTTTAAAAAGCCATGAAGGTTTTGTTTTATAAATTGTCAACTTTCATTTGCTTTTGGTTTCATCCTATTCCGATTCGGAAAAATTTGTATCACTGTGTTATTATTAAATCATTTATTTATATGCATTTTAAAACTTACCGAACTTAAAGCTCCATCTTCATCATTCCATGAGCCTGGTGATGTTGGTGAACGACTGTTTGTTTGTTTTGCAATTGTCCCATTAGAATCGCCACAATTTGGTGGTTTTTTTGTTAAACCAAATTTTTTGTTTATACAAAATTGTTGAATATTTTTGTTTATGTGTTTGTGTTTTTAATGTTTATTTAAATTTCGGGTGTGTTTATTTCAGAGTGTGTGTGTGTGTATGTGTGTGAGTTTGTGTGTAAATTGTTTAACATGTAGTTGTTTGTTTTGGATAATTGTATTGGTTCGTTTGTATGAGGTGCAGTTTTAAATATTTTATTAACAAAACAAAAAAACAACATAAAATGGTTTGTTTGGTTTTTTTTATGCAACAGAAAACACAACATAAAATGAAAAGAATATTAAAAAAAAAATTATAGATGAATAAATAAATTAATAAAAAATAAATTAAACAAGCATAAACATGATTTGATAACATAAATTTAAGAAAATATTAAGGAAAAATGTTTTTAAAATGGATGATTTTTTTCATTTAAACAAATAAATAACACTGTGCTAGTTGGAAAACCAAATGAGTTACTATAATTAGAGTACACTGAATCCAGTGGTGACAAGGGGTTCTCTAGGATAGCTCCTGTTTTCGAAATTTTATGAATGCTCCAAACATTCGAGAAATAAACGATTTTCCCAATTTCGTTTTCCATTTATAAAATTAAAATCGATATATACTAGGGCGATTCATCAAAAACTTTTTTTGGATTTTTGCAACTCTTGAAGCGGAATTTGATCTCTTTACCGCGAATATTTTTTTTTTAGGAGGCTAGCAACATTTAAAAGTAATGTATCCGGTTTTGTAAAAAAAGACACCAGAGAAAAGAAAAATAAAAAAAATGTTTCATAACCTCATTTCGTGGATAAAATCGATTTGAGCAAGTTGATCCCGACCTTTCAAAAATCTCAAAAATCTTTTTGGCCATAAGAATTTATATTCCGCTTCAAGAGTTGCAAAAATCCAAAAAAAAAGTTTTTGATGAAACGCTCTAATATATAGGCACAGACTAAATACAGACTCGACAGTAGAGTTTTATAAGAAAAAATGGCGAAAAACTAAGCGATTTTAGGAGAAAACACAGCGGTTTTTAGTCCGTTTTACGCTAACATGGCAACACTTTCTACGACTTAGGAGTGAGTGAAACAACAAAAACCGATCTGGCATCCATTTTTCTTATGGCGCGTTATATCAGTTTTCTCTTTCTAACCAAATTCGTAGAATAATTTGAAAATATTAACCATATGGTTCAGAACTACTTTTTTGACACCTGTCACTTATGTCGAGTCTGTATTAGTCTGTGATATAGGTTCGAATTAACATTTTACTGGTGTTCGACTGAACGTTCGAGTTCTGTTATGGAGTTCGGAAAAAAATGTTGCCCGAAATTTACCGAACACCGAACTTTTGTTTGTATTTTTTTTAGCGTATTCCTAATTAAGCCACATTAGTAGTTGTAAAAAAAAACATAATTTTTTTATTTTATCGCAATTACTACAGTATACGTGCGTATAAGTAATTATATCGTACATCTATAATATGCACCATTAGAGTGACATTTTTTTCAACTTTTTTTCCAAGTGAGCGGGCAAATTTTTATTCTTTTAGACCTAAAAGTTTTGTGTTAAAAACTTAAGGCAAATCAAATTAAATTAACCGGAAACGCCTGGCGATCAAAGTTTTAGATTTTTAAAAATTAAAAAAAAAAAAAACAAGTAAGGGTGTTAAATTCGGCTGTGCCGAATCTTTTATACCCTCCAACACGTTTAAAATAAAATAAAAAATCTCAGGGGCGTCTTTTTCTTGTGGGGGGAGTTGGTGGGGGATACCTGTACCCCTGCTATATATGTTTACAAATTATTTGTTTATGATATTTACATTTAAATAATAAATTTTTATCGTTATTTTTAATTAATTTCTATTACCACGCCCCCAAAGTGGGGCGGCCTGAAAAAAATCGAATTTTCTAACCCCCTTGGTCCAAGCGCAGGTCTATGAACATAACATGGCATACAAAATTTACATTTGTTGAGCAAAAATTAAAAAAAATCGTAAAAATATCATATTTTTCAGGGGTCGTTTTAGTTCTTCAAGGGGGAACTTTTTCTCCCTGGTCCGATTTTGCCCATCTTCGAACTTAACCTTAACAGTAACATTAGAGATATTCTTGCAAAATTTCAGGGGTCTAGCTCTTTTGTTTTGGACTGCATCGTTATTTCTACAGACGGACGGGATATTTGTGGGATATTTCGATGTGTTACACACGGAATGGCAAAGTGAGTATACCCCCATACTTTGGTTGAAGGGTATAAAAAAACAAGTGAGTTTTAAATTCGGCTGTGCCGAATCTTTTATACCCTCCAACACCTTAAAAAAAAACAAGGGCGTCTTTTTTTGGTGGGGGGGGGGGGGGGTTTGGTGGTGAGAGACAACCTTCCTGGATCCAACTACAGGACTTTGAACTTCTTCTGACATAAAAAATGTTTCGTTTGCTAAGCAAAAGTACAAAAAATCTATAAAAAAGGCGTTTTTCAGAGGTTTGTTTAGCTATTAAAGGGGGAACTTTTTCCCCCGTGGTCCGATTTTAACCATCTCCGAACTTAACCAGCCTATGACCATTAGACATATTAGTGCCAAATTTCAGGAGTCTAGCTCTTTTATTTTGGACTGTATCGTGTCCTCCACAGACGGATAGACGGACGGACGGATAGACGGACAGACGGACATCTCTAGAATGTCTTAGAATCGATCACTGATCAATTATATATATACATTATGGGGTCCCCGACCGATATTTCGATGCGTTACACACGGAATGACAAAGTGAGTATAACCCCATACTGTGGTTGGAGGGTATAAAAATGGCTATCGACGCATCATATTTATTAATTTTGATGCGCTGAACATGATAATAAAAAATAAAATCGATCGAATGGTTTTCGAGATATCGCTATTTGAAATTTTTGAAAAATCGAGGTTTTTTCCTACGTTAAAGAATTTTTTTTAAAAAGTCCCAAAATTTCCTTCCCTAAACCTATTCATAAAACTTGAGACAAAGTTTCATTTAAAATTAGTTTGAGCTAAATCCGATCATAATAAACCAGTGCGCTCTTTGATCAAAGTTTTGGTTTTTAGAAAATTTGTTTACCGAAAACTCTAGACTATGATCGAAGGGCGCCCATGGGTTAAAAATATTCTGATTTGGCTTAAATAAAGTTTAAAGTTTTGTTTCAAGTTCTATGAAACAGTCAGCGGAAAAAAATTTTGAGATTTTTTTTTTTTTTAATTTCTTTAACGTAGAAAAATACCGCCATTTTTAGAAATATTTTGAAAAATTTCGGCGATACCTCAAAAAATCGCTCGACCGATTTCAGAATCGATTATTAATTTTAGCATGCTAAATTTTATTAGTTTTAGCATACTAAAAATAATAAAAATAATGTATAGCAAGATATTTTTATTTTTCAAAAATCCAAAATATTGGTGGACATTTTCCAAAAATCAAAAACTTTGATCGAAGGGCGCCTCGGGTTAAAGTGATCGGATTTGGCTCAAATTAAGTTTAAATGAAAGACAGTTTCAAGCTCTTTAAAGGGTCATGGGAAAGAAATTTTAAGATTTTTTTTATTTCTTGAACGTAGAAAAAACGCCATTTTTTGCAAATTTCAAATAGCGATAACTCGAAAACCGTTTGATGAATTTTAAAAAAATTTAAAATCGGTAAAATTAAAAAATCCAAAATTTCTTCTACTTTACCATTTCATAGATCTTGAGACAATCTTTCATTTAAACTTAATTTGAGCCAAATCCGTGGCGCCGCACAGTGTTGCGTCTTCATGTAAAGAGTGGCCAAAAATAGAAGGAGTTAAGTTAGAGCGTTAAAATTTGGAACACTTGTTAAGATCGATAAAATCAAGAAAAATTTTGAATTTGGTCAATATCCGCCCAAGGATTCGCATCCTTCCCATATATCCTGAAATTAAAATACGGCATAAAACGAAAACTAACGCTATAATCTTCATGTTATTTATTGTAGTTATTACCTATAATGCCATTAATTATTCTACAAAATTTTGTCCAATTCGGAGCAAGGATACGCCTAGCTCTAAAATGTCCTTTTTAAGATAACGTTCAGAAAATGGGTAAAAATTTAAGTTATTTCATGAAATTTTGAAAAATCCAACTGTTATAATATGCTTAACGTATATGCCAAAATTTGTGCGAATCGGAACAAGGATACGCCCTCCTAGAAAATGTCCTTTTTTAAAAAAGTCAAGAAAAAGTTCATAATTCAAATTTCTTCATGAATTTTTGCATCCACAATACTTAGAATATACCTTAAAACTTAATCAAATGAAAAAATTGAAACAAGGATGTAATACATATATTAAAAATGTCCTTAAAAATTTAAAAAAAATTTTTAAAAAATCCTTCGTACTTCATGAAATTCTGTTCTGATAATGTTGAAAATACCTTATTTTAGTATAATTGAAGCAAGGATTATCCTTAACCTATCCTTAGGATATTTTTAGCGCATAAATATCCTTTTTTAAAGACTTGAGAAAATTCAGAGAAATCCTGTGACCTTAAAACTAACAATAATTCACAACATTTTTGCAAGTAGTATTTACAATACGTTGAATATTGTTTTTAAGTTTAAGCAGGGATATGCCTATCTCAAAAAGACCGTTATAAAATAAGCAAGTAAAAATATAGTACAACGTACTTCCTCAACAAAATTTTTCTAAATAAAAGTCTGCATCTGTTAATGTACAACTGGTGTCTAGCCAAGCATCTAATTTGTGTCAGGCCTGGATGACAAATAATGGTTCTTGGACCAATTTAAATAAAATTTACAATTTAACCGACCAATTCATTTTGCATTCTGATTTATTATATGTGTTCCATAACTATTTTTCGCAATACATTTCAAATTATCAAGGACAACTGCTGCATCTTTGTGTTTTCGTTAAAAAAATTTCCAAATTTATATTCGGGTTCCCACAAAAAAAAATTGATTAAAAAAAAAAGTGGAAAAACGTGGACGAGTTCTTTTGTTATTTGTAATCTACATACTTATACCAATATTTTCTGCAAAGAACTAAGCGCGCCAATGAGGGCCACAAAAATGGCTGACTATGAAATATGAAATTTGCAAAATAAATTAGTATTTTCTTTGGAACTCACTTTATAACAGCGTTACTTGCCATATGATTAACTTATGTCGACCAAAACAGCATTATCATACAAGCAACATATCTAACTTAAAACTTCATTACCAATAAGGTCGAATTTTAAATGCAATATAATTATTTAACCGTTACAAGTACATGTGGATTTCAAAGATTTTTAAACCAAAATATGATATATTTCAAAAAGTTCAACTTTAGAGACATGTAACTTAAAAACTATTAAAGATATCTATAAACTGTTTTGGATTTGTTTTATTTATGATGTTTTCTTAAAATAAAATTCATATAACCTCAAGTTTTAAGACATTTAGTTGGACCATTTATGGCCAAGGTCACAACACTGTGCGCCGGTCGAGCGGTTTTCGAGATGTTGCCATTTGAAGCTTGTCAAAAAACTTCGAAAAATGGCGGTTTCTTTCCACGTTCAACAATTTTTTTTAAAAAAATCTCAAATTTTTTTTCCAATGACTATTTCCTAGAGCTTGAGACAAGCATTCATTTAAACATAACTTGAGCCAAATCAGACTTTTTTTTCCAATCCAAAATTTTTATTGAAGCCACGGGTTAAAATGAAAGGTTTGAATTGAGATTTTCATTGTTTTTAAATTTTTAAATTTGTACCATATAATTTTAGGACTTGGACTATAAAATCTTGCCCCAATACTTGGAAAAGTTAAAAAAAATGCCGCATGAAACCTTACCTTTTCACAACCCCTAGAGAAATTTTACGCAGAAAATATTTGCAGATCATGTTAACCTTTTAAATGGGCATTTCTTTTTGTTTCTTTATTTAATTTAAGAAAAAAGATTCCCTAAAATTACAGTTTGTTCTAAAACAAGTGAGAGTGTTAAATTCGGCTGTGCCGAATCTTTTATGTAAATGTAAAAAAAAATAAAAAAAAAATTATCAGGACTTTTGTCTTTTTTTAGGGGGAGGGGGATGATGGGGGTCAGTGGGGGACGTTGAGAGCACCTTTCCATCCCGATAAATATAACAAATGTTTCATTTAACAAAAATACAAAAAACATGTAAAAAAATGTATTTTTTCAGAGGTTGGTTCAGTTCTTCAAGGTGGAACTTTTTTCCCCATGAGCCGATTCTGCCTAGGACCATAAGACATATTCATGCCAAATTGCAGGAGGCTAGCTCTTTTATTTTGGACTGCATCGTGCCATCTACAGACAGATGGACGGACGGACAGACGGACATTCACAGAATGTCTTAGAATCGATCACAATAATATATACTTTATGGGGTCCCCGAACGATATATCGATGCGTTACAAACGGAATGACAAAGTGAGTATACCCCATACTGTGGTTGGAGGGTATAAAAAAGAAAAGTATGTTCTAAAAAGACATCCCCCAATAAACCAAACGATACCGTTATGATATCACGGCAATATCATTTAATTATCACATATTATACGGAAACGATACCCAGTCAGAAATTGCCAACCGTACCAAAAATTTTGTGTTGGTACAATATCGGGCTAGCCAAAAATACAACATTGTATAATGTAAAACAGTTTTACTAAAAATATTGTGTTGGCACAACTTTGTGTTTACATAAAACACTACACTATAGATTATAATTTAAAAGTTTAACATTTTTATTTTTTTAAAAAGTTTTCGATTTACATAGACCTCAACTCATTAATCTAAGTGAACACTTAAGTAGTTGCTTTTTCAACCAATTTGTACAAAATGGTAACTAAAAAGCACGACATCGAGATTTTCAATACATCCCTAAGCAAAAGTTAAATCCAATGTCGTAAATTTGTAAAATCAATGTTAACCCAACATTAAAACAAAAGTCGAGCGATCGTTGGCCACTGTTATCATTTCAACCTCGGAATGACGTCGTAGACTTAGAAACGGGTATGATTCGCCAACGTTGGTACCGTCGCACAGTGGCGCCTTTTGACTTTTTTCGTTGCAAAAATCATAACTTTTGAACTAATGAAGATATTTTAAAAATGTAAAGAGCATTCGAAAGAAGACTACCCTAGCTTTAAAATATATAAGCCGCAAGGTAATAGTACAGCCACGGCACTGTGCACAGTGTTGTATTTCGACTTTTTTTGTTGTAAACATTATAAATTCTAAAGTAATAAAGATATTATCAAGATTTATAAAGCATTTGAACAAAACTTCTTCAGCTTAAAAATAAGTAACACGCGTGGCCATTGGCTCACTGCAGCACAAAGCACAGTGCAACATTTTTACTTTTTTTCGTTGCAAAAATCATAAAATTTTAAGTTATCAAGACATTTTTAATCTTTAAAACGCACTTGAATTTTATCTCCTATAGCTTCAAGAAAAGCTCATCTGCATTGTAATAGGCCCGCTGCGGCACTGTGCACAATGACACTTTTTGACCTCTTTTGTTGGTCAAGTATGATATTTGTAAATCTAAAAATCATTTAAAATGTAACTTCTTGTGCGTCAAATTAAGGCAATCCGCACGCTGATATTCTCGTTAAGCATTTTTAGCTAGCCGATAAGAATAGCGCTACAATAATCACAATACATATTAAAAGTCTAGAAAAATACAACTCTAATATGACAGAAAAAATATTTAAAAAAATTTAGGACATTTTTAACGGTATTGAGTAAAATATTACTCAATTTTGCACCAGAAAACCATTTGATAGTATTGAGTAAACTTTTAACTAAAATTTAATAAATGTTTACCAACAAATTTGAGTAAATTTTCAATTTACAAAACTAAAATTTTACTTGAAATTTTTTTGGGGTTTTTTTCAAGTAATTTTTTAATTGTGTCAAGTAAAAGTTTACTTCAAATTTATACATTTAAAACAAGTTTCACCTTTTAAACTAACCAAGTATATTTATGTCTTAAAGACATAGGCAAATTTTAAAAAGATGATTAGAAACTTTCAAATACATAAAGAAAGAACTATAAACTCAATGAGAATTCAAAAGACAAATTTTATTTTTTTGTAATTAGCTGTAGGTTAAACTTAAATATATCATTCACTAAGGTTTAAAAAATTTAAGACGTTTTTAATTAAAACCCTATTAAAAATCATATTAGATAACTTTTGTTTCTTTTTTTTTACACAAACCTTTGTCTATTTAAAAAAAATCTTAAAAATTCTGTGATGACACATATGTTTTTCGCAATTTTTATGTTTAACTTTGTTTTATTAAAAATACAAAGTTTTAACTATTAAAATATCTCAATTCGCTCAGGAGTTACAGCTCGTCAAAGTGGTTACTTATAGAAACAAAAAAATTTCGCTAGGGGGCGTTATAAGCAAATAAAAAAGCAAAAAAAAAAACAAATTAATAAATTAAAGACCAATACATCTACTAAGATTGCTCAAAAATTCCAGTGGATCTCAAAATTGCCCAAAATCTGTTAGGATATTTTAAAAATATCTCCTTTTCGTAGTAAAAGTTGTTACAGTTTAATTGTTTTTTCATGTACACGGGCAAGTACGGGCACCCAATTTCGATTGAATAAGTAAGAGTTTTAAATACTAAACAGCCTCTGTTTAATAGTTCCCGTCACAAACCGTCACTTTTTTAGTTCTATTCTATCAAATGTAAAAAAAGAACGAAATATGGTGTGTTTGCAAAACTGCGCCTAAAAACAAAGTATTCGACCGAATAACCCTTTTTTTATATAGTTTCATTTGAATTAATATACCTTTCAAACGACACCAAAAAAATAATGATCGGTTGCATAGTTTGCCTGAGATTCAATTAAAAAGATGATATATTTTTTTCAAGTTTTAACTTTTTTCTGCAGACTGAAAAATTGCCAACTTTGGGTGGCTCTATAATTCATAATTTTCATCCGATTTTAAAAATGTTTTTGGATTCTTAATCAGTGAGGAGTTTTCTATCAGATGTAATCATTCATTTTATCAAATTCTTCTATCAATTTTTGGATTTTTGCAACGCTTTTAGGGAAAAGGCGCCACAGTGCGTCGCCGCCAACTTCATTTCAACGTTGGCCCGTTTGTATTTTTCTTACTGGGTAGTGTTTTCGTTCTCAGTGTACCTTTCCTTATGGCATTGATTTTCCATAAAAATATGATATCGTTTTCGCTATCGATAATTTCAGTCATAGCGATAGTAAAATCGCAATCTTCCAGAATTTATCGAAAAACTATCGTCACTGTTTTCGCTATCGAAATTTCCAGGAATAACGATAGGTGATACTGTAATCGGTATCATTAAGGTGATGCTATTTTCGCTATCACTTATCGTTATTTGGTTTATTAAGCAACACATTTTTAAGCTTTGAAATGCATTTATTATAGATTTTTGACGTGTTTCAAATGCCTTTGTAAAAAATTACAGTCGGTCACACAAAAATTTGAGCTAAGTTTTTAAATCCTTTGTGGATTTTGGTCTTCTGGTAGTTTACTTTCATATTTTTTTGGTCTCATTCAAGATACACTCGATGACCTCAAATTTGTAATCATCACTTCAGCATACGGTGCGTATTATTAATTATATCATATATATTATACATTAATAATACGCACCATATAATGGAAAAATGGTGTTCATCTTAAAATCGTCTTTGAACTCTATTTAATGTATTGTAGTGGATGGGACGTAAAGAAGCAGTAACATGATTTTCAGAAGTTCAGATTATTGCTGGATAGATATCCGTTAGATATTCGCCAAAAACTTTAATATAAATTGTTAGATATTTCAAATTTTTTTTAATCATAATTAAGGTTTATGATTTCACAAAAAATTATTAATTGAGATTCAGTTAATTCCGAATTATCCAAACTTTAAATAAAAATATAATTAATATTTTTAATTCATTTCTTAAAAAAAATCACCAATTTAAAAACATTTTTCTTCATTAAAAATACAATTACAACATAAATTTTTAATAGAAATTAACACATAAAAATAAATTTTATAAAAAGCATAATGATTTCAACAGATATTTTTATTTTGTTACACATTTAAAATTAACAATAGCACTCACCTTTCATATAGGCACGCTGAATCCAATTGTGACTGTGACAAGGCCAAATTGTAACGACCATCTGTAGGTGAATCTACAAAACGATAAGATGCCACACGACCAAACATAACGACCGAACCGTTCTACAAAAAGAAAAGGAAAAATATATATTTAAAAAAAAAAAATTAAAATGAAATATAATTTAATTAAAATTAACAATTATTACATTATTTAATTAAAATAATTAAAAAATTAACGCAAAATAGTAAAATCTGTTTATACAGAAAAAATACACGTCTAACATTGACTAGAATTAAAATTAAACTAAAACAAGGGGCGTTTGCTCTAATGAACGCCTTCATCATCATCATCATCGTCAACAACATTATTCTTTTAAAAAATCATCACACACACTCAAAAAATTATGTTAGTAAAATTAACTGAAAATGTCAGTTAAAATAACTACTTTGTTAGTTGTTTTGGGGTCAACTACTTTTTCAGTTAAATCAACTAACAATGTAAGTTATTTTAACTGACAAAAAACAACTGACTTATGTAGTAAAAACTACTTACATTTGTAGTCAAAACGACTAATATGTAGTAAAAATAAAATAATCAATTTAATATTTTTTTTTTTTTTTAATTTTCAAAACAAAAAAAATTTAAGACCAAATTTTTTCCAAGTTTTTTTTTGAAAAAGTTGTGAAAAATAAAAAAAAATAAAATTTATTTTTTTTTTATTTTTCAGAAAAAAATCGAGGACAAAATTTTTTCAAAGTTTTTTTTTTTTGAAAAAAATTTGTGAAATATAAAAAAAAACGAAAATTTATTTTTTGGAAAAAAAACTTTGAAAATTTTTGAGAGATAAAAAAAATAAATTTACTACTTTAAATAACTGTTACTACATTGCAGCACTTTTTTGTTAGTTATTCAAAAAAACGACTTAAAATAACTAACAGAAATAGTTGTTTGATATTTTTCATGCAAAAACAACTGACTTTGTAGTTGAAAACAACTAACTACTGTAAAATATACAAACAACTTACATGTAGTAACTTACATAATTTTCTGAGTGCATATGATGATTTTTAGTTGGGAGAACAGTATTTAAGTATGCGAATTATAAACGATAAATAACGAATTACATGATGTACTACATCATTAATTGCAATGTCTAACCAAACATTAAGGTCTAAGAACGGTATTTTGTCAGAATATGACTGTAGAGCGGTATTTTTTTGTAAAAAAACAAAAAAGTTTTTCTTTCGATTTTCAACGTCCGGCCAAATTTTAATTTTCCTAGGCCCAAGACTTATGTGGTATAAATTTGAGGCCAATCGGATTAAATAAACCCGTGAAGAACCGCAATCAAAGATTAGGATTTTAAAAAATTAAAAAAAAAAAAAAAAAATTTATGTGTATTGCGATACTGTAATAATCTTATTTCGAAGATTATAAAAATTCATGTATTATTTAAAAAAATAAACAACACTTTCGTATTTTCAATTTTAAAATATACATTTATTTATCAAAACTTTTTAGATTTATGAAGGGCTTGTCTGGACATGTATATATGCCTAGACGAAGAACCTTCTTGTGCAAGACCAAAAAGCTTATTGAATTATATTTGCAAATGATGCGCCTTTTATAGCAATTCTGTACACCAAAATGTGTTTGGTTGTAAAAAATAAGTATTAAAATAAAAAGTATAATAGTTGCAAAAAATAGTATGAGTATCGAATATTCAAATTATGACCGTTAAATCCAAATATACACGCAGTGTTGTATTTGATAGTTAAATTTAAAAGATTAATGAAAAGTTGATGTTAAATGTAAATTAATAATTAAAATAGACTTATAAATATAAAGATAAATAATAATAAATAAATATGACCTGCTTCAGTCTCCCCCTCTGATGCCGATAACGTCCCGATGAGGCATCAGCAAAATAATGCATCTTCATCGTTGTATCTGCTATTATATAAGTTTTCTTCGGGAGGCTCCCCCTGGAGGAAAAGATCGGCACGTGTATTTATGCTGAGTTGTAAATTGTGCTGAGTTGACATGCTTGTTGAAAACTCTATGTCCATAAAAAGAAGTGGTACAAAAATAGTGTCCAAGTAATCATTTTGATCTGTTCTACGAGTTTTAGCTGGTGGAGCAAATAATCGAGATGAATTACTGGGTGTTCTCTCCCCAATTGGCAAAGAACTCTGAAAAATTGCTTGTACTGAGTGTGGTGAGTAGTCATTATTTTGCCTTGGTGCTGGTGGCGGGGGTGGTTTCATCAAAAAAGAATCATATTCCAAGCTAGCTGTCCAAGCGGGTGAAAAATATGGTTGTTGTTGGGTTAGCTTTTCTACCGGTAGTGTACCATAAATATTGTCCTGGCTTGAGTGTGGGGAATAACCGCTTGGTTCGTTTGTTACCAACGAACGCATTTCCGGTGTGAGTGGCAGAGGCGAGATAAGTTGTTTACCTTCTACAAATTTTATGAACTGTGATACCTCTTTGACCATTTTTGTTGTTGGAGAATTGTTTTTATCATTTAGATCCATTGAAAATATTCCAACTTCTAATGGATTGGTGAACATAAATTTAATTTTCTGATCGTCTTCGAAGTACCAGCATTTTTGTCCCATGTTGAGTACGATTCCGGCTTGTTCCAGGAAATCGGTACCCAATAGTGTACGATTTTTCTTGGCATTCGGAAGATAAATCATTCTGATTTTTCGAATTCTGTTTCCGATTTCGATGTTACAAATTGTTGACATAACTTTACTAGTTGTTGTGGTGCCATCTGCAAGCGTTATGTCTGCTAGGACGTCCTGAAAAATGCAACCATTTGCCGTTAGCACGTTCTTTAAATTTGTGCTGGCAACGCTGGTTTTCGCGCCGCTATCAAAAACGGCCTCTCCCTTCAAGCCAAACATTTGTATGTGGACTGTAGGCAGTGAGTGGCCAATAATTGTAGAGGACAGTGAATTAAAAGCAAGATATTCTGGACTCTCTTTAGAATGTGTGCTACATGTTGAGCAGTTGGAACGATACACACCTGGTGCGCCACAGCCATAGCAAGATAATGTCGGTTTCTTCATAATCGATGACTGTTGATGTTGTGTTTGGGTATTAGTTTGTTGTTGATTTTGTTCTTGTTTATCTTGTTGCTGAAGTAGGCGTTCTTCATCCCTCTTTTTCTTTTTGTTGCAGACGTCAGAGGAATGACCTTTATTGCGGCAAAAACTACAGCGGTTACTCTGACCTAGATCATTTTTTTCTTCAATGTTTACAGTTGATTTTGAGCGTGATTCAGAAAAAAACATTTCCGCCTCACGGCTAGCAGAAATCAGTTCAGCAAACGTTTTTACACTTTCACGACTTACCCGTTCTCGAACTTTGACATAAAGCAGGCCGTACAGCATGTTGATTTGTATTTCTTCACTTACAGGTACATTTAATTGAGAAAACCATAGTCGCTGCTTGCATATAAAACTATCGGTGTGTTCGTCTTTCTGTTGCTTACACTCAAAAATTGAAGAAAAAATTCGCCAATCTGGAAGAGGCGGAGAGAAAGAGGTCCGAATGAGAGCTTTCGCATCGTCTAACGTTTGCAACGTGTCCTTCACGCCCATCCACCAAGATGCTGCATAATTTTCTAAAAGCAAAGGCATACCGCGTAAAGCATCAGCATCATTAATCTTTTCAATATCTTTGTAGACACTGATGGCAGCCAAAAATTCCTCCACAGCAGCGGGATCTCTCTGTCCTCTATAACGTGCAGTGCATTGTGTAAACGAACCGCTTTTCGCGGCGCCACCCATTGCAGCTATCAGTTGTTGAAACTGCTCTGTTGAAAATGTTGCCATAATTTCAGTATTTTCCTCTTTTAAGTTGATTTCATCACAATTTGCGTTTTCAGTATCGGCCACGGACTCTTCTTTTATTTTTTCTTCGGCTTTGTTGTTTTCCGTCTTGGCCACGGATTCGTCTTTTTCTTCTATATCGATTTTGTTGATTTCCGTCTCGGCCACGGATTCGTCTTTAGTTGTTTTGTCGGCTTTGGACTCTGTGTCGGCGTTTTTCGCAGCCGCTATGTTGGGAGCCAATGTAATAATCTTATTTCGAAGATTATAAAAATTCATGTATTATTTAAAAAAATAAACAACACTTTCGTATTTTCAATTTTAAAATATACATTTATTTATCAAAACTTTTTAGATTTATGAAGGGCTTGTCTGGACATGTATATATGCCTAGACGAAGAACCTTCTTGTGCAAGACCAAAAAGCTTATTGAATTATATTTGCAAATGATGCGCCTTTTATAGCAATTCTGTACACCAAAATGTGTTTGGTTGTAAAAAATAAGTATTAAAATAAAAAGTATAATAGTTGCAAAAAATAGTATGAGTATCGAATATTCAAATTATGACCGTTAAATCCAAATATACACGCAGTGTTGTATTTGATAGTTAAATTTAAAAGATTAATGAAAAGTTGATGTTAAATGTAAATTAATAATTAAAATAGACTTATAAATATAAAGATAAATAATAATAAATAAATATGACCTGCTTCAATACTTCATATTTATTAATTTTGATGCACTGAACATGATTGTCAAAATTTTTAAAATCGGTCGAACGGCTTTCGAGACATTGCTATTTGAAATTTGCAAAAAATGGCGGTTTTTCTACCTACGTTCAAGAAGTTTTCAAAAAAAAATCTCAAAATTTCTTTCCCTTGACCCTTTCATAGATCTTGAGACAATCTTTCATTTAAAATTAATTTGAGCCAAATTCGATCAAATCTGGGGCGCCCTTGTATCACAATTTTAGATTTTTGAAAAATGTTAATAAAAAATTTGGGATTTTTGAAAAATAAAAAAAATATCTTACGATACATTCTCTTTAATTATACTGATTTGCTGATTAGGAATATCGAAAAATTTCTATAATCGGTAGAGCGATTTTCGAGATATCGCCATTTGAAATTTGTCAAAAAAAATTCCAAACATGGCGGTTTCAGAGGTGACAGGAAATAATCCCCATATTAGTTGTGGGGACTATGACCCTTTTCAAAACGGTCATAATCCCAATGGGAATTATATACGTCATAATCCCTGTTTTTTTAGGAGAGGTTGGGTTTAATGCATGGAGTTTGTAATCCCTAAGCCCTGTTGAAGGCCGTTCACACAGAAAAATTTTTATAATTATTGGACCACATAGGCATAATCCCCGTAATGGGGATTATGGCCATTTGTTACGTGGTCATTATCCCCATAAATCTGGGAATTATGTCCATTTTTTATTGGGATAATGTCCAAATTATTTTCGGGCATAGTCAAAGCATTACGACCAACTTGTATAGTAGACATTATCCCCGTAATGGGGATTATGGCCATTTGTTACGTGGCCATTATCCCCATAAATCTGGGAATTATGTCCATTTTTTTATTGGGATAATGTCCAAATTATTTTCGGGGAATATGATCGAATTAATTTCGGTCAGATTTTCTAAGAAAAATTTGTGGACAATGTGCTAGTAGAGGCCTAAACAAATCTGCTTAGTGGGTGTAATTATCTCTTATACTTTCCGAGATAGAGCCATTTTAAAAAGTGAAATTTTAAAGTTTGACCGATCCGGCTCCAGTATTTTGCCATTAGCACGGTCGCATTTATTCCGATTTATTTCAAACAAATTTCATTTGAAAACTAGGTAGATTTTTGATTTTTTCAAAACAAAAAACTAAGTGATATCATGTTTTAGTCAAAAGTTACACCATTTTAAAGGTAAAAATTAAAAAAATAAAAAATTAAAATTTTTTTGTAAAAAGTACCAATACTCTTTTGACTCTATATAAAAAATTTTGTTCAGAACATGTTGATTATTTTTGTTAGTTTGAAAGGTAACATCCAGTAGATGAGTTTAAAATAAAAATGGAGGCTGAGTTGTAAATATTTCCCCGCCAGCCTCATCCAAATTTGGCAAATTTTTGGCCTGAAAACCGACTTTAACCAACATTGAAAAAAAAAAACGCACGCCCCCGATGAGCCTACAAAGGCAGGTGTGGATGCTCTCTCATGTAAGTAGTTTACACAATGCGGGAATTTTTAACACCGCCTTTATTGTGGGCGTGGCAGCAAAAATTGCAAAAAAAATCATATTTTTGAAAAATTTGGAGAAAGGAAATTGGGTATTGGGGGATTCAATTCACGAAATCTTAAAATTTATTATTGTTATCACCAGGGCAGGGGGGTTCATGTAAATACATGTTTGTTGTCGTTAGCCTGAGCACAACTTAAAGTATTTATCTTCGCGAATTATCGAATTTGCTTAAAAATGGCATTGATTTGTTAGTGCATATTTTTGCATATTTTGATGAAAATGCATGTTTTTGCATATTTTGCTTAAACTACATATTTTCTTGCATATTTTTTAATATTTATTAAAAAAATATATTTTTTTGTTAACGGTATTCACGTCAGAAATGTTTACCCTTGCAAAGTGCGAAATGCAACATTTATTACAACAAACACACATAAAATATTTTTTTGTTTTATTTCATCTCATGTGTTTGTTGTATAAATTTTTCATTTCGCAATTTTGCAAGGTTAAAAAAACCGCTGACGTGAATACCACTATTATTTTTGTGAAATTTGTTATTTTTCATGAAAAATGTGCAAATCGGTTCATGCATTTTGATAAAAAAGAAATAAAAAATATATTTTTTTTGTCAAAAAATTTAAGCAAAAATTGCGCAGCATAGTGGGAAAAAAATAAAATTTTCATGGAGCAAATTTAGCTTTTTTTGAATTTCGAAAACGTCGGTGTTGGGAAGTTGCCTATTCGGGTCGGTATTAACACAAAAATATTGGACCTGTAGGACCATGGGTTTTGAACAAAGTGAACAAAATTTAACTTTTTTTGCTTAAAATATTAGTTTATATTCGGACATTACTAAAGAAGTTTTTTCATATAACGTAACATTAACTCCAATATTTTTGCGTGGTAATATCGCCCCTAAAAGGCAACTTTCGAAAAAATTCGAAAAAAGCTATGTATGCTCTACTGAATTTTATGTTTTACGATTTTTTATGAATAAATATTAAAATAAATCAATTTTTAATGCATATTTTTCAGTTTTTACTGCATATTTTTAAATTTTTGATACATATTTTTAGCGCTAAAAACGCGATTTTTAGTGCATGAAATTCCTTGCCCTGGTTATCGCATTTCTATTAGTAAGAACTATTTAAATATGAAATTTCATAACGTTGATGCATAATAAAAACTTGAGCTCTTAAACTTTCGCTCGGTTTTTTTTTTTAATTTAATTTTTGTATGGAAGCTATCTAAGGGAGTGGATATGGCGGCAGGTTTGTTTTAAAAAAATGTTGGTTTACCACCAACCTTTATTAATTTTTACCCATGGGCAAAAATTAATAAAGGTCGGTCTTACATTTTACCCTTTTAGAAGGCATTAAGTTTATAAAAAATAAAAAAAAATGTATGGGGACCGCCTTAAGAATTAAAGATAGAGTAATAATATGTTTTGAGAAAATGTTGGCATTAAAAAAATAATGAGGGTCGGTCATACATTTGACTCTTCTAGGGGCATCCTTGGCAGTGTTAGAGGGATGGGAGATAAGTTCATAATAATGTCATTTTGTATGGGAGCCCCTTTAAGGAGTGGAGATAGGGAGTAGGTTTGTTTAGAAAAAATCCCCCCTTGGAATCACTTCTAGAGTGGTGCAATGTAAGACCGACCCCCATTAATTTTTACGCCCCAAAAATCAATATTTTTCAAAAAAATGGCCACGATAAGTACTAGGGAATTTAATAATCTACAAATCAAAAAATTCAAAAAAAAAATCGGTTCAGTAGTTTCTGATGTACAACTGCAGCCGATTAGGTCCTTCAATAAAATCATCCCACAATTGAGTTGCTGCCCTGGCAATTCTAGTTGACGAAATTAACGGCTTTTATCAAAATATAAACCTAAATTTTCAAATGTTACAAACCTTAAACAAAACTCATAATAACCCCCTTACCCCATAGTAGGGTGTTAAGAATATATAATTATTTCATTGCATACATAAATGACATTCTCTATAAATTGGTTAGATTTTGGTTTTATTTTCTACATGATTATTTAGTGTATTACGAGTAAATGGCATCATTTAAATTTTCATTTACTTTTAGGTTTTTGTGGTGTTGTCTGTTTAGTAAAATGTTGTTTTATTTTCGTTTAAATATAATTTATACGCCCCTAAATGTTAAATACTTTTGTTTTCATTTGTCTAATTAATTTGTTCACAAATTGTTTGTCTACCTCAAAAATTCCAATTTACATTATGTATTGTTTTTGTCATACAAGTAATTTACATAGTTTGAGAAAGTTTTTTTTTCAAAATTTTTTTTTTTTTTGTGAAATAAATCTCATTTAAATTTTTTTTTCATTAACAAAAAAAATGTATGTACAGTGTCAGACAAAAGTATTCACACAACTGAGTATTATTTTAAACAGGGTTTTGTTGAAAATTTATTAAGTTTTAATTTAAGCTTAATAGCGTCCAGATTGAGTTAAAAATAAATGTGTTACAAGGGTCGAACTGGAAAATTAAATTATTTATAGACACTTTTTATAAAATTTTTTAAAAATATTTCTTAATCGATTTTTAACAAGTTCGAACATAGAAAATTTAAAAGATAGTCCAAAAATTTTTATTCAGTTATCAACTAATTTTTTTAATGACCCAAACATTTTTTAAATACAGTAGAAGAAATTCTCATTTTTCGACCACCAATTCTTTTGACCACCAAATTTTTGTAAACAAAGAAAAAGTTAAATTATTTTTATATCTCATTATACACTTAGGGGTACTTAAATTAATAAACAACAAGTAAAAAAGTTAAATTCGGCCTTGCCGACTTTAGTGATACCCTCCACAATTTCAAAAACATTATTGCAAAAAAAACTTTATTTAAAAGGAAATTACTTTTGAAAAAAAAATTTTTTTTGAAAAAAAAATTTCCGCGAAAAAAAATTTTGGTTAAAAAAAAATCCGCGATTTTTTTCTTTTTTTGTCAAAAAATATGTTCGTACTTGTTTAAATACCATTTGGTGTACAATTATGTTCACATATGTCAACCAGAAGCCGAATTAAAGCATTTTGTATTTTTAGGTTATGTTGAATGTACTGAAATTATTGAGGTGTGCTTACATTTTCGTTCATAACTTTTGAACCGCTGAACAAATATCGCTCAAATGCAATACCAAACTTCTCGGGAGAACTTCCAATAAAGATGTTAAGTTTCAGTCATCTCTGTGCAATATTTTGTCCGTGATAACATTTTCCACAGACAGACAGACAGACAGACAGACTGACGGTCATCGCTAGAATGTCTTAAAATCGATCGGGCATCATTAATAGATATGGGGCATTCCATGTCAAATCGGACACTTTGAAATTTTTTTTTTTAGATTTTCCCAATTTGTTAACAGTTTTTAGTACCCTTCGAAAACTCCTTCGTGGTAAATTTTCAGATTTTTTTGATGACCCGTTCAAAAGATATCGAATTTTTAAAAATTGGTAGTTTGTTCCTTTACTCAAACTTCTTTTAATCATAACTTCTTCAATAATGGTCCAAATTTCAATTTTTTTTTTTCAAAATTTTTGTTTTTTTACGTACTTAAAAAAAAAAATCGCAAAAAATTCTTAAAAGCGCTCTAGTATGCGATTTTTAAGTTTTAAAATTTAAATCTCATTTTTGAAAATGTTTGTACTCTTCGATTTTTTTGAAATTTTTTTGTGTAAAACATCTATCGATTCTACAAATTTTTTGCCCAGGAGGATCGTGGGATAACGATTATTACTATTTTTTAAAATTTTTTGAAAAAATTTTATTGTAATTTTCCAATCTTAAAATCATTTCTACTGCTCCAATGGTGCGTCATAGAGGGGTCCTTTATAAGACCGACCACCATTAATTTTTACGTCTTAACATTTCTTTGGAACAAACTAATACCCTATCTCCAATTTCTAAGGGGGCTCCCACACAAAACGACATTATTTAAAATTTGCTCCAACCGCTCTAACTGCCCTAATAGTGCCCTTAGAGCAACAAAATGTATGACCGACCCACAATATTTTTTTAGTCCAAACTTTTTTTCTGAACACACCTACCCTCTATTTGTAATTGTTAAGGCGGTCCCCATACAATTTTTTTTATTTTTTGTAAATTTGTTTTATTTAATCAGCTTCTACCGGTCCAATGGTGCGTCCGAGAGGGGTCATTAGTGAGACCGACCCCCATTTATTTTTACCCTACAACATTTTTTCATCTCCCTAAGTAGGCTCCCATACAAAATTACATTTTTATAAAATTTGCTCCAACTGTTATTTGTATGGGAGTCTACTTAGGGAGTGGAGATAGGGCGTAGGTATATTTTGAAAAAATGTTGTAGGGTAAAAATAAATGGGGGTGTTATGAATTTATTTTGCATTATTTTTATTTTTAAATCTTTAAACCGTTATTTAATCGTATTTTTATGTTCAGAGTTGAATTCTGTATGTTTATTTTGTTCGTTAATGTTTACCCTGTAAGTATTCGGTATGAATATGTTTAGCGGTAATCGTTTGGCTGCACTAGTTGCCGCGATCACCATTTTATATAAATCCAAAAACGTGAATAGAATAGAGTAAGCTTTAATTACTTTTTATAACCTTTAAATATTATTAACTTACATTTTAATGTACTTTTTAGATAATAAAACACGTCACATTTGCATCACAAATTGATGCTTTCGATTTAATAATTTGTTTTATTACTATTCTACGGTCGTGTTACTGTCGTAACATATGATTTAAGTTGCTGCCGCAACATTTTTTATTATTCTATTATCGGATTTAAATAAATGCTACGTCGTAGCAAACGTTTAAAACAAAAAGAAAATATGTCTGAAAACGAGGAAGATACCCCGGTGGATTCACCAGCCGAAAGTGATAATGAGAAGACAATCATCGAGTCCAACGAACCATCTGTTGCCGAACTGAAGGAAGAGATTTTAGCACTCAAAAACTCTTTAAAACAATTATTGGACGTTTCCACACAGTCAACCTCGTCAGCCGTAACGACAACAAATACTCAACTGCCTGTTAAAACAACTTTAGCGAATGTTTTGTCAAGTACATCCACTATTCCACCTGCCGCCGCTACAACCACCATGCCAGCATTAACAACGCCGATGCAACATCAAAAATTAAATGTATGTGAGTATTCAATGCCATTTCAATATAATCTGCCAAAGCCCTTTACTGCCGCAAGTTCGTTTGCACCTACAACAACCTCTTTGTCCTACTCTGCCACACAATCGTTTGTGCCTTCAACATATTTGCCCTACTCTACCGCGCAATCATTTTTGCCAGCAGCCTCCTTGCCATACTCTGCCGCACAATCGCTTACGTCTACAACAGCCAATTTGCCCTATAATGCCGCACAGTCGTTCGTATCAACATCAAATACGCCATTCCCGTCGACTTCAGTCGATTATTTACAACAACGTTCGACGCAAATGTATACGCCAGCCCAGTCGCGAACGGCACCAGTGACATCAACATACTTGCCTGCATATGCAACAGGTGTCTCCTTAAATGCCCCCGATTTAGAATCCGCTAGCGATTGTCGACAACTTCGTAAACTTCACGACTTACCTCAGTTTTCTGGCCAGCCTGAACAATGGCCAATGTTCATTGTCACTTATAAAGAAACCACTACAAATTATAGGTATTCAAATTTAGAAAATTTAATTCGTTTACAAAAATCTTTACAGGGGGAAGCCAGAAAAAAGGTAGATGCATTTTTGATACACCCCAACAGCGTGGATCAGGTGATCAGTACACTTGAATTTCACTACGGTCGACCTCAGGTTTTAATACGCAGCCAGATTGCTAAAGTACGTGCCTTTCCCTCAATATCTGAAAGGAGAATGTTTGAAATAGTGAACTTCAGTACCATGGTGTCAAATTTGTCTGCATTTTTAGTAAATGCGAATGCGATAGCTCACATGAATAATCCTACACTCATGGACGAGTTGGTATGTAAGTTGCCACTTCAAAAACGAGAGGAATGGACAAGACATTCAACAATACATCTTGGACCATATCCCAGTGTACACGATTTTAGTTTATGGTTGCAGGAAGCTGCGACATTTATTTCCCTTGCACTTGAAGCGGACACAACTAAAAATGAAGTAAACAATAAAAGGGAAAAAATGAATCCATCGTTTACAATCGTAGCTGAAGATAATCGACTTACCAAATGCCCCATGTGCCACCAAGATCATCAACTGTATCAATGCAGCAAATTTAGAGGAATCCCAACAAATGAAAGATGGCAAGAAGAAGAATTTGGGAATTAAAATATTAGAACCAGTGGTATCGCACGATGACAGGCGAGCTGAGGAAATACTTTTAAGTACTACGATAAAAAAAGGACTCCAATACGAAACTGGTCTTCTATGGAAAAGTGATAATTTCGATTTTAGGGATAGTTATCCGATGGCATTAAAACGTCTACATAATATGGAAGCCAAAATGAGCAAGGACGAAACTTTATCTGAATGGTATACAACTAAAATAAAAGACTATATTGCTAAATCCTATGCCAGGAAGTTATCACCGGAAGAAGCTGAAATTAGAGATATCCGTACATGGTATTTGCCGCATTTTGTGGTTACAAATATGAACAAAGAAAACAAAAGACGTCTCGTTTTCGATGCAGCCGCATGTGTAGACGGTGAATCTTTTAATTCAAGATTAATGAAAGGTCCTAGTAAGTATCAACCCAAGTCACTATTATCAATATTGTTTCGATTTCGCCAAAGGAAAATAGGAGTGTGTGCCGATATCAGAGAAATGTTCCACCGCGTCCGAATTCGCCAAGAAGATCAGGTGGCTCAGCGCTTTTTGTGGCGAGATGGTCAGTCTAATAGACCTCCCGATGAATACGTTATGCAAGTTATGATTTTTGGGTCTGTCAGTTCTCCATGCTCTGCCCAATATGTTAAAAATCTTAATGCCGATATTTACAGGGATACCAATCCTAGAGCCTACCGAGCAATTGTTGATAGTCACTACGTCGATGACTATGTCGACAGTTTTGATGATGTAAACGATGCCATTCTCGTAGCAACAGACGTAGTAAATATTCATCGCCAAGCTGGTTTCGAACTAAGAGGGTTTGTGTCAAATTCAAGAGAATTTTTGGTTGTCATAAATGAGGGCGAATTCGTAAATGATGACGTAGTTTTGGCGAATTTATGCGAAAACGAAGCTAGTACTGAGAAGGTTTTGGGAATGCGTTGGAGGCAGTCCGATGATAGTTTTTGCTTTGTTTTAAAGTTTACAAAAGTTGCGAAGGACGTTTTAAATGGAGATCGGAAACCAACGAAAAATGAGATGTTGAGCCTTACAATGTCGATATTCGATCCCTTCGGCTTTTTGGCAAACGTAGTTATAAAATCAAAAATTTTGCTGCAGGAGCTATGGAGGAACAAAATTGGCTGGGATTATCCCATTCCAGATGGGATTTATGAAAAGTGGTATTTATGGTACAAGAGTCTTTATGATATACATGAGGTAAAAGTTCCTAGATGTTATGGACGAAATCTTTTTTGTAATGAAGCAGTAGTTGAACTACATATCTTCGTGGACGCAAGCGAGGTGGCTTTCGCAGCTGTTGCCTATTGGAGGATATGCTACAATAGTAATGTTGACATCGTTTTTATTGCGGGAAAATCAAGATGCGCGCCATTAAAGCCTCTTTCCATTCCACGCCTTGAACTGCAAGCTGCAGTTCTTGGAGTAAGGCTGAAGGAGTCAATAATATCCTGTCACGACATCAAGCCAAGCGACATAACGTTTTGGTCAGACTCCAAAACGGTGGTAAAATGGATTCAATCTGACTGTAGAACCTATAAACAGTTTGTTTCCCACCGTATTGCAGAGATACTGGAATCATCTGACGTTCAACAATGGCGATGGGTTCCTGGTGCACTTAATCCTGCAGACGAAGCAACAAGGCCACAAAATTATTCAAGTGCGTATTCAACATCCCATTGGATAAATGGCCCGGCATTTTTACACGATGAGAAGAAAAGTTGGTCAAAACTCCCAGATGATATTGATGAACATGAGTGCCAACTAGAAAAAAGATCAAAATTTGTTTTTATGATAAATGAAGATTCAATTATACCACTCGAAAAGTATTCGAGTTTTAATAAATTGGTCAGAATAATGTGTTGGGTCCGACGTGCGGTAAAAATTTTTAAGTCTTGTGGCATAGTACGAAAGGAAATAATAGTGGCGTTCGGACCACAATTAAGTGTTTGTGAAATGGATGAAACGACAGAATATCTGTGCAAAACTGTACAACAAAATGTTTTCTGTGAGGAGTATAACCAATTAAAGATAAACAAACCTGTATCAAAATCTAGTCCAATTTTCAAACTTACACCGTTTTTGGGTAAAGATGGCTTGATACGCCTGTCCGGTCGCATCAATAATGCCACTTGTGTCGTTCGTAGTACAAAGGAACCTATTATATTGCCAAAGAAACACATACTAACAACGCTTATCGTTAAACAATACCATGAAAATTTTAGACACCAAAACCAGGAATCGATCTGTGCTGCAATCAGGGTAAAGTTTTGGATACCTTGTTTACGTCAATTAGTAAGGTCGGCGAAAAGGAATTGTCAAGTTTGTAAAAATATGTTTGCGGTTCCAAAACCACCTTTAATGGGGCAACATCCAGAGGATAGACTAACCCCCTATGTGAGAGCGTTTTCTTATACTGGCATTGACTACATTGGCCCTTTTTTTGTTTCTGTAGGCCGACGACGTGAAAAAAGATGGGTATCTATCTTTACCTGTCTAACAATACGGGCAATCCACCTTGAGATTGCAAAGGATTTGTCTACAGATGCGGTGATATTATGCATACGTAACTTCGTTAACCGAAGAGGGCTACCTGTACGAATAAGGAGCGACAGAGGCACAAACTTCGTAGGGGCAAGCAAAGAAAAATTTATTTTTGATGCGGCTAAATTGATCGACGAGTGCGCACAGCGTGGTATAGAGTGGTTGTTTAACACCCCGGCTAATCCATCGGCAGGCGGCGCATGGGAAAGGATGGTGCGTTCGGTTAAAAATGTGTTGGTTTTTACATTAAAGGAAAAGGCTCCTCAAGTTGAGACCTTTAACAGTCTTCTAATAGAAGCAGAGAATTTAATAAATTCGCGACCATTAACACATCTTCCAATTGAGAACTCCGAATCTGAACCTTTGACACCCAACCATTTTTTGATTGGATGTCCAAATATACTCCAAACACCTGGTGTACCCGAAAAAGTTTGTGTAAAAAAGCAATGGCAAATATTACAGCAGTTAAAGCAAACATTTTGGAAAAGATGGATACTAGAGTATCTCCCTGAGTTAACTCGCCGAACAAAGTGGCACCAACCAGTTAAGCCTATTCAAATTGGTGATACAGTCATAATCTGTGATGACAATGAAACGCGTGGGCAATGGAAACGAGGTGTGGTTGAGGAGGTGTTCCCGGCGGCAGATGGGCAGGTTCGTTCGGCGGTGGTAAGAACAACAACTGGCAAACTAAGACGACCAGCATCGAAGTTGGCAGTACTTGACGTTTGTGGTGAGTCTCCCTAGTCGACACACGGGGGCCAGGATGTTATGAATTTATTTTGCATTATTTTTATTTTTAAATCTTTAAACCGTTATTTAATCGTATTTTTATGTTCAGAGTTGAATTCTGTATGTTTATTTTGTTCGTTAATGTTTACCCTGAAAGTATTCGGTATGAATATGTTTAGCGGTAATCGTTTGGCTGCACTAGTTGCCGCGATCACCATTTTATATAAATCCAAAAACGTGAATAGAATAGAGTAAGCTTTAATTACTTTTTATAACCTTTAAATATTATTAACTTACATTTTAATGTACTTTTTAGATAATAAAACACGTCACATTTGCATCACAAATTGATGCTTTCGATTTAATAATTTGTTTTATTACTATTCTACGGTCGTGTTACTGTCGTAACATATAATTTAAGTTGCTGCCGCAACAGGGGGTCGGTCTCACTAATGCCCCTCTCGGAAGCACCATTGGACCGGTAGAAGCTGATTAAATAAAACAAATTTACAAAAAATAAAAAAAATTGTATGGGGACCTCCTTAACAGTTAAAGATAGAGGGTATGTGTGTTCAAAGAAAATGTTTGGACTAAAAAAATATTGTGGGTCGGTCGTACATTTTGTTGCTCTAAGAGCACTATTAGGGCAGTTAGAGCGGTTGGAGCAAATTTCAAAAAATGTCGTTTTGTGTGGGAGCCCCCTTAGAAATTGGAGATAGGGTATTAGTTTGTTTCAAAGAAATGTTAAGACGTAAAAATTAATGGGGGTAGGTCTTATAAAGGACCCCTCTATGACGCACCATTGGAGCAGTAGAAATGATTTTAAGATTGGAAAATAACAATAAATTTTTTTCAAAAAATTTAAAAAAATAGTAATAATCGTTATCCCACGATCCTCCTGGGCAAAAAATTTGTAGAATCAATAGAAGTTTTACACAAAAAAATTTAAAAAAAAATCGAAGAGTACAAACAATTTCAAAAATGAGATTTAAATTTAAAAACTTAAAAATCGCATACTAGAGCGCTTTAAACGGGTCATCAAAAAAATATGAAAATTTACCACGAAGGAGTTATCGAAGGGTACTAAAAACTGTAAACAAATTGGGAAAATCTAAAAAAAAAAGTTTTTCAAAGTGTCCGATTTGATATGGAATGCCCCATATACTTTTTTTATGTTCGAATTTGTATAAAATCGACTTAGAAATATTTTTAAAAATGTTTATAAAAAATGTCTTAAAAAATTTCATTTTCCAGTTCGACCCTCGTAGCACAATTATTATTACCTCAATCTAGACGCTATAAAGCTTAAATTAAAGCTTAGTAAATTATCTACAAAACACTGTTTAAAATAATACTCTTTTCATAAAACAAATTGTTTGGTATTTTTAAATTTGTTTTAAACAAATTACATTTACTATAGCTCTGTTTGGAAACTTTTGTCCGGCACTGTATAAAAATAATTGTTTGCGCAAAATATAAATCATCAAAAAATTGCACGCATTATTGAAATTAGACCAATTTTGATTTATTTAAATATTTTTTTTTTGTCTTTTCGCATGGATGTGAATTTATTTATTATTATTATTTAAAGATCAATGAACCGCATCAATTTATGGCAAAAAAAAATATATAATGAAATTATTGCTTGTTTTTTGAAGTAAACATCATATAAATATTGGAAAATGAAAAACAAAAAAAAAAATTGAATTATAGAAACGGAAATTATGAGAAAATTTTGTTTAACTAGATGTAATTTAGGGTTTGCCGGCCAGATAATAATGCGGAAAACATTTTCTGGGGAAATATTAAAAATAAATACTAACGATCAAGATATTGATATTACAAAGGCAGTGGGCGTGGCAGATTCCATTTAAACCACAACTTAAGAAGTAAAAAAGTTAAATTCGACCTTGCCGAATGTATTGATGGCCTCCACAATACCAAGAAGATTATTTGCAAAAACCGCTGAACCGATTTCGCTCAAATGCAATACCAAATTGCTTAGTACAACAACAAGTAAATATGCTAAGTCTCAGTTATATAGGTTTAATACTTTGGCCGTGATCATCATTTCAACAGACGGACAGATAGACGGACATCGCTAGAATGTCTTAGAATCGATCACTAATCAACAATATATATAATTTATGGGGTCCTAGACCGAAATTTCGATGTGTTACAAACGGAATGACAAATCTATATGGGGCATTCCATGTCAATTCGGACACTTTGAAAATTATTTTTTTTAGATTTTCCCAATTTTGTTTACAGTTTTTAGTACCCTTCGAAAACTCCTTCGTGGTAAAATTTCAGATTTTTTGATGACCCGTTCAAAAGATATCGAATTTTTAAAAATTGGTAGTTTGTTCCTTTACTCAAACTTTTTTTTCTGATAACTCCTTCAATAATGGTCCAAATTTCAATTTTTTTTTTTTTCAAAATTTTTGTTTATTTACGTAATTTAAAAAAAAAAAATCCCAAAAAAATCTTAAAAGCGCTCTAGTATGCGATTTTTAAGTTTTAAAATTTAAATCTCATTTTTGAAAATGTTTGTACTCTTCAATTTTTTTGAAATTTTTTTGTGTAAAACTTCTATCGATTCTACAAATTTTTTGCCCAGGAGGATCGTGGGATAACGATTATTACTATTTTTTTTAAATTTTTTGAAAAAAATTCATTGTAATTTTCCAATCTTAAAATCATTTCTACTACTCCAATGGTGCGTCATAGAGGGGTCATTTCCTAGAACAACCCGTAGGCGTAGGTATGTTTTAAAAAAAATGTAGGGTAAAAATAAATGGGGGTCGGTTTCACTAATGACCCCTCTCGGTCGCACCATTGGACCGGTAGAAGCTGATTAAATAAAAAAAATTTACGAAAAATAAAAAAAAAATAAAAAAATGTATGGGGACCGCCTTAACAGTTAAAGATAGAGGGTAGGTGTGTTCAGAGAAAATGTTTGGACTAAAAAAATGTTGTGGGTCGGTCATACATTTTGTTGCTCTAAGGGCACTATTAGGGCAGTTAGAGCGGTTGGAGCAAATTAAAAAAATGTCGTTTTGTGTGGGAGCCCCCTTAGAAATTGGAGATAGGGTATTAGTTTGTTCCAAAGAAATGTTAAGATGTAAAAATTAATGGGGGTCGGTCTTATAAATGACCCCTCTATGACGCACCATTGGAGCAGTAGAAATGATTTTAAGATTGGAAAATTACAATAATATTTTTTCAAAAAATTTTAAAAAATAGTAATAATCGTTATCCCACGATCCTCCTGGGCAAAAAATTTGTAGAATCGATAGAAGTTTAACACAAAAAAATTTCAAAAAAATCGAAGAGTACAAACATTTTCAAAAATGGGATTTAAATTCTAAAACTTAAAAATCGCATACTAGAGCGCTTTTAAGAATTTTTTGGGATTTTTTTTTTAAAGTACGTAAAAAAAGAAAAATTTTGAAAAAAAAAATTTGAAATTTGGAATATTATTGAAGAAGTTATGAGTAAAAGAAGTTTGAGTAAAGGAACAAACTACCAATTTTTCAAAATTCGATATCTTTTGAACGGGTCATTAAAAAAATCGGAAAATTTACCACGAAGGAGTTTTCGAAGGGTACTGTTAACAAATTGGGAAAATCTAAAAAAATCAAAGTGTCCGATTTGACATGGAATGACCCATATATAATCGGATTTAACTTTTTTATTTATTTATTGGAATGTAATAAATATTTCTTCATAATTTTGTCAAAAGCTTCTTTAATTCAATCATTATTTTAATTAATTTTAAATAAAAAATTTATAAAATTTATGATTAAAATCGAAAAAGTGTTTGATTGAAAATAAAAATCAATTAATCACCTGCAATTTGATGATTGATATAACAAATTTCTGCATTGGAGAAGTTTCAATTAAAAAATTAATTGAAATCGCGTTTTTGGTGATTGAAATTCGTTTTCAGGTCTTTCTGTGATCATGTTTGAATTGATAAAAGAGAAAACTATTTTTGTCGTTAAAAACAATCCATTTATTACCCCAAAAAAGTGATTTCATCAAATTTCTCGTGAACTAGAAATAACTCCAAAACCTTTACATTCTGACATTTTGAGTATACCTACATTTACAATTTTTTTTACATAGGCTGACCTAAAGACGTCATACATACATATGAGACCACATTAATTCAATTTAAATTTTTTTTATCAATTTCTATATAATTATAAACCAATATTAAATGTCAGTAAACAAATAATATAAATAGATTCTATTGGATAAGAACAAAATGTAAATATCACATGAATGTAAAAAAAAATCACCGGAATTTACGTCTTTTCATATATTAAATATTTCATTAATAAATGAACAATGAAAATATTCTTCCTGTCACTTCCATATCAAAAACAATTTTTTTTTTACCATACATTTAAATGTCAAAACAATTAAAGTCATCATCAAAAAAGAAAAACAAAAAAAACTTACAGGTAGGGAAGAAGTTTTTATAAAAGCCAAAGGTTAAAATAACAAATATTTGGACATCGAAAAAAATATAAGCCAACTATACATTACATATTGTAAATGGGATGTAATAATTTTAGGGTAACACTTGAATTTTAGTTAAAAAAATAACGTGAAAAATTTTGTGTTCTACCTCCAAAAAAAATTTCGTTAAGATTTTTAAATTTTGTTCATAATTTTTAAATTTTTTTTAAAAATTTCTGACCTTAATCGGCAGGCGCCAAGAATTAATTATATCTGATTGGACTCTTACATTTTTCATAATAATTTTTCTGATAATTGAATATCGGATGAGAATTGTTTTCTCATTAGAAAAAATGCCGGTCTAATGTAGGATATGAACTTGCACTATTTATATGGAAATTTAGAAATGAATCAGAACACTCACCGAAACGATTTGAAACTATATTAATGGGTATTGGTACCCAACCATGATGAAAACATTGTACTTATTTATACTTTAATCAACACAAATTTACAAATTCCCACAAAGCATGCACGCATTTTCGCACAGAGCTTTCAAATAATTTAGTAGTATTTGATTATTTAAATTTAAATTTTTATTGAAGTTTAAAAATTTTGTATTCAAAACAGGGGTTACACGCATAAGTCAGCTGCGAATCCAGCAATTAATATATGGGGATAATCACATGCACCCTAGAGCGCCATTTTTATACCCTCCAAGTACAGTATGGGGGTATACTCACTTTGTCATTCCGTGTGTAACGCATCGAAATATCTGTCGAGTATATGGGGCATTCCATGTCAAATCGGTCACTTTGAATAATTTTTTTTTAGATTTTCCCAATTTGTTTCCAAAAAAATTGTTAAAAGCGCTCTAGTATGCGATTTTTAAGTTTTAAAATTAAAATTTCATTTTTGAAAATGTTTGTACTTTTGTACTCGATTTTTTTTGAAAATTTTTTGTGTAAAATATCTTTCGATTTTACAAATTTTATGCCCAGTAGGATCGTGGGATAACGATTATTACTATTTTTTTAAATTTTTGAAAAAAATTTATTGTAATTTTCCAATTTTAAAAACATTTCTTTCTACTGCTCCAATGGTGCGTCATAGAGGGGCCATTTTCAAGACTGACCCCCATTAATTTTTACGTCTTAACATTTCTTTGGAACAAACTAATACCCTATCTCCAATTCCTAAGGGGGCTCCCACACAAATCGACATTTTTTTAAATTTGTTTCAACCGCTCTAACTGCCCTAAAAGTGCGCTTAGTGCAATCAGTCCAAAATAAAAGAGCAAGACTCCTCAAGTTTGCACGAATATGTCTTATGGTCCTAGGCAAGTTAAGTTCGGAAATGGGCATAATCGGACCAGGGGAAAAAAGTTCCCCCTTGAAGTACTAAACCAACCTCTGAAAAATATAATGTTTGTACATTGTCTTTTTGTTTAACAATGCAACACTGCATTATGACCCTGAGAATTAGAAAATTTCGTTTTTTCGGTCCGCCCCCCTTTTATGGGCGTAGAATAAAAAAAAATTAAATTATGATAAACCCCCCCCAAAAAAAACGCCCCTGATTTTTATTTTTTGCATGTTGGAGGGTATAAAAGGTTCGGCACAGCCGAATTTAAATTACTTGTTATTTTTTAAGTTTTGATTTTCCCAAGTGTTCGGCAAATTTTATTTGTCCTAAAAAAAAACTTATGTGGTACAAATTTAAGGCCATTCAGATTAAATTAACCCGTTACGCCCGGCGATCAAAGTTTTGGATATTTAAACATTAAAAAAAAAAGAACACTCTAATTAAAATGATTTCAGTTTCCTACTATAAATTGGGTAAATTTGCACACACTGCGTAATTCTACATAATATTTTTGGAAATTTACGCAATTTATAGTAGTATAATTTTTGAATTCGTTGAAATCTACTTAATTTATAGTAGGAAATCAGACTCAATTTTTTAGAGTGTAAGTAAGAAAATTATATTCGGTCAAGACCGACGATATAATACCCTACAACAGTGTTTCCCGGAAAATGGACCCCCAGTTCAAACAAGAATCGATTGGATCTATCTTTTGTCAAATCGTTAATAAGTGTAAAAACACTCACAAACTAAATTTGAGTGCGAATAAGCCACTTTAACAAAATAACGGGCTATCAGGCGATATTTACATATGGGGTCAAAGTCCAAAAATGGTCTGATTATAGTCGGATTTGATTTGGTTATTAAAGTATGCCTTAAACACACACAAACAAAATTTTAATAAAATATTTTATATTTGCATGAAATTTAAAAGATTTGTGTGAATATCAGGAGGGTGGTTTGTAAGGAGCTACAAAAAGAACTGGACCGATTGCTTTAAAATTTGGAATGGTGATTATTAAATACAAAACACTTAACTGACAAATTTCAAAAATATGCCTATTAAAATACGGCTATTAGAGTCATTTGAGTCAAAATTAAATGGGACCAGGTCTAAACATTAACCGATTTTTTTCCAATTTCAATAGGATTCGTGCTTGGGTCAAGAGAGTCTTAAGTATCAAATTTCGAATCAATTGATTAAAAATTGCTATAAGTATCATGGACAGACAGACAGACGGACATAGCTTAATTGAATAAAAAAGTTATTCTGAGTCGAAGGTGCGTCTAGGACCAATATTTCAGGTAGTTACAAACATCAATACAAACTTTTATACCCTGTACCACAGAGTGGTGTAGTTTTCGTGATATCGCTATATGAAATTTGCTAAAAATTTTGGGTTTTTCCAACAAGAAATTTGTTAAAAAAATCTTAAAAATCTTAAAATCTCCTTTGACCATTTTATATAGCTTAAGGTAAATTTTCATTTCAAACTAATTTGAGCCAAGGGTAAAGGGAAAGAAATTTTGAGATATTTTTTAAAAAAATTCTTGAACGTAGTAAAAACCACAATTTTTAAGAAATTTAAAAAATCAATATCTCAAAAACCGTTTGATTTTTTATCGTGTTCAGGCATTAATATTAATAAATATTACACGGGTATGACTGAAACCCGATATCGATTGCATTTAATCGATATCGGTTCAGCGGTTATCAACGAAAATGTAAGGAAACCTCGAAAATTTTGGTACATTCAACATTTTTTGGGGTTTTAAAAATTTTTAAAAATCTAAATCTTTGATAGACGGGTTAATTTATGTCAATTGAGCCAAATTTGAGCTATGGTTTTCCCCTTATTTTAATTGCTCGATCCCCGTCTGAATTTAGCTTAGTGTTAATATTTTCAAAATTTATGTAAAAAATTTCAAATTATTTTCTTTTTCAAGAATAAATTCTTTAACCTCTCTGTTTACACAAAAATCTACCACATGAATAATTGACAGTTATATATAATTAAAGTTTTAGTTTGATGATATTTACTACTCACATGCAAAATTGTAGGCTGACTTATGTGATGACCATTAACAAAGGTCAAGGCATCAGTGTGGAGTGGTGTCACAGTACAAACTCCCTCAACCAATGATATTAAACAATGTCTTGGTTGAATGGATGGTCCAAATAATTGCAAACAATTTGTGTTAGCTGAGCCAACCTGGAAAAGAGAAAAAGAAAATATGGGAAAAAGTAAGAATTTTGTAAAAACAAATAACAACCACACAGAAAGAATTGAAAACGAATTTCCATCAACAAAAACGCGGATTCAATTAATTTTTTAATTGAAACTTCTCCGATGAAGAAAATTGTTATATCAATTATCAAATTGTAGGTGATTAATTGATTTTTTTTTTTTTCAATCAATCACTTTTTCGATTTTGAACAAAAATTTGATAAATTTTTTATTTAAAGTCAATTAAAATTGATTTAACAAATGAATTTTAAGATTATGACAAAATTATGAAGAAAGTCATATTTTTTTGCTTTTCAATATTTTGCTGACAGCAAAAAAAAGGTAAAACCCGAGTATAAAGTATATTTTTTAATTAATGCATTCAAATAAATTGAAGCGAAAAAAAATCTGGTAAATTGAAAATTTGTAATTTGATAGAAAAAGAAAGAAAATAACAAAAATGTTGATCAAAACAATAATTGACTCATTTGAATTTTGTTGATCAATAGATTTAATTAAAATTTTTTTGCCAATAATTTTTTGTGTGCACAGAAAAACTTTGAATCAAATTTCAATCAACAAAAACGCGGATTCAATAAATTTTTGGATTGAAATTCCTCCAATTAAAAAAATTGTTATACCAATCATCAAATTGTAGGTTGAAAATTTTTTTATTTAAACATTTTTTCGATTTTGATCAAAAATTTTATCAATTTTTTATTTATAGTCAATCAAAATAATGATTGATTTAACAAATGACAACAAATTTTAGCTTTTCAATATCTTGTCAACAATAAAAAAAAAGTAAAACCAGATTATTTTGTATATTTTTGAATTAATCTATTCAATAAATTAAAGTGAAAATATCAGGTGTGTTGAAAATTCAACAGTTAAAGAAAATAGCAAAAATTTTAATTAAACCATTGATTGACTCATTTAAAATTTGTTGATCAATAGATTTAATGGAAAACTTTTAGCCAATAATTTTTTGTGTGTACACAGAAAAAATTTGAAACGAATTTTAATCAACAAAAACGCGGATTCAATCAATTTTTTGATAGAAATTCCTCCAATTAAAAAAATTGTTATACCAATTATCAAATTGTAGGTGATTGATTGAAAAGTTTTTCAATCAACCATTTTTTTTGATTTTGATCAAAAATTTGATCAATTTTTTATTTAAAGTCAATCAAAATAATGATTGATTTAACAAATGAATTGTAAGCTTATGACAAAATTATCAAAAAATTCGTCTTTTCCGCTTTCCAATATGTTGCCAACAATAAAAAAAGTAAAACCCGATTATTTTGTATATTTTTAAATTAATCTATTCAAATAAATTGAAGCGAAAAAAAAATCTGATATGTTGAAAATTTGTAATTCGACAGTTAAAGAAAATAGCAAAAATTTTAATTAAACCATTGATTGACTCATTTAAAATTTGTTGATCAATAGATTTAATTGAAAATTTTAGCGAATAATTTTTTGTGTGTATACAAATGTCGGCTTCACTTTCGGCCGAATAGTGAAATTTTCCACCACTTACCTCAATTGGATCATTTCCTAATTTTACACGTCTACCACCATCACCGCTATGCGTTACTTCAACTAACATTGGTCCCTCACGATCTTGTGCTACATTATTGGTCCCATTGGCAGCACCCAAAGGTTTTTTCTTACGTCTACGTGGCTGTGAATCAGCTGGACGTCTTCTCACGTGAAACATGATAGAACCTAAAATGAGAGAAAAAAAAAATAATATTATAACAAAAATTTTAAGAAAGATTTTTTTTTTTATTTATAAATATTTAATGAAAATAAACAAGTTACTGATATTACCAAAATTCATGTTAGAAAATTGTTTAAGTTTCTTTTTATTTATTTTTTCTTTATTACTTAATTATTATATTTCTTTTTAATTTCAATGAAAAAAAGTCTTTCTAACGAGAGCTTTTAAAAACGACTAATAATTTTAAGTGCATTTTAGAAGAAAAGTGAAAAAACAAACACACACAAAAACTGTCAAACAAAAAATTGCAACTTTTTTTGAGAAGTTTGCTAGTTTTTTTTAATGGAAATTCACAAAAACAATATACAATGAACCGAAACAATATTAAAAAAAACAAAATTTGAATCACATCCAATTTACTTAAAGTTGATGTACAATATACAGTAGAGACTTGAAATATAAGAACAGTTGGATATTTAAGATTTTAATTTTTGTATTTGCTAAATAGTCTTGACAATTGAATCTGACAAATTTCGAAATTTAAAACAGAAAAAAAATTTTAATTAGTAAAAAAATTTTAATTAGTAAAGAAAATAATGACCTCGAGCTAGAATAAACTTACTCAAAATATTTATTTGAACTTTTTAAAATGTTTAATATTTATTTTTTTAATCAAATTTTAATAAAAAAACAAGTAAAAAAGTTAAATTCGGCCTTGCCGAATATAGTGATACCTTCCACAACTTCAAAAAGATTATTGCAAAAAACTTTTTTTAAAAGGAAATTACTTTTGAAAAAAAAAAATTTTGGAAAAAAAAAATTTCCGCGAAAAAAAATTTTGTTAAAAAAAAATCCGCGATTTTTTTCTTTTTTTGTCAAAAAATATGTTCGTACTTGTTTAAATACCATTTTGTGTTCAATTATGTTCACATATGTCAACCAGAAGCCGAATTAAAGCATTTTGTATTTTTAGGTTATGTTGAATGCACTGAAATTTTTGAGGTGTGCTTACATTTTCGTTCATAACTTTTGAACCGATATCGCTCAAATGCAATACCAAACTTCTCGGGAGAACTTCCAATAAATATGTTAAGTTTCAGTCATCTCTGTGCAATATTTTGTCCGTGACAGCATTTTCCACAGACAGACAGACGGACATCGCTAGAATGTCATAAAATCGATCGGGGACTATGAATATATATACTTTATGGGGTCTTAGACCGATATTTCGATGAGTTACAAACGGAATGACAAACTTATATGCTCTCTATCACTAAGTGGAGGGTATTAAAAATTGTCAAATCGTAGCAAGTCGCAATTTTAAACGTTTCTATTCCATTTGCCATCGACTGTTTCTAAAAAAGCATTATGTATTTAGACAAAAAAATATATTCTATGACAAAACTTTTATTTTATCATAAAACTATGACAATATGCAGCATCATCAATTTTTAGTTTAATTTTTATTAGACTTTTAAAGTTGAGAAAAAAAATTCGACAAATAAATACCATCACAAACCACAATGACATACGCAAAAGTTGTCTACACCATTTTCAATTGAAAATTAAATTTGATTTGTGAAAATTTCAAGTGAAATTTAAAATAATTAAAATTTAAAACAAGTAAAAAGGTTAAATTGGCCTTGCCGAATGTGTGGATGGACTCCAAAAAACTTTATTTGAAAAAAAAATAAAATAAAAAATTATTCGCGGAAAAAATTTGGTTGAAAAAATAATTCTGCGAAAAATTATTTTGGGTTAAAAAAATTGGTAAAAAAGGCCAATTTTGAAAAAAAAATCCGCGAAAAAAAAACAAGTAAGCGAAAAAATATTTGGGGTAAAAAATATCCAAATCTGTTCACATATCGCTCATTTACTTGTATAGTGTCATAACTCACAAAACGTGATTTTTGAGTTAATGATGCAGAATTATTTGTTATATCATGCTTTATATTGTGTCAAAAATTCAAATTAATATTTTTTAAACTCACATTTTTAATGTACCAACCTTTTTCAATGTAAAACCAGTTTCAATTGTAAACCTTAAACTCGATTTCTGCAAAATCAAATATTTTGAGTTATGACACTATACACTAAAAAAAAAAAAGTTTGTAAAATGACATAAAATCCCCGTGATTTTACGGGGCAGGTTTTGTAAAATATGTACTAGCAAGAATCCCCGTAATGTTACGGGTATAATTTGTAAATTGATTTAACAAAAAAATTACGGGGCGAAAGTGTAAATTTACAATTTTTTTTGTAAAATATTATTGTAGACTTACAAAAAAAGTTGTAAATTTACGAAATAAAGTAGAAAATCAAAAAATAAAATTGTAGATTTACAAATTGTTTGGTTTAACTACAGTTTTTTATGGCAAAAAACTTGTATATTTACAGTAAAAAGTGGTAAATTTACAATTTTTATTGTAAATATACCATTTTTTCTTATTTTTTTTTTGCCGTAAAAACAGTAGTTGAACCAAATAATTTGTAAATTTACAATATTGTTTTTGTATTTTCTACTTCATTTTTGTAAAATTACAACTTTATTCTGTAAGTATACAATTTTGTTTTTTAAACTTTCATATTTGTTTTGTAAATTTACAAAAAATTTGGTTTATTTACATATTGATTTTGTAAATTTAAAGGTTTTTTTTTCCATTGGTGCATCTTATTTTTCCTTCTTCGGCAGCTGGAGTAGCACTTCAACAACCTGAAATATTTTTTTTTTCACTTGACCACTTTTAACAAACTTTTTAGAGTATAACACTGCGCTTTTTTATTTTTTTTCGGAATTTCGTTTTTCTTAAGTAGAACATATGAGAATTGCGAAGGAGGTTACACAAGAAATTTCTTATATTTTCAAGAAAAACTAGTCAAAAAATTACCTTTTTTTCGAATTTTTAATTATTTTAGCAAGTATTTTTAAAAAATTATAAAAAAAAACTTTGGATATTGTAGATTGGACGTTTAAGTACCTGATAAAATGAGAAAAAACTTAATTTTTCATAATTGACAGCTTTTGATTGACATTTTAGTGCCAGATTTAAAAAAAAAAGAACCAAAAAAATATGGTAAAATTACCAAAAAATGGTAAAAACACAAACAAAACAACTACAACAATAATATAGTAAAAACATATAAAAATTGTGGTATTTTACTTAAAGCAAGTTACCAAAAAATTGTCTTGATATTCAATTTTTTTGATAAAGCTTACAACTAATTGAAAAATGTTTGTATCCGGAACTTAAAAAATTTTCAAAATTTTTTTATGAAATTTTTTATTTATAAAAAATAATTTTTAACAAAATATGGACTTAGAAAATTTTTGCGTCTCCTATTGTTGCATAATTATTTTTCAATACAAATTTTTGTTTAATTACTTACATTTTTTTGTGTCAAAATACTGAAAACCTTGTAAACTAAAAAATCTTGAAAAAAAAAATTGTTTGTAATAAAACATTTTTTGGTAGAAAGACTAAATACTATCAAATAAAATGTTGTTGTACAATTACAATTTTCTTGTGTAAAACAACTAAACACCTTGTAATTTTTTTTTTAATTTGTAAAATAATAATTTTTTTTTGTTAATTTACCTAAAAAAATTGTTGAATAAATTTACAAACATATTATAGTAAAATTACAAAGCGCACGGTAGTTTTTGTTTTATTAAAAATACAAGAATTTTTGTAAATAGACAAAAATATTAGTAAAATAGAATTACAAGCCCTTTTGCTTGTAATTTTACAAACTTTTTTTTTTGAGTGTACAACACAATTGTATTTCAGAAATTATCAATTGTATTTCAGAAGTTATCAATTGTATTTCAGAATTTATCAATTGTATTTCAGAATTTATCAATTGCATTTCAGAAATTATCAATTGTATTTCAGAATTTATCAATTGTATTTCAGAAATTATCAATCCTATTTCAGAAATTTTCAATTGTATTTCAGAAATGATCAATTCTATTTCAGAAATTTTCAATTGTTTAACGAAGGTTTGTTTCTGAAATATAATTGATAATTTCTGAAATACAATTGATAATTTCTGAAATACAATTGATAAATTCTGAAACACAATTGATTATTTCTGAAATGCAATTGATAAATTCTGAAATACAATTGATAATTTTTGAAATACAATTGATAAATTCTGAAATACAATTGATAACTTTTGCAATACAATTGATAATTTCTGAAATACAATTGATAATTTCTGAAATACAATTGGAAAAGGTGTAGTAAAAATTACGAGCTTTTTTTTTGTAATTTTACAAGTTTTTTTTTACTAATGAAGTTGTAAATTTACAACTTTTTTTGGCACAATAAAACTTACAAGGAATTCTCGTGAATTTACTAGATTTTTTATAAAAAAAAACCTTGGAATTACAAAAAAAAATTTTAATTTCGATCGATTTTTTTGTTAAAAAACAAGGAAAACTGTTAAATATTGGTAAAATGGGATTACGAGACTTTTTCTAGTAATTTGACAAAGTTTTTTTTTGTGTGAAGTAAATGAGCGATATTTCAACCAGAAGCCGAATTAAAGCATTTTGTATTTTAAGGTTATGTAGAATGTACCAAAATTTTCGAGGTGTCCTCAAAAATGTTGGTACATTCGAATTTCAATTGACCTCTGAAAATGGTGTAATGAAAACTATTAAATGGTAAATTTTTTTAGTACTTTTATAACCACTATAAATTTTAAAAACTTACACCCAAAAGAAAAACTCTGTCAAAATACACTGTGCAACCAATATTGAATGAGACAAAAAGTAATTGTAGACTTTTGGTAGACCAAAACCTCTAAAGGGTTTTGAAAACTTAGCTTTAGATTTTTTTTTAAGACCACATTGAAAAAAAACCATAACTAAAATTAAGGAAAAAATGTCTTAGAAAATTTATCATGAAATTTCTTAAAATTTAGTTAAATTTAACTAAAAAATGAGAAATTTTCTTAACTATAGTTTAGTTCATTTACTTATAATTAGTAGTGTCCGACCGAATACACTTTTTTTGGCCGAAGCCGAATATTCGCCAAATTTTCACAATTCGGCCAAACCGAAGCCGAATATTAAAAAAAAAAAAATATTTATGTAGTAAAAACAAGAAAAAAATAAAACTCGACTCGGCGGGATACTTAAATGGATTAGAATGTTGTCTAGAATGATTTTATTTTAAGCAAAAATGTTTTTTTGACATTTTTGTAAAAAAATATATTTTAGAGTGTACATTTTTTTGACCGAAAGTTTTTTTTTAATGTAAAAAATGTTTTTAGTTGCAAAAACACTTAGTAAAATGTTTTTCTGGCTTACTAATGTGATTCAAAGTTAGTTTAGTGTGTTTTTTAACACGTGAGCACAAATGATTCGGGTATTCGGCCTATTCGGCCACAATTGTGGCCGAAGCCGAATAGTGCTTTTTGGCTGAAGCCGAATATTCGGTCGGACACTAATAACACTGTGCAACACCCAAAATCGGAATGGGATGAAACCAAAAGCAAATGAAAGATGACATATTCCATAACAAACCCCTCAAGGCTTTTTTCCAGTTCAGAGCTAGATTTTTTTTACACGCATTTAAAGTTAGTGCACTTTTATTATAACTATAATAATAAATGCTTGAAAATTGTATTAGTGGCGAATGATTAATATTGTAATTGCCTTTAAATAACAATCATACGCAACGGTGTCCAGTATTTTATGTTAATAATTGCCTTTAAATAACAATAATACGCAACGGTGTTTTGTGGTTTATTTTAATAGTTTGGCTATTCAGTAAATAGGTACTGGACCGATTGCAGCAAAATTCATACCAGTCATAGCTGAAGTAATTTTGAGCTTAAGTTTGAAAACTAGACCCTACATGTCCAATAATGGCACCACCAGGGACCTTTAAAGTAGGACATGTTTAGTACACAAAAACTTTAGATGCTTTAAAATCACCAACTTTAAATGCGTGTAAAATAAAATATAGCTCTGACCTAAAAAAAAGGCCTTGAGGGTTTTGTTATGGAAAACTTCAGCTTTCATTTGCTTCTGGTTTCATCCCAATCCGATTCCGAAAATTCGATTTTGTATAACTGTGTAGTTAAAGAAAATAACAAAAATGTTGATCAAAACAATAATTGACTCAATTAAATTTTGTTGATCAATAGATTAAATTGAAATTTTTAGCCAATAATTTTTTGTGTATAGAATGACCAAAATTTTCGAGATATCCTCAAAAATTTTGTTACGTTCGAATTTCAATTGACCTCTGAAAATGGTGTAATAAAAACTATTAAATGGTAAATTTTTTTAGTACTTTTATAACCACTATAAATTTAAAAAATTTACACCCAAAAGAAAAACTATGTCAAAATACACTGTGCAACAAATCTTAAATGAGACAAAAAGTAATTGTAGACTTTTAGTAGACCAAAACCTCTAAAGGGTTTTGAAAACTTAGCTATAGTTTTTTTACGGCCCTTTGAAGTTTTAAATTTCTTTTCAAAGGCGTTTGGACGTTAAATACCCATAATAAATGTACTTTTCTGCTTAAATATGTGTTTAAATGTTGGCGGTTGTTTTCTTAGAACCCTTTAACTGTTATTTTTAGTAATCAATTTAGTAATTTTTCCAAAATTAATCACAGAAGTTAAATAAAACGCCCATTAAAAGAGTTAAAATATTCTACAAATATTTTCTGCATAACATTTTACTAAAGGTTGCCAAATGTTGAAAGTTTGTGAATCATGCGAAAAATGCGGGAAAAAGAGCAAAAAAGTACGTATCACAATTTTTATTTGCACATGAATGGGAATTTTTAATTGTGATTGAAAACTTAATTGGTTAATTAATTGGTAATTAATGGGTTAAACAAAGAGGGTACAGAGAAAAAAAATTGAGTAAATTTTTAATACTATTGAGTACAAAATTACTCAAATTTGCACCAGCAAACGATTTAATAGTATTGAGTAAACTTTTCATAAAAATTTATTAAATTTGATTAAATTTTTAATTGACACAATTAAAATTTTACTTAACTTTTTTTTGTTTATTTTAATTAAGTTTTTAATTGTGTCAAGTAAAAATTTACTCAAAGTTAATATATGGGGCATTCCATGTGAAATCGGACACTTTGAAATTTTTTTTTTTTTTAGATTTTCCCAATTTGTTTACAGTTTTTAGTACCCTTCGAAAACTCCTTCGTGGTAAATTTTCAGATTTTTTTGATGACCCGTTCAAAAGATATCGAGTTCTTAAAAATTGGTAGTTTGTTCCTTTACTCAAACTTCTTTTACTCATAACTTCTTCAATAATGGTCCAAATTTAATTTTTTTTTTTTTCAAAATTTTTGTTTTTTACGTACTTTTAAAAAAAAATCCCAAAAAATTCTTAAAAGCGCTCTAGTATGCGATTTTAAAGTTTTAAAATTTAAATCTCATTTTTGAAAATGTTTATACTCTTCGATTTTTTTGAAATTTTTTTGTGTAAAACTTCTATCGATTCTACAAATTTTTTGCCCAGGAGGATTATGGCATAACGATTATTACTATTTTTTTAAATTTTTTGAAAAAATTTTATTTTAATTTTCCAATCTTAAAATCATTTCTACTGCTCCAATGGTGCGTCATAGAGGTTTCCTTTATAATACCGACCCCCATTAATTTTACGTCTTAACATTTCTTTGGAACAAACTAATACCCTATCTCCAATTTCTAAGGGGGCTCCCACACAAAACGACATTTTTTAAAATTTGCTCCAACCGCTCTAACTGCCCTAATGGTGCCCGACCACAATATTTTTTAGTCCAAACATTTTCTCTGAACGCACCTACCCTCTATCTTTAACTGTTAAGGCGGTCCCCATACAATTTCTTTTATTTTTTGCAAATTTGTTTTATTTAATCAGCTTCTATCGGTCCAATGGTGCGTCCGAGAGGGGTCATTAGTGGGGGTATGGGGTTAAATAGGGGTTAAATAGGGGGTGTAGTCATAGTTAAATCGGCGATGACTAAAAAAAATTTCAAAGTAGTGCCCCCCCGTTTTCAAATTCCTGGATACGTCGCTGGTTGGAGCAAATTTTATAAAAATGTAATTTTGTATGGGAGCCTACTTAGGGAGTGGAGATATGGCGTAGGTATATTTAAAAAAAATGTTGTAGGGTAAAAATAAATGGGGGTCGGTCTCACTAATGACCCCTCTCGGACGCACCATTGGACCGGGAGAAGCTGATTAAATGAAACAAATTTATAAAAAATAAAAAAAAATTGTATGGGGACCGCCTTAACAATTAGAGATAGAGGGTAGGTGTGTTCAGAGAAAATGTTTGGAATAAAAAAATATTGTGGGTTGGTCATACATTTTGTTGCTCTAATGGCACTATTAGGGCAGTTGGAGCAAATTATAAAAAATGACGTTTTGTGTGAAAGCCCCCTTAGAAATTGGAGATAGGGTATTAGTTTGTTCCAAAGAAATGTGAAGACGTAAAAATTAATGGGGGTCGGTCTGATAAAGGACCCCTCTATGACGCACCATTGGAGCAGTAGAAATGATTTTAAGATTGGAAAATTACAATAAAAGTTTTTCAAAAAATTTTAAAAAATAGTAATAATCGTTATCCCACGATTCTCCTGAGCAAAAAATTTGTAGAATCGATAGATGTTTTACACGAAAAAATTTCAAAAAAATCGAAGGGTACAAACATTTTCAAAAACGAGATTTAAATTTTAAAACTTAAAAATCGCATAATAGAGCGCTTTTAAGAATTTTTTGGGATTTTTTTTTTAAAAAGTACGTAAAAAAACAAAAATTTTGAAAAAAAAAAGAAATAAATTTTGACCATTATTGAAGAAGTTATGAGTAAAAGAAGTTTGAGTAAAGGAACAAACTACCAATTTTTTAAAATTTGATATCTTTTGAACGGGTCATCAAAAAAATCTGAAAATTTACCACGAAGGAGTTTTCGAAGGGTACTAAGAACTGTTAACAAATTGGGAAAATCTAAAAAAAAAAAAAAAATTTCAAAGTGTCCGAATTGACATGGAATGCCCCATATGTATCATAGCGCATCGAAAAAGCTACCAAAGAGTGCTCTAAACTGTGGCATTGCACAGAAATCATACCTGAATTCAGGTGGATTGGATGCGTTTTTTGGCTCGTGATTCCTTTCCAAAAGCTGCTTCCTGTTTATAAAACAAGTGAGAGTGTTAAATTCGGCTGTGCCGAATCTTTTATACCCTCCAAAATGTAAAAAAAATTGACAGGGGCGCTCTTTTTTTTTTGCGGGGGGGGGGGAGTTGATAGGGTCAGTGGGGCACGTTGAGAGCACCTTCCCATCGCGATAAATATACCAAATGTTTCATTTATTTAACAAAAATACAAAAAAAAACATGTAAAAACGTGTATTTTTTAGAGGTTGGTTTAGTTCTTCAAGGGGGAACTTTTTTTCCCCTGGTCCGATTTGGCCAATTTCCGAACTTAACCTGCCTAGGAACATAAGACATATTTGTGCCAAACTTGAGGTTCCTAGCTCTTTTATTTTGGACTGCATCGTGTTAACTACAGACGGACGGACGGACGGACGGACGGACATCGCTAAAATGTCTTAGAATCGATCACTGATCAATAATATATATACTTTATGGGGTCCCCGACCGATATTTCAATGCGTTACACACGGAATGACAAAGTGAGTATACCCCCATACTGTAGTTGGAGGGTATAAAAATTTTCAAAGGCCTCTTCAGTCAGTAAACAACGGCCAAGGTTTGGAAAAATTACAAATTACAATATATTGAGGAATCTATTGCTGAAGGACTCAGTTCCAAAAAAATTTAAACTGATTAAAATTCGTTATAAAAACAGTGTATTTCACAGAAAATGATTAATCGTAATCATTTAATTTTTTTGTCGATTACGATTAATTGGTGCGATTAATCGCGATTACGATTTTAATGGTTTTGCAAACTCTAGTTTACACGTTTCGTCAGCCGCCACTTCAAACCAAAATACAAAAACGATATTTTAAAATTACTCGAACAAGTGATTGGTTTTGTTTGTTTGATTAATCGAATAATTCTTAATCGGTTGAAAACTCTAGTTAGTATGTAAAAAACAACAGTGGGCCATAACAAAGAAATAAAGCTATGTTTTCATAACCATTTGGGAGTTTCGGTCAACTTTCCTCAAATTTATTGCCCAGGGTAATTGGAATCAACTAATTCCTTTCCTTCTCTTAGCTGTTTTTTGCAAGTTCAACATTAATTTTTGAGTGTATAAGTTAAACTATCACCGTAACCCAAGTATTGTTCAATGAAATGTGTTTATAATTCCTCGGAACTAAAACTATGAGAGATTTTTCTTTTCACTCATTCATTAAATGGGAAAAATAGAACTGTATTTAAAGCTTAAAAAATATAAAATCAATAGAATTTAAATTCTTGTATAAAAAATAACATTGTTTAGTTTGCAAAAAAATTTATAAAAAAAAGCAAGTGAGAGTGTTATATAGTTTTTTATATAGGCAATGGCGAATCTTGTGTACCCTTCAACATATGTTTTAGGAAAACAAAAATTGTCAAGGACGTCTTGTGGGGAAATTACCAATATTTAACCAATATTTTGCTAAAAAAATCTGTAAACATACAGTTTTTTTGTTCAAATAATTTTACAGTTTCATAGTAAAATCACTATCCATTAAAATTATATGTATGTTTTATGTTCACGCAGAGAAGAAACATTATTGCGACAACCATAATGGAGAGGTAACATAGTATGATTTATAACTTTATCATAACATAATTGTAGCGATCATATTATGATCTTCGCTGATCATAGTATGATAAAAAAAATAATAATTTTATAGTTGTTGATGATCATAGTATGATTGTCAAATGGATCAACCATACTGTGTTTCCCCTCCATTATGGGTGATTTGGTGTGCTGCAATCATGTTCCAAACATGTTTTTTTTCTGTGTGTAGCTGGAAATGTATGGCGCCTTCTGTTAAATTAGCATAGTTTTTATGTAATTTGACAGAGTCATTATTTTGCGTGTACTTTATGGGGTCACTGATCAATATATCGATGTGTTACATACGAAATGACAAAGTGAGTATACTGCTTTCTTATTATGATGCAGGGTATACAAATGTTGTAAATGTTTAACGAAGCGTAAAAATTCTATGGGAGCATATAGAATTTTGTGTATTTTTGCAAGATGACAAAATAATTTTATACAAAAAAAAAATATATTATTGATTTGGTAAACATGTGAAAATTTACAGGAATTTTTCTAACGAATTCAAATTTGATTTTGAAATGTAAATTTAAGTTTTATGTTAAAAATATTTTTTTTTTGAAGTTTTGCGAAATTTTTTTGTTGGGTGTATAAAATTTGCTGGGTGTATAAAATTTGTAATGTCAATATTTATACAAAAGTCATCATAACTTCCTATAAGAGCCCTTAAACAATTGGGAATAATATAAAAAAAGCTCATATAAAGCTTAAGGGGTTATTAATGTACAAAACTTGGTGTCAAAACCAAAGTTTAACTATGGAAAAGTATACACTCGAAAATAAAGTTGGTCGAATCGACAAATAACAAGTAGAAAAGTTAAATTCGACTTGGCGGAAACTATATGAATACCCTCCACAATGTCTTTATTTAAAGGACAGTAAATTTTCTAAAATGAAAAAATTTACCAATTTTGATTAGAAATATTTTATTTTGAGTAATAAACTTTTTTTTTTTCATTTTTGTAAAAAAAAGTTGGTCGAATCGACAAATAACAAATAGAAAATATAAATTCGACTTGGCGGAATCTATATGAATACCCTCCACAATGCCTTTTTTTTAAAGAACAGTAAATTTTCTAAAGTGAAAAAATTTACCAATTTTGATTAGAAATATTTTATTTTGAGTTAAAAACTTATTTTTTTTTCATTTTTGTAAAAAAAAGAAAAATTACTAACTTTTTTTTTTGAGTGTAACATTTTTTCGAGTGTAAATTTTTCGTTTAGTGTAAAAATAGTTTTTAGTGACAAAAATACTTTGTTAAGTAATTTTGTGGCTTACCAATGTTATAAAAGCTTGTTTTTTAAAAGCTCGATTTTTTCAACACGTGAATTTAAGGTGAAACCAATCTGAAATTCACGGTTTTGCTAATAACTTTTGAACCACCAGACCGATTTGAAATTCAATACAAACCGGACCTGGGGAACGACAAATATATATGCCAAGCTTCAAGCTTCCTCAGAACTGTCTTTCGAAAGTTATCATGTTTTTTATCTCGCAAAATCGCAAAAAATCTTTTCCGAAATTCATTATTTTGCTTACACTCAAAAAAAAACCTGGTCAAATTACAAGAAAAAGTCTCGTAATCCCATTTTACTAATATTTGACAGTTTAACTTGTTTTTTAACAAATAATTTTCGATGGAAATTTACATTTTTTGTTGTATTTTTTTTTTTTGTAATTTTACAGTTTTTTTTTTGTAATTTTACAAATTTTCAAGGTTTTTACCAAAAAAATCTAGTAAATTTACGAGAATTTCTTGCAAGTTTTATTTCACCAAAAAAAGTGGTAAATTTACATTTTTATTGGTAAAAATCTTGTAAAATTGCAAAAAAGCTCGTAATTTTTACTAGGAATTCTCGTAAAATAGGAGGTTGCAAAAAATCTAGTAAAGTCGCGAAACCTTCTTGTAAGATTTATCGCGTCAAAAAAATTTTAAATTAACAATTTTATTGGTAAAAAGCTTGTAAATTTACAAAATTATTGGTAAAAAGCTTGTAAAATAACAAAGAATTCTTGTCAAATCGGAGGTAGCAAAAAAAAAACGTTACAAACTTTTCTATTAATTTTACAAGGTTTTTTGTTTTTGAGTGTATAACTTTTGAACGACTAAACCGGTTTCGCTGAATTGCAATACCAACCAGGCCAGGTAAATACTGAACATATATGCCAAATTTCAGGAGTCTACGTAATGTTAGCTTTACGTAGACTTTAAAAAGTTAGCGTGTTTTTAACAGACGGACAGACATCGCTAGATCGTCTTAAAATGACTATTTCTGATTTGTCTCCGTCACAGAACAAAGCCGTAGATTTTGCTTACAAGTTTCTAGAGGCATACCAAAACATTCTAATTCTGTTAGAACCAATAAGATAGTTCCCAGTCTTGCAAGCTCATCGGCTTTGCAATTCCCTGGAATGTCTCTGTGCCTTGGGGCACATATGAGTCGTATGTCAAACTGATTGGCCATTTTTAGGGCAGTTAAGGGCAGATATTGTTTTCAGAAATATTGAAACATATTCTAAATGTAGTAAATTCTAAAAAAAAAAAAATATATAGCAAGTGTAAAAATAAACACAAAGTTCAGTTTTCTAGTGTTAATAAAACGTTGTTTGTTCATAAAAAATTTATGGAATTTTTGGGTATTTTCTTTACTAACCCAAGGGAAATATAAAACTGCAAAAAAAATTCTGATGCATTATTATTTACCCTTTAAACTACATATTTTTAACATGAAAACTTTTTTAAAACAATACAATTGTAATTTAAACAATGACGCAAAGTGCATACACACGGACACTGTAAGTGATTAGAAAAGCGAAATGATTCAAATTGGAGTAAATTTTTCATAAATTTTAAACTTTTTCAACAGGTATTTTAAATGATGCAAAACCGCACCAGTTTTTGAGGAATTTATGTCGGCCAATGGAAACGTCAATAAGCCGTAGATCCACTTTCAATGAACTACACAAAGCCTTTACCAAAAAAAACATTCATACGAAAATGGCGCCCAACTTGGGGCCACTCTACTTACAGTTTTTAATTCAACATAGTCCGATTTAAAATACATTTTTTACATTTCTGTACCTATGTTCAGTAGCTATGCAAAAAGTTTTCGCATCAAAATGATGCTCATGTACTCTGAGTAAAGAGTAAAAAGATTTTTCTTAATTAATCCGATTTACGATTTTAGATACCAAATAAAGTAAAGAATTGAATACTTAAGTGCGAAGTTTTATTTTAAAAGTGTAGCATACTTTTAGGAGCCATAAATTTTTAAAATTGCATAAATTTTGTTCCTTATTCTTTTTAACCATATGTAATTCCTAGAACAATCATACATTTCACATCAAAAAATTTTATGTATACATATACTCAAATAAATATTCATTTCTAGGTGTTACCATATGAGCTGTTTAGGGGCCCCAACTTGGGCGCCATTTATGTAGGTCACTCATTTTCGACCGGTTCTTAAAAAAAATTGTATGCATTTTTACATATCACCAAAGGAGCTGTAAAGTTGTTATAAGTTGGGTGCTACTTATGTCGGTCATCAAAAACAGCAATAAGCTATCAAAGCTCTACTTCAAGATGACCTACAGAAATGGCGCCCACCTTGGGGCCACTCTACTTACACTTTTTAATTCAACATAGACCGATTTAAAACATATTTATTGCATTTCTGTGGCCATGTTCAGTAGCTATGCTAAAAGTTTTCACATCGAGAAAAATAAATTAATATTAAAGTCATCTTTTTTTCGGCAGGATGAGTATGATTAGGTTAGGTTACTTTTTACTCAGATTCTAAAAGATTTTTCTTAATTAATGTTAAGGAACGATAGGATTTACGATTTTTGTAACAGATACCAAGTTAAGAATTGAATACCTTACTGCGAAGTTTTATTTTAAAACTGTAGCATACTTTTAGGAGCCATAAACTTTTAAAATTGTATAAATTTTGTTCCTTATGCTTTTTACCCGTAAGTAAATCCTAGAACAATCATACATTTCACAATCAGAAAATTTTATGTATACATATACTGAAATAAATATTCATTTCTAGGTGTTGCCATATGAGCTGTTTAGGTGCCCCAACTTGGGCGCCATTATTGTAGGTCACTCATTTTCAACCGGTTCTTTAAATGATGCAAAACCTTTAACTTTGTAACTTTGCTAAAAGTTGGTTGCTATTTATGTCGGTCATCGAAAATAGCAATAAGCCATCCAAAGCCTACTTCGGGTGACCTACAGAAATGGCGCCCAACTTAGGGCCACTCTACTTACATTTTTTAATTCAACATAGTTCGATTTGAAAAACATTTATTTAATTTCTGTGCCCATGTTCAGTAGCTATGCGAAAAGTTTTTACATCGAGAAAAATAAAGATTTAAAACACATTTATTTCATTTCTGTGCCCATGTTCAGTAGCTATGCGACAATTTTTCTCATCGAGAAAAATAAAGTATAATGATGCTCATGTACTCTTTACTCAGATTCTAAAAGATTTTTCTTGATTTACGATTTTATTTATGTCGGTCATCGAAAACAGCAATAAACCATTCAAGCTCTACTTCCGGTAACTACAGAAATGGCGCCCAACTGGGGGCCACTCTACTAAATTTTTTTAATTCAACATAGTCCGATTTAAAAAAGATTTATTTCATTTCTGTACCCATGTTCAGTAGCTATGCGAAAAGTTTTCACATAAAAAAAAGACAATATTAGTGTCATCTTGTTTGTCTTCATTCAGTTTAACGATGCTCATGTACTCTTTGCCCAGATTCTAAAAGATTTTTCTTAATTATTGTTTAAGAACGATATGATTTACGATTGTTTTTAACAGATACCAAATAAAGTAAAGAATTGAATACCTAACAGCAAAGTTTTATTTTAAAACTGTAGCATACTTTTAGGAGCCATAAACTTTTAAAATTGCATCAATTTTTTTCCTTATTCTTTTTACCCGCAAGTAATTCCTAGAACAATCATACAATTCACAGCAAAAAAATTGTATGTATACATACATGAAATCCTTGATAGTTGACATTTTGCAACCAGGTAACAAAAACAAATAGGAAAAAAAAAATTGAAAGTCAGTGTTTGTATGAGTGTTTTTGATAAAGTGCAATAACAATGCCATGTCAGGGAATCACATTGCCTTTAAGTTTTTAATTGTTTTCATAATAGACATACAGACATGTGGACAGAAAAACCGACAGAAGGAAGGGAACTGAAGAATGGACAGACAGTTTTGTCAACTTTGAAAATATAATAGAAGCATATCGTTCACCACCCACAAAGAATATTGAAACTCACAATAACAGCATTATCAGCAGCAGCAAATAGAAAATATTTCTAACAATAATATTTAAACAATCACAGTAGTAAAATATATTAAACTAAGTACTACTGGAACTGGGGATAAAAAACAATACGAGCAATAAAATTTTTATCAACAAAATGAAATTCACATTAAAAATAGAATTTAAAGATGTATATAAAAAAATTTATTGGGAAAATACTATAAATGTTTAAATGATTTAAGAAAAGATTAGAAAATTTTTTTTAAATATTATTATTTTTTTTTTATTTTGTGTGTAAGTTAAAAAATGGGCCAAATCAGCATTAAGAGAAGTCATTTTCTTAATCTATTAGTAAAAATTATCTCAAAACTTAAGTATACTAGTTTAAAAAGATTAAGAATGAAATATAATTGGTTTCAGCATATATTAAAAAAGTGTTGCATACTTATAGGCACCACAAATATTCTAAAGCGCCGGAAAATAACCAAAAGTTTGGATTCCAAACATGGACTGATTGGAACTATGTAATCTCTATTAGATTTTTAAAAAGTGTAGAGAATGCACACAAAAAACATAGTAAGATATTATGTTTACACCGTTTACATGGACAGACGGACGGACATTGTTTAATCGCAACAAAAACTGATTCTAAATCGATCGGTATACTTGAAGGTGTATCAAGTAATAATTCGAGTATGTAGTTACAAACATCAGCATAAACTAATAAAACCATTTATTACAGAGTGGTAAATAAACAAAAAAGTGTTACATACTTTTAGGCACGTTGTTAATTTTTTGTATACTTAAAAAAGTCGATGAATCTAAGAAATCTGAAGGGTAAAATGACACAGTTTCTAAAAATTTGGTACTACGATGCTCAGAATCTGAAAATTTTACTGTACAGAAAAAAAATATTACCTAATCGAAGAAAAAAAGAAACGGCCAAGTTTTGAGTATGGAAATATATTTTAAAACCTTATAGTTATAACAAGTATAAAAGTTAAATTCGACTTGGCCGAATCTATGAATACCCTCCACAATGCCCTTTTTAAAGGATAGTACATTTTTTTAATGTAAAAAACTTTTTTTTGCCATTTTTGAAAAAAAAAAAATAATTTACTAATTTTTTTTTTTTGAGTGTAAAATTTTTTTTGAGTGTAATTTTTTTTTAGTGTAAAAATATTTCTGAGTTACAAAAATACTCTGTAAAGTAATTTTGTGGTCAATAATTGTTTTTCAAGCTTGTTTTTTATAACTCGGGGTTTTCAACACGTCAAACCAATCTGAAATTCAGGGTTTTACTTATAACTTTGGAACCACTAGACCGATTTGGCTAAGATTTGAAACGAACCGAGACAGAGGAACGACAAATATATATGCCACACTTCAGCACTCTCAGGTTACCGTGTGTTTTATCTCGTAAATTCATGAAAAACTCTTGCCGAAATTCAGTCTTTTGCTCAAAACTTTTGAACCACTGGACCGATTTCGCTGGATTGCAATAACAACCTGACCAGGTAAATGCCCAACATATAAAGTAAAGTAAAGTCTTTCAAAAGTAAGCGTGTTTTCAACAGACAGACGGACGGACGGACATCGCTAGATCGTCTTAAAATCGATCGAGGATCATGAATATACATACTTTATGGGGTCTTAGACCAATATTTCGAACTTCAAAAATATGTTCGTACTTGTTTAAATACCATTTGGTGTTCAATTATGTCAACCAGAAGTCGAATTAAATCATTTTGTATTTTTAGGTTATGTTGAATGTACTAAAATTTTTGAGTTGTCCTTACATTTTCGTTCATAACTTTTGAAACGCTAAACCGATATCGCTCAAATGCAATACCAAACTTCTCGGGAAAACTTCCAATATATATGTTAAGTTTCAGTAATCTCCGTGTAATATTTTGGCCGTGATCACCATTTCCACAGACAGACGGACATCGCTAGAATGTCTTAAAATCGATCGGGGATCATGAATTTATATGGGGCATTCCATGCCAAATCGGACGCTTTGAAATTTTTTTTTTTAGATTTTCCCAATTTGTTTACAGTTTTTAGTACCCTTCGAAAACTCCTTCGTGGTAATTTTTCAGATATTTTTGATGACCCGTTCAAAAGATATCGAATTTTTAAAAGTTTGTAGTTTGTTCCTTTACTCAAACTTCTTTTCCTCATAACTTCTTCAATAATAGTCCAAATTTAAATTTTTTTTTTCAAAATTTTTGTTTTTTTACGTACTTTTAAAAAAAAATCCCCAAAAAAATCTTAAAAGCGCTCTAGTATGCGATTTTTAAGTTTTAAAATTTAAATCTCATTTTTGAAAATGTTTGTACTCCTCGATTTTTTTGAAATTTTTTTGTGTAAAACTTCTATCGATTCTACAAATTTTTTGCCCAGGAGGATGGTGGGATAACAATTTTTACTATTTTTTTTTTTTTTTTTAAAAAATTTTATTGTAATTTTTCAATATTAAAACCATTTCTACTGCTCCAATGGTGCGTCATAGAGGGGTCATTTATAAGACCGACCCCCATTAATTTTTACGTCTTAACATTTCTTGGAAACAAACTAATACCCTATCTCCAATTTCTAAGGGGGCTCCCACACAAAACGACATTTTTTTAAAATTTGCTCCAACCGCTCTAACTGTCCTAATAGTGCCCTTAGAGCAACAAAATGTATGACCGATCGACAATATTTTTTAGTCCAAACATTTTCTCTGAACAAACACACCTACCCTCTATCTTTAACTGTTAAGGCGGTCCCTATACAATTTTTTTTATTTTTTGTAAATTTGTTTTATTTAATCAGCTTCTACCGGTCCAATGGTGCGTCCGAGAGGGGTCATTAGTGAGACCGACCCCCATTTATTTTTACCCTACAACATTTTTTTAAAACATACCTACGCCCTATTTCCACTCCCTAAGTAGGCTCCCATACAAATAACAGTTGAAGCTAATTTTATAAAAATGTAATTTTGTATGGGAGCCTACTTAGGGAGTGGAGATAGGGCGTAGGTATACATTTTGTTGCTCTAAGGGCACTATTAGGGCAGTTAGAGCAGTTGGAGCAAATTTTAAAAAATGTCGTTTTTTGTGGGTCGGTCTTATAAAGGACCCCTCTATGACGCACCATTGGAGCAGTAGAAATGATTTTAAGATTGGAAAATTACAATAAAATTTTTTCAAAAAATTTAAAAAAATAGTAATAATCGTTATCCCACGATCCTCCTGGGCAAAAAATTTGTAGAATCGATAGAAGTTATACACAAAAAAATTAAAAAAAAATAATCGAAGAGTACAAACCTTTTCAAAAATGAGATTTAAATGTTAATACTTAAAAATCGCATACTAGAGCGCTTTTTAGAATTTTTTGAGATTTTTTTTAAAGTATGTAAAAAAACAAAAGATTTGAAAAAAAAAAATTTGAAATTTGGACCATTATTGAAGAAGTTATGAGTAAAAGAAGTTTGAGTAAAAGAACAAACTACCAATTTTTAAAAATTCTATATCTTTTGAACGGGTCATCAAAAAATATGAAATTTCGAAGGGTACTAAAAACTGTTAACAAATTGGGAAAATCTAAAAAAAAAGTGTCCGATTTGACACGGAATTCCCCATATATATAATTAACAAAGAATTAAAATAAAAATAAAATAATATTGAATAAAAAGTCAACATTATTAATCGACCTATTTCATAAATCTATTATTTTTTAGAATTTAACAAAAACAGGCTTTTAAGGTCATTCAAATGCAAATAAAAAGTGTTGCATGTTTGAAAAACAGAAAAAAATTTAAAAATATTGCATACTTTAAGGGTAAAAAGAATACAAATTTTTATACAAGAAAAAGGGATCAGTCGATCCGAAATAACTTATCCCCTGACTGGTGAACATATCACTATAATGTCCCAAAAAGCTTGTCACGCGATAGTTAAAAAATTTGACTTATCACTAAACTGTCTCATAAATACTTATCGAGTTACCGGAGACATATGCTATAGAGATGGACACATGAGCAGATTAGAGCGTGATTCACGCGTAATCACGCGTGAGTGTGACTGAATTCGATTTTACTCACTTGATTGTGAGTGAGTGTAAGTGCGGAAAAAAATTGCGTGAGTGAGTAAGATTTTTGCGTGAGTGAGTGTGCGTGAGTCGATTTTTACAAAAAAATTGTAAAATTTCGCGGGACTTTAAATTTGTCTTAAAATTTTTTGAAATTTTAGTTCTTGAAATTTTTTTTTGTATAAATAAAAGTTTCGTGAGTGTGAGTCAACGTGAGTGTGAGTAAAGCTTGTATAAGTGCACGTGAGTGTGAGTTGTATTAAATTTACTCACGTGATTGTGAGTGAGTGTGAGTAGAAAAATTATGCTCGAGAGTGTGCGTGATTCAAAAATTCCTGTCGTGAGCGTGAGTGAGTGTGACTCAAAAATCACTCACGCGCCCATCTCTAATATGCTATATCAAAAATTTTCAAAGTGCCGCGAAAAAATTCAAAATTTTCTTGGACCCTCAATTTTTTTTATTTTCAGATTAATTAGATTGAGATTTAGAATGATTTAAATTTTCTTTTTTTTTTTTAATTTTTTAAGTCACAAAAAGTGTTTTGAAAATTTCCCCAAACAGAAAAACTTTCGTTAAAAATGCTTTGTGAAAAACTACTTTTAAAAAAATTTTTTAGTCCCGAAAAATTTTGAAAATCTTATTCTTTTGCCAGTTGGTTCATTGAAAATGCTTTTTACAATAATAAGTGCCAATAATAATCTGTGATGTGTTCTGCAAACAAAAAATTATTGGCTAACAATTTTCAATTAAATCTATTGATTAACAAAATTTAAATGAGTCAATCAATGTTTTGATTAAAATTTTTGTTATTTTCTTTAACTGTCGAATTACAAATTTTCAACATACCCGATTTTTTTTCGCTTTAATTTATTTGAATAGATTTATTCAAAAATATACAAAATAATCGGGTTTTACTTTTTTTACTGTTGGCAACATATTGGAATGCAAAAAAAATGCATTTTTTGATAATTTTGTCATGAGCTTATAATTTATTTGTTAAATCAATCAATATTTTAATTGACTATTAATAAAAAATTGATCAATCTTTTGATCAAAATCGAAAAATTGTTTGATTGAAAAAATTTTCAATCAATCACCTACAATTTGATGATTGGTATAACAATTTTTTTAATTGGAGGAATTTCAATCAAAAAATTGATTGAATCCGCATTTTTGTTAATTAATTCTGTGTGTGTTATGTTACCATTGAACCGACACATGTTGTGTTCCATGATGATGATTACGGGGTTAAGACATTTCCTCAGAAAACTGACAGGTTTTTTAATATGAAAGGTGTTAAGTTTGTGAAAGGTTATTTGGGTACGTGTGACATGTCACGTCACGTGTATAATAAACCTATAAAGGATCGGTCACATCTCCTGCAGGGTCAAAAGACAGAAAAATAAAAGCGATGCATACTTTAAGGGTAAAAACAATAAAAATTTCTGTACGAAAAAATGCCCACAAAAGCCTACAAAGAATATAAAACAATTTTCTTAACGGAAAAATGTTTCAGAATTTGATTTTCCTATCTAATAAAATTTTTCTATACGGATTTTTTCTTGCATACTTTTAGGATAAAAAAAAAAATAAAACTAAATTGTGTTTATATTTTAAGCAATTAACTTTAGAAATTTAATATAAGGAGTGAGATCATAAAAATGTTAACACACATAAAGTTAAATAAAAAACAGACTACTGAATTTTAAGACTTCAAACCAAATTTTTATTAAATAAAATTTAATACAAAATCATAACAAAAAAACCGCATGGAACTCTAACCACTACGAACAAAGTTATCCACTTTTTCCGGAAACCCTCCCATTAAGGCTTTTATGGTAATTTCTGTCACCTTTTTAGAGCAGGTGGTCCATCTACGTTTGAAATCTTGCATGTCCTGGGAGACCTTTTTTGTGCCCTTTAATTCTTTTTTAACAAGAGCCCAATATCTCTCCACTGGCCTGAGCTCCGGGCAGTTTGGTGGATTTGCCTCTCTTGGTACAAAAACCACATTATTATCATTATACCACTCCAGCGCTTTCTTGCTGTAGTGACAAGATGCTAAATCGGGCCAAAAGTAAGTGGATACATTGTGCTGACTCAAGAACGGAAGAAGTCTCTTCTGCAAACACTCCTTGATATAAATTTCGCTGTTTATAGAGCCAGATGTCACAAATGACTGGCTTCTTTGGCCGCAGCTACATATGGCTTGCCATACTAGGAATTTTTTGGGGAATTTCGTTTGCTTTTTTGACCGAAATTTTTCCGCAACATTTCCTCGAACATCGGAAACATAAAATTCTTGACCAGGGAGCTGCGCAAAATCAGCCAGGACATAAGTTTCGTCGTCCATTACACAACAGTTGTATTTTTTTATAAAATTTGATTTCAATTTTCTAGCTCTGGTTTTGGCCTCCAAATTTTTAAAAGCGTTTCTATCGGGAACTTTTTGAACTTTGTAGGACTTTAGTCCCGCCTTACGTTTCACTTTACGTACAAAAAAGTCTGAGCATTGGGCTAACCGAGCTGTTTTTTTGCCAGATGTGTTAGGAGCTCTCTTAAGGATGCTTTTAACTTTATATGCCTTACCAATGTTACGATAACCAGTCGTTGTTCCTGTTCCCGGCTTCCTTTCAATTGTTAGGTGTTCCAGATACCTTTTTACCACTTTTGAAACTGTTTGGCGGCATACATTAGTTTCTTTGGCAATTTTTTTGTATGTCCATGTTTGGTTTTGTTGAAAATATTTAATTATTTTTGAAAGCACTTTTCTTTCATCGTCCATTGTGTAAAAAATTGCAAATTAAAACTCATGATGTAAATTAATTTATTAACTGACATATTTTTAAAATGTAAACTGCCGAAAAAAAAAAATTTGGAAGCTTTACACCAAAGTTGTAGGCAAAAATGTGTGTTAACATTTTTATGATCTCACTCCTTAGGTTAAATATTATCGATTAAATCCTTTTCTACTTATATATTTAAAGTTTTTACTGCCTTAAACATAATTTTGTTTAAATAATTTTAAAAAAATTCTAGTTTCCATAACATAACTTTTATTTTTGAATTTCAAATTATGTATTACATTTAAGGAAATGAAACTTTCATTTTAAAATCAACTTCCTTTTTATACTTTTACCATCAATATATACAGAAAAGTACAAAATTAAATTTGTAACAAATTAAATTAACAAGTTTTGTTCAAAGTCAAAACAAGCATATTTTAAAAAAGTTTTTTTTTTTTTCATGCCAATCTCTGTTCGTTCTTATACATACACCATCACATCTAATATCCTTATTCATTTGCAAAATATTTTTATAATGAACTCAAGAGGGAAAAAGATTTTATTTTATTTTGAAAGTTGCTAACTACAAATATGCAAAATAGTTTCAAATATGCCTCATTAGGTTTGAAAAGGAGTGCTGTTTAGACTAAAAGCAAAAAAAAAAATTTAAATTATATGAAAAACTAATTTGTGTTAAAGTTAAGGACAATACAAAAGTAGATTATGAGGACAAGACTATAAATTTGTTATAAAAATAGATTTTTTTTTTCAAATACCTGAATTTAGACAAAGATTTATAGCTTGTGTTTAACAAAAATGTTAAAGGAAGTATTTTTTAAAACATTATTTTAGCAACTAAAACTAGAAGTTAAAGAATATTTTTTTGTAAAGCCTTCAAATAGGCATTGTATTAATAAATACGTTTTAGCCTTAAAATAGGCAATATTTTTTTTTTTTTTAGATTTTTTTGCTTTAAAATATGCAATGATTTTAAATATTTAAAATATCTACACTTAAACTAGGCAATGATTTTCTTAAATTCTCCCCCCTTAAGATATGCAGTATTTATTTATTTATTAGATTTTTTTATTAATTTAAGTCGCTTTTAATAAAATATTTCACGTAAAAACGCCTGCTAATGTGGATGTCATTTTGTTGACATTTATGTTTTTGACGTGATTTATTGCTTGTGTTTAAAAAAATAATATTTACCAAAGTTTTTTTTCCTTTTTACCTTGTTTTATAGAATAAAACTCAAACTAAAAGAATATTTATAAAATATGCAAAGATTTTTTTTTATTTTAAAAGTATTTATATTTTACCACCTTAAAGTATGCAATGTTATTCAATACTTTAAAAATCTAGACTAAACTATGCAAACATTTTTTATAATCTCCTCTTTAAGATATGCAGTATTGTTATGTTTATTAATAATTGTTTTCGCCTTAAAATATGCAATGATTTTTTTATTTTTAAAAATATTTTAAAATCTCCTCCTTAGATATTTGTAAAAAACAAAAATACCCAGCCTTAATATATGCAATGATTTTTTAGTTTTAAATAAACTTAAGCCACTCCCGTGTAATAATGGATTAGATCTGTTTATAACTATTCATATATGATCGTATCTGATTGCATATAATTATATCTGGAATGGCCAAAATCGAGATCTAATTATAGCTCGAATTTGGCCAAAATTGGGACAAAATTGACATCAAATTATATCTGATCAGATATAATTATATACAATCAGATGCAATTGTATATTATAAGATCAAAATTGTATATTATCAGATAAGATCAAATCGATTTTTACACGGGTTCTTAATAACTTTTTTAACTTTTTCTACATAAAAATATGCAATGATTTGAAATATTTTATGCAATGCTTTTTTTAATCTCCCCATAAGAAATTTTAAAAATAAATTTAAGCAGATTAATATATGCAATGATTTTAATTTTTTATTTTCAAAAGTACTTAAGTCAATTTTAATAATGTATTTCATAGGCAATGTATTCATATAAACCTGTTTTCGCCTTAAAATAGGCAATTATTTTTCCACTTACAAGGGAGGTCTTTCAGAGAGCACCCACCGACTGTCCTGAAACTTGCATATGGGAAAGTCGGGAGGCAAAATAAGTTGCCTGTTTTTTATTAGTTGACAACCTCACATTTAGCGGATCAAAGTATATAATATACACTATATATAATATTGATCAGTGATCGATTCTAAGGCATATTAGCGATGTTGAACTGTCTGTTGAAATGCCGATTACGGCCACAATATTACACAGATATGAGTGTAACTTAAACTGTTTACTTGTTGTTGCTTCGAGAAGTTTGGTATTGCATTTGAGCGATATCGGTTCAGCGGTTTAAAAGTTATTAAAGAAAATGTTAGGACACCTCGAAAACCGGTTAGGTTTATTTTAATTCCACTGCTGATTGACATATGTGAACAGAATTGGATACCAAAAAGTATTTAAGCAGCTACAACAATTGTTTTATGCCCCAATCACTTTTTTCGCGGAATTTCTTTTAAACAAATGTTTTTTCCGCGAAATTTTTTTTTAAAAAATTGTTTTCTTAAAATTAATTTCTTTGAGTAATTTTTTTAACAAAATTTTTCAAAAAAAATAATAATAAAGTTATTTGGAATATTTATATATTGTGAAGAGGAATTATACAATCGGCAAGGCCGAATTTAACTTTTTTAAACGCTTATTTTAAAAAGTTGTTATACTTATCCGTCTTAAAATATTTTATACGTCCAACCAACACTCATGCCCTTTTTCATCCTTTAAATATGCAGTAAAGTAAAAAAAAAAAAAAAATACAGCTGTAATGTATGCAATGATATTTTTTTTATAAACTTAAATCACTCTTAATTAAATATTTCAAGTAAAAATTTCTGCATATAATAATGTCATTTGGTCGACATTCATGTTTTTAATGTGATTTATAGCTTTTGTTAAACATCCTTAAAATAGACACATTATATTATTATACCTGTTTTCGCCTTCGACAAATAATTTTTTATGGTTTTTTGCCTTAATATATGCAATGATTTTAAATATCTACAATATCTAGACTTAAAGTAGGCAATATATTTGTATGTGCCTGTTTTCACCTTACAATAGCAATTTTTTTAATGTTTTTATTTTTTCGCCTTAAAATATGCAATGATTTTACATATTTATAATACCTAGACTTAAAATAGGCAATATATTTGTGTATACATATTTTCTCTTTTAAATAGGTAATAACTTTTTATACTTTTTATACACTTTGTCATTCCGTTCCCCATAAAGTATATATATTAATGATCCATGATCGATTCTAAGACATTCAATGAATGTCCGTCCGTCCGTCTGTCTGTAGATAACACAATGCAGTCCAAAATAAAACAGCTAGACTCCTGAAGTTTGGCATAAATATGTCTCATGTTCATAGTCAGGTTAAGTTCGTGAATGGGCAAAATCGGGCCAGGGGGAAAAAAGTTCCCCCTTAAAGAACTGAACCAACCTCTGAAAAAATATACACTTTTTTACATGTTTTTTTGTATGTTTGTTTAATAAATGAAACATTTGGTATATTTATCGCAATGGGAAGGTGCTCTGAACGTCCAACATTGACCCCATCACAACGCCCCCCCCCCCAAAAAACGCCCCTGAGATTTTTTTTTTTTAATTTTGGAGGGTATAAAAGATTCGGAACTCTCACTTGTTCATTTTGAAATCGTTTATATTTTAAATAGATTCAAATATTTAAAAAATCTGACTTTACGATCAACAATGAGGTCTCTAGGGACCTTCAAGGTCGAATTGATGAAATTCAATGACATTTATGTGCGGGATATATTATGAAGCGGGTATCACAACGGACTTCAAAATCTATGTGTGCTAACGTGAAACATCAGCAGCCATGTACAACCTAACCTATAAAACGGCTTAACAATTTTAACGTGATTCTTGCACTTTTTTCATAATATTTATGACATGGTTTCATATTTTTGTCATAAAATTTCGTTATATTTATGAAACCTTCATAAATAGAATGAAGTTTTATGAAAAAAGTCTATGAAATGCACTTTATAAAATTTCATGATTTCATAAAATAAACTTCATAAACGTGTCATATGATTAAGAAATTGGGGCAAAACAATTGAAGCTCCTGAAGACGATTTTTAAAATTTTAATTCCTTATTTTAGTTCTTCCAATGTAAATATCATACATTTTATTTCTAAAAATAATAATAATGCATTTGCTTTATTAATGAAACATTTCATAAATACTAAGAAGCTTTTTCATAAATATAATGAAACTCGTCATTAAAGTTCGTCCAATGTTATTGTTTTATAAATATTATGAAATATATCATAAATACGAAACATTTCATAAAAATAATATTATTTTTTTAAGTATTTCAGTATTTCAATGAAACTTGTCATTAAAGTTCGTCCAATGTAACTGTTTCATAAATATTATGAAATATTAAATAGACATATTTCATAAATACTATGAAACATTTCATAAAAATAATATTTTTTTGAAGTATTTCCTAATACTTAATTATGGAATAATTTCATAGTACCAATAAAGTGGTTCATAAATACTTTAAAATAGTGTTCTAATATGATCAAATATTTAGGAAAAAATCAATTAAATCTAAAATTTTATAAGTATTAACCCTATAAACAATAATGAAACTTTTTCACTGTATTATGACAGTTTTTATAAATATAATGAAGCCTTTTCTTTTATGTCCCCAGAGACCTTTTCAATATTTTCATGCATTTTGTTGGATTTTTTATTATAACTTTTCCCTTAAGATATGCAGTATTTTTTAGAAAAATTTTCAGCCTTAATATATGCAATGATTTTTTTTTTTTTTGTATTTTTTAAAATAAACTAAAGTCACTCTTAATAAAATATTTCCAGTAAAAATGTCTGCTAATGATGATATCATTTTGTCGACATCCATGTTTCTGTTTAACAGTTTATTTAGGATTAAAAAAAATCCATTGCAAAAACAAATTTGCTAGGGGACAGAATTATCACTTTATTTAACAATCATTCCAGGAGGTGGTGTTGCAAAATCATTTTTAACACTTAACAGCCATGACACTATTTACAACACTACTCTACTGTCCAAGAGTTAATGACGACAACGACACTGTCATTGTTGGTTGTTGCCATCATTATCATAAAAATTAATTCAATTTAATGGCTTTTTCAGGTTGTCCTTAATGTTTTCATGCTTCTTTTTGTTAATGAATGGATGAATGACTATTTGGTTGATTGGTTTAAATGTAGTAAATCCCTTAAGAGATTTTGCTAAAGAAATTTAAAAAGAGAGACAATTTTGTATAATATTAAGATTTTTTTCTGTTTTTTTTTCTTTTAAGAAAATGAATAATAGAGGAAGTATTTAGATTTAAAAAATATTTTTAAATCTTAGAATTGAGTATTAAACGATTTACGGAAGTTTTTTTTTACTAATAAACAGGTGAATTCATATTAAAATAGAAAAAGGATAAATGGTAGACTTCTGCTTAATCGTTCAATTAAGTGAGCACTCATTTTCGTTCATTTCAGATAAACTACCTAGTTTGTTCTTCTAGTTCAATCAGTCATTTATTATTTTTGTGCCAAAAGAGGAGAGAAAACTAACGCCTAATGACAAAAATTAACAAAAAAAAATTGAAGGACCGAATTGAAAGATCAAAATAAAGGTATGACTTATTGAGCTGATTGAACGAAAGGACCTAAAATAGCTGAAATGAATGATTAAGATAAACCGCTCAGTTAAGTGAATAGTTCAATTGAACTAGTTTGTTCATGAACGACACAACTCTAATAAATTGATTATTCATTAGAAAAACAAAACACAACAGATGGCGCTAGTATACGAAACATTCCGAGATTAAGTTGCTTATTGTTCATAATTTAAGGTATGCTTAAAAAATACAGCAAAATACTAAAAAATAAGTAAAAAAGTTAAATTCGGTCTTGCAGATACCGAATTGATACCCTTCACACAGTAAAAAAAGATTATTTGCAAGAAAAAATGTCAGCGAAAAAAAAAAAAATTGCAAAAAAATATAAAATTCGCGAATATTTTTTTTTTGTAAGAAAATGTTTGTACTCTTCGATTTTTTTGAAATTTTTTTGTGTAAAACATCTATTGATTCTACAAATTTTTTGCCTAGGAGGATCGTGGGATTACGATTATTACTATTTTTTAAAATTTTTTGAAAAAATTTTATTGTAATTTTCCAATCTTAAAATAATTTATACTGCTCCAATGGTGCGTCATAGGGGGGGTCCTTTATAAGACCGACCCCCATTAATTTTTAACATTTCTTTGGAACAAACTAATACCCTATCTCCAATTTCTAAGGCGCTCCCACACAAAACGACATTTTTTAAAATTTGCTCCAACCCAGCAAAACTTAGATTACCAAATAAGGTATAAAATAAGGTATATGATCTCTTATTTTATACATTGCAGCATTGATGATTTTAACAGGCGATGAGACTCAAAGTAATGCATCCACATTATCACATAGAATACCAGTAAGGTATAAAATAAGTCATAAATTTATAACTAAGAATACCAGTAAGGTGTAAAATATAGGATATTTTATAGGTTACGAGTAAGGTATATAATATAGCATACCAGAACGTAATATATAAGGTGTTACGAGTAGTGATAAAGTAATTTTGTATTAAATTTACTCACGTGATTGTAAGTGAGTGTAAGTAGATATAATATGCTAGTGAGTGTGTGTCGTTAGAAATTTCTTGTCGTGAGCCCATCTCTAGTTTAAACTTATGCATTTTTTATAAAATAATTTTTTTTATGTTATTGTAATGCATTATGCATTTAATTATAAATAATGAATTATTTCAAACTTTCAAATAATACATAATGTAACCTAATATAAATCATCCATGATATAATGTTTAGAAATAATAAATATGAAATACATTTTTCCAATAATCATGCATTACGTAGCAAATTATTAGTAATGCATTATTTTTCACTTTAAAATAATACGTTGTGGAACAAATGTTTGGTAAGACATCCTAAAATAATGCTACAAATAAGGTATATACATTACCTGGTAATGTGTTATATAATCACTACCCATTACCAAAGTTTTGCTGGGAACCGCTCTAACTGCCCTAATAGTGCCCTTAGAGCAACAAAACGTATAACCGGCCCACAATATTTTTTTAGTCCAAACATTTTCTCTGAACACACCTACCCTCTATCTCTAATTGTTAAGGCGGTCCCCATACATTTTTTTTTTATTTTTGTAAATTTGTTTTATTTAATCAGCTTCTACCGGTCCAATGGTGCGTCCGAGAGGGGTCATTAGTGAAACCGACCATCATTATTTTTATCCTACAACATTTTTTTTAAATTATACCTACTCCCTATCTCCACTCCCTAAGTAGGCTCCCATACAAAATTACATTTTTATAAAATTTGTTCCAACTGTTATTTGTATGGGAGCCTACTTATGTTTTAAAAAAATGTTGTAGAGTAAAAATAAATGGTGGTCGGTCTCACTAATGACCCCTCTCAGAAGCACCATTGGACCGGTAGAAGCTGATTAAATAAAACAAATTTACAAAAAATAAAAAAAATTGTATGGGGACCGCCTTAACAATTAGAGATAGAGGGCAAGTGTGTTCAGAGAAAATGTTTGGACTAAAAAAAATATTGTGGGTCGGTCATACATTTTGTTGCTCTAAGGGCACTATTAGGGCACCCGAGTAAAAAAGGTTATATATAATTATATATAATTTGATAAAATTATATAAATTTATATAAAATTATATATAATTATATATAAATTTATTTTTATTAAAATATCATTATATATAATTATATATAATTAGATCTGCTTTATAAAATTATATATAATTTTATAAAAATATTTTTTAATGCAAAAAAATACAATAACGTATATGCAAATGCTATATTTTTTCTACCCTACAACAGCATTATGGGGGTATACTCACTTTGTCAATCCGTGTGTAACGCATTTAAATAACGGTATAGGATCCTATAAAGTATTTATTCTATTAATCCATGATCGATTGTGATACCAAAAACCATGATAATCATATTTTTATTAGATATTTATATTTTTGCTCAATTCTGTTAATAATAAGGAAACAATTTTAGTGAAGTTAACAATCTCAAATTACAAAAAGGGTTGCCACCTTTTAAAAAATTTGGTATTTCGGGAAAATTAGGAAAAACAACCCGAACTAGCAGGAATTTCACCAAACGCAAAAATACGGGTCAGCTTAATTTTAATAAAGATTATTATACCTCTCCATATATACCTCTCTATATAAACTACCCCAAAGTTTTTACATTTTTGAAAATAAGGGCTTAACAAACCCGAATTTGGACAACGCTACACCATTGCATAGGCCTTGAAAAACCCTTTCAATCTGTATAAAATGTTAATATAGTTTCTCGTGAAGAAATGTAAAAAATTCTCAAAAAACTAAAAAAATATAAAAACTAATAAAATAAACAATCGGTGGGTGCCCTGTGAGAGACATGCCTCGTAAGTAATTGCAGATCTACCCTTTAAAAATCGAAAACCAAAATTAATTATAAGAAAAACACATAAAAAATGGTATATTTTTATTAATTTCTATATATATCGTCGCTGCTCTGCCAAAAACTTGTTTTTTTTTTTTTTAATTTTTTGAAGAATCAGAAATCTTTATTATTTTGTCCTTTTGTGTTTAAAGAATATTGCAATATATTTCATACATAATTTAGTCCATTAGAGTGGAATGTGTATATGTACTTCCCTTTACCTAGTTATTTCCCCGAAATGTTTTTATTTTAAATTACTTTTCAAAAAATTCTGTCAAAAAAATTTTCATGAAATAAACATTTAAATATTTTAATTTAAAATTTTGATTGAAAACATGAAAATTTATCGAAAACACAAGAAATACATGGAAAACACATGAAATACATGGAAAATTTGCAAAAAAAAATGTAAGTATAAAGTTTTACCAATATTTAATGGTATAAATATTCATTAAATTTCGTTTCTTGATTGCAGGTTTTTCGTTTTCAACAACGAGACTATTTTTATATCAAGAACAAGAATGTGGAAATCACAACCTGTCCTTGGGATGTCTGCTGGTTGGAGAATAATTTAGAGATTTCATGGTAAATTTTGTATGTATGTATATTTAGTGACGTCATTTTTTTTTTTAACGGTGGTCTAACATGGAAGTTCAAATAAAAAAATCTCATTTTGGTGGTAACTCTCACATTTAAGAGGAAAACATAATTTGAATTTGGTTGTGTAGTGCCTTGCCCAATTTGATGTACTAAATATGTAATTGGAACGTAAAAAACTTCGTTTTTATTTTTTTGATCCTCATATTAAAAGAACAGCAACTACTTTAGAACCCTTCCATGTTAGATCACTGTTTTTTACATTTACAATATAAAAAATTTGTTATTTTAAAATTCTTTGAACTTTAATGTGTAATTTGTTATTTGAATATGTTAAGCTAATTTCTTCCATGTTATTTTTATGTACATTTTTTTAATATGTAACTTTGAATAAATAAAAAAAATAAAATTAATTGCTGAAATTTTAATTGAAAAAAATTCAAAAACACGGGGGTCCTTCATATCTAATTTTATAAAATCATATCTCTTTTTATAAAATTTTATCAAATTATATAAAATTAGATAAAAAATTTTTTCGGATATAATTTTATAAAATAATATATAATTTTATCAAATTATACATAATTTGATATAATTTTATCTAATTTTATAAAATTTTATCCACCAATTCCTGGATATAATTATATATAATTATATCAAATTATATATAATTAGATAAAAGTGTTTATATCAAATTATATATAATTATATATAAACTTTTTTACTCGGGCAGTTAGAGCGGTTGGAGCAAATTTTCAAAAATGTTGTTTTGTGTGGGAGCCCTCTTAGAAATTGGAGATAGGGTATTAGTTTGTTCCAAAGAAATGTTAAGACGTAAAAATTAATGGGGGTCAGTCTTATAAATGAACCCTCTATAACGCACCATTGGATCAGTAGAAATGATTTTAAGATTGGAGAATTACAATAAAATTTTTTCAAAAAATTGTAAAAAATAGTAACAATCGTTATCCCACAATCCTTCTGGGCAAAAAATTTGTAGAATCGATAGAAGTTTTACACAAAAAAATTTCAAAAAATTTTGTTCAAAAAATTTAAAAAATAGTAATAATCGTTATCCCACGATCCTCATGGGCAAAAAATTTGTAGAATCGATAGAAGTTTTACACAAAAAAATTTCAAAAAAATCGAAGAGTACAAACATTTTCAAAAATGAGATTTAAATTTTAAAACTTAAAAATCGCATACTAGAGCGCTTTTAAGAATTTTTTGGGATTTTTTTTTAAAAAGTAAGTAAAAAAACAAAAATTTTGAAAAAAAAATTGAAATTTGGACCATTATTGAAGAAGTTATGAGTAAAAGAAGTTTGAGCAAAGGAAAAAACTACCAATTTTTATAAATTCGATATCTTTTGAACGGATCATCAAAAAAATCTAAAAATTTACCACGATGGAGTTTTCGAAGGGTACTAAAGTTAGGCTGACCATATTAGCTGGGAAGTTTTCTAAAAGAAAAATATTATCAAAACTTAAGGATAAATGTCCTCAGAGTCTGAGGAATTTTCTTTTTCAACTAAATTTTCTGCAAAATAACGAAAAAAGTTTGTGGCAGTAGTTTTTTAATAGTTGCTTTTAAGTGAAATACTACTAACTGAACTAATGTTTGTTAGTTTAACCGACATTTTTTGAGTGCTGATGAAATCATCAGTGTTTTTCTATAAAAAAAGAGTCTTCTGAGTTATTTCTAAAAGATAAAAAAAGTTTGTACTCCCAGAAAACGAATTTAACGATTTTCAACTGAAAGTCAGTTATTGCAACAAAAAATCGGTTGGAACTTTTGTATATAGGTCGTCACAGTTGAATATCGGTAGTCACAATACATTTTCGGCGGTCATAACTGTCTTTTAATTGGGGCAACTAAAAAATTCGGTTGTCAAAGCCAAATATAGTAGCAGGAACCAAATTTTGAGTTGATACAACTGATAAATTCGATTGGAAACTTTTTTTCTGTGTGTACTGATTTGAGTTTAGAAAAAAATGGTCACCCTAACTAAAGTAAACAATTTGGGAAAATCTAAAAAAAAAAATTCAAAGTGTCCGATTTGACATGGAATGCCCCATATGCTTTATAGGGACATATCCCCATATTTCAATGCGTTACATAATGAACAAGTGAGTTTACCCTCAAACTGTTCAATCACAGTATGAAAAGTTAAGGAAATTATAATTTTAAGTAAACTTGACAAAATAAGCTAAATTCACAAGTCAAAAAGGTTGGAATAAAACATTTTGACTTACATTTTTAAGTTCATATTTTTTAAAGATAAAAGCCAAAAACACACATGTTTACATACATTAGAGTGACATTTTTTCTCCAACTTTTGATTTGCCCAAGCGTACGGGCAAATTCTTATTCTACACTGTTTTCAATTTTTAGAAATAATCAATTGTATTTCAGAAATTATCAATTGTATTGTTCAGAATTGATAATTTTATTTTAGAATTTATCAATTTTAGAATTTATCAATTTTATTTCTGAAATTATCAATTGTTTTTTCAGAAATTATCAAATGTATTTCAGAAATGATCAAATGTATTTCAGAAACTTTAAATTGTATTTCAGAAACTATAAATTGTATTTCAGAAATTATCAATTGTGTTTCAGAAATTATCAATTGTATTTCAGAATTTATCAATTTTATTTCTGAAATTATCAATTGTTTTTCAGAAATTATCAAATGTATTTCAGAAATTATCAAATGTATTTCAGAAATGACCAAATGTATTTCAGAAACTTTAAATTTTATTTCAGAAATTATCAATTGTATTTCAGAAGTTAACAATTGTATTTCAGATATTATCATTTGCATTTCAGAAATTATCAATTGTATTTCAGAAATTATCAATTGTATTTCAGAAATTATCAATTGTATTTCAGAAATTATCAAATGTATTTCAGAAATTATCAATTGTATTTCAGAAATTATCAATTGTATTTCAAAATTTATCAATTGTATTTTAGAAATTATCAATTGTATTCAGAAATTATCAATTGTATTTCAGAATTTATGAATTGTATTTCAGAAATTATCAAATTAAGTTTAAATAAAAAATTATTTCAAGTTCTAGGAAAGTGTCAAGGGAGAACAATTTTGAGATTGTTTTTAACAAATTTCTTGAATTTAGAAAAAAACCGCCATTTTTTTAAATTTCAAATTGCGATGTCTCGAAAGCCGTTCGAGCGATTTTAATTATTTTTGATATTCGTGTTTACGCATCAAAATTAATAAATATTTTTTAAATTTTCTGAAATCCAAAACTTTGACCACCGGGCGCCGCCCCGGGTTAATTTAATTCGATTGGCCTCAAATTTTAACCGCATAAGTTTTATGTCTAGGAGAATAAAAATTGTCCAAGACGCTCAAAATCGGGAGAAAAACTTTTTTGCCATACAAAAAAATGCCAGCCTAATGCATACATACAAAAAATTTTAAATACGTTTAGAAGAATGAATTTATGTTGAACAATACAATTTATGTAATAAAAGTCTTATAAAAACATAATAAAAAAGAAAGAACAAAAAATGGTAAGAAAATATGAAATTGACATAACCGAATTTTATAAACTCTACAGAGAAAACAGCCGAATTTTTTGGTGTTAAAATAAAAATCATTTTGTGAGGAACAATACAATTTTTATAAAACTTAAGCCCAATATCTTGAATAAACAACAGCTGGTGAAAGATATACAAAAATTTAATTGATACAATTAAAAAAAAATAATTAATCATTTACCAATCAAGGAATTTGTAGTAATGATAAATAATTTTATAGATAAAATTATTTAATTAATAAAATTAATTATTAAAATATTATTAATAAAATAAAAAACAGCTACATATTATTTTAATTAATGCTATAAATTTCCCGTTTGTGCAAATCTAACAAAGTTTTTAGTTGTATCAATTATTTTTTTTTTAATGCTAAAAACAGAGACATTTGGAAAGTGCTATAGGTCAAATGTCTCAAGATTCGGTGACTTTTTTCTATATAGAAAAAAAATGTCTCAGATTCTGAGACTAGACTTGTGCTTTATCGTTCAATTGAATGAGCGCTCTTTTTAGTTCATTTCAGATAAAATACCTAGTTCGTTCATCTAGTTCAATCGCTCATTTCTTGTTTTCGTTCAACAGTTCGTTAACGAATTATTTTCGTTCAACAGTTCGGGAACGAATCATTTTGATCAAGTTTGTTGTTTTCACTTTCGTTCAAAAAATAATAAAATGGTGAATAACAACCTTATTAAAAAAAAAAAAATATATAAAATTTTTGTAAAAAAAAAAAATAAATGTTGAGAAAACGTCCCAAAAAGAGAGAGAAAACAAACGCCTAATGACAAACTTAACAAAAAAATTGAATTACTTCAAAAGGAAGTAATGACCAATTGAGCTGAATGAACGAAAAGCCATAAAACAGCTGAAATGAACGGTTTATATAGTAACCGTTATAGTAAAAGTTCAATTGAACTAGTTCGTTCGTGAACGACACAACTCTATCTGAGACTATATAGAAAAAGTGTCAGAAAAAGTGTCAGAAAAAGTGTCTATATAGAAAAAGTGTTAGAATTTGAGACATTTTTTTAAAAAGTGTCAGAATTTGAGACATTTTTTGTATATAAATAAAATGTTTCAGATCCTGAGACTTTTCTATATAGAAAAAATGTCTCAGATTCTGAGACTTTTTCTAAATAGAAAAAATGTCTCAGATTCTAACACTTTTTCTTTATAGAAAAAATGTCTCAAATTCTGTCACTTTTTCTATATAGAAAAATGTAGAAAAAATTTTTTAGAATCTAAGACTTTTTCTATGTAGAAAAAATGTCTCAGATTCTGAGAAAAAAAAATGTCTCAGATTCTGAGATTTTTTCTATATAGAAAAAATGTCTCAGATTCTGAGATTTTTTCTATATAGAAAAAATGTCTCAGATTCTGAGATTTTTTCTATATAGAAAAAATGTCTCAGATTCTGAGATTTTTTCTATATAGAAAAAATGTCTCAGATTCTGAGATTTTTTCTATATAGAAAAAATGTCTCAGATTCTGAGATTTTTTCTATATAGAAAAAATGTCTCAGATTCTGAGATTTTTTCTATATAGAAAAAATGTCTCAGATTCTGAGATTTTTTCTATATAGAAAAAATGTCTCAGATTCTGAGATTTTTTCTATATAGAAAAAATGTCTCAGATTCTGAGATTTTTTCTATATAGAAAAAATGTCTCAGATTCTGAGATTTTTTCTATATAGAAAAAATGTCTCAGATTCTGAGATTTTTTCTATATAGAAAAAATGTCTCAGATTCTGAGATTTTTTCTATATAGAAAAAATGTCTCAGATTCTGAGATTTTTTCTATATAGAAAAAATGTCTCAGATTCTGAGATTTTTTCTATATAGAAAAAATGTCTCAGATTCTGAGATTTTTTCTATATAGAAAAAATGTCTCAGATTCTGAGATTTTTTCTATATAGAAAAAATGTCTCAGATTCTGAGATTTTTTCTATATAGAAAAAATGTCTCAGATTCTGAGATTTTTTCTATATAGAAAAAATGTCTCAGATTCTGAGATTCTGAGATTTTTAGAAAAAATGTCTCAGATTATTTAGAAAAAATGTCTCAGATTCTCAGATTCTGAGATTTTTTCTATTTAGAAAAAATGTCTCAGATTCTGAGATTTTTTCTATATAGAAAAAATGTCTCAGATTCTGAGATTTTTTCTATATAGAAAAAATGTCTCAGATTCTGAGATTTTTTTCTATATAGAAAAAATGTCTCAGATTCTGAGATTTTTTCTATATAGAAAAAATGTCTCAGATTCTGAGATTTTTTTCTATATAGAAAAAATGTCTCAGATTCTGAGATTTTTTCTATATGGAAAAAATTTCTCAGTTTCTGGCACTTTTTCTTTATAGAAAAAATGTCTCAGTTTTTGAGATTTTTTCTATCTAGAAAAAATGTCTCAGATTTTGAGATTTTGCCTATATAGAAAAAATGTCTCAGATTCTGAGATTTTTTCTATATAGAAAAAATGTCTCAGATTCTTAGATTTTTTCTAAATATCGATTTTTTTTTTATTGCATCTCGATCATAATATACAGTGTCGGACAAAACTAAAGCACGGGACCGTGTCCATAAGAAGCCTTTAGTTCCACCTTCGGTTAGCACTATCTATAGAGAAATCTATTGAAAAACAGACAGACGCACAGTGGGGAAAAATGGACTTTTTTTGTCCAATTTTGCCTACAGGTTGCAATTCTTAACCGATTTTGGTTTTTCTTTTTTTTTATTTTAGCTAATAAAATTCCGCATCGATCTGTCATGGTGGATTTTTTAAAAAAAATGTTGGGCTACTTTTTATATTTTCCTAAAGTTCAGAAAATTTAAATTTTTTCAGTATTTTTGCAATAAAAAATGTAATGGGCATGGGACGAATATGTTTTATAGACTAAATTAGAGGTATTGGAACCCCTTATCAACGACGTGATTAGTAATTGAAAATATATTATTATTTTGGTTTCTATAACCAGACAAAAATTCAAGAATTTTCACTTTTAAAAGCCTATATCTTTAAAAATAATGAACCAATTTCAATAAAATCTTTTTCAGAATAAAGCTTATGTTTTGCTTAGTCATAATTGGTACACAAAATTTTTTTCAAAAAATATTTTATTTTTTGCTTAAATTTTACCTTATAACACTGTAAGTAGGTGAAAATGACACACCAAAACGCCGAGACACGTCAACCTAATTTTGGGCCGTAGAATGCAGTGCTGCACCCCGTTTTGAAAAGTTAGCTCAAAATCCCGAGATATTTCGATTTTAAATTTGAGTAGATTTAAGGCGATTTTTCATTTTATTTAAATGAAAAAACTTAAAAAAATTGTTAAAAACTTGTTATTTATCAAAATTTATATCTAGGAAATAATGGACGTCCATTTTCAATCGGACATGCAGCAATACTTGCTCTTATGTTGATGAATTTTATATTTTTTTTTGAATTTATTCAATTTTTACTCTTACATTTGCAAATTTAAAATCGAAATATCTCGTTATTTTGAGCTAACTTTTTAAAACGGAGTATACCACTGGATTCTATGACCCAAAAATAAGTTGGGGTGTCTCGGCGTTTTTGTGTGTCATTTCAAAAGTTTACATTTTACTTACAGTGTAATTTTTGGAATTTTAAAATTATTTTTTAGTCTGTTTAAAAAAAAAAAAGTTGTTACATTGTAAATTCGAAAAAAAAAGTTAAACAATTTTGCAAAAATACTTTGTTTACTAATACTGGTTTAGAAAATGATAAGCTTTAATCTAAAAAATATTTCATTGAAATTGGCACATTATTTAAAATGATATAGGTACTTAAAAGTGAACATTTTTAAGTTTTCATATGTTTATAAAAACCAAAATAACAATAAATTAACAAATGCTATTAATGTCATATATAAGGGGTTCAAATACCTTTAATTTTGTCCATACAGCTTATTCGTCCCCTGCCTATTACATTTTTAAGAGCAAAAATTCTAAAAAAAATAAAATTTTCTGAACTTTAAAAAATTATTCAAATAAAACAAAAACGATTTTTAGAAATCCGCCATGACAGACCGATGAGGAATTTTATTAGCTAAATTTCAAAAAAAGAAAAACTAAAATCGGTTAAGAATTGCGACCTGTAGGCAAAATCGGAAAAAAAAGTCAATTTTTCCCCACTGTGGGACGCAACGTTAATTATAGTGTGTCATTTTACGCATTCTTATCGAATCGTGGCCTTTAATATAGCTAAACTTCCAAGTTGCGTCCTCGGTAAGTAATGTCTATACTGCAAATTTCAATGAAATCGGTTTAGCCGTTTTTGAGTGATTGCGGAAGGGGAAGAAATAACTTTTATTAAATAAAAAAAAGGGAGTGACATTTTTTACCCCTATGCCGAATCGCGCTCCAACATGAACTATAGTTCCAGCTCGGTTAGTACTATCAGTTGTAAAAGATAAAATAACGTATAGTATAGCATAGACTTACTCCTCTTTGTCGAATCGAGTTCTTATATGTCATGTAGTTCCACCGTATTTTAGCACTATCTGTGCAGGAAATTTCATTAGGATCGGCTTAGTCGTTTTTGCTTGATTGCGGAAGTGGCAGGAATATATTATTTTTTTTGTTTTTTTAACAAATGCTCAGGGGGTCTCCCCTATAAATGAAATTTATTGTGTTAAATGAAATTTATTGTGTTAAATGAAATTTATTATGTTTTCGCGCCTTTTTACATTATATGGCCTACATATGCAATTGATTAGCACTATCTTGATTAAAAACGCCAAGAGAATCGGTTCAAATGTTTTGGCGTAATTGCGATCGTAGTGTAACATGGCCTATAGTTCCGCACTCCGTTGGTACTGTCAGTGCAAAAAATTTAATTAAAATCGTATCAGCCGTTTTCTCTTATTATTGCAAAGCATGCAGAAATATTTTCAACTCAATACAAAGGGCCATGTTTTTTATTCCCTTTGTCCGATAACGCTCTAATTTGGTACGTAGTAAGTACTCGATTAGTACTATCTTTGGTTTAAATTTCATCAAAATAGTGTTATTAATTTTTTATATACAGATGTCCAAAGTGGTGGAATGCATAAAACCGATTTTGCCACGCCCCCATGCCCACAGACTTAGGATCAAAAATCTGACCGCACAGTGCTACTCCCAAGGCAATTCTTACTATTCTCTGAAGATCACATTAATATCGGTCACGTCGTTTTCGCGTCCATAAGGAACATACATACAGCCGTTTTTGCATTATTGCAAAGCTTGCAGAAATAACTTCCAATTCAATACAAAGGGGTATGGCATTAAGCTCCTTTGTCCGATCACGCTCAAATTTGTCACATAGTTAGTACTCGGTTAGTGTTATCTTTGGTTTAAATTTCATCAAAATCGGTCCATCCGTTTTTTATATATTGATGTCATTAGTCGTGCAATGTGAAAATTCGATTTTGCCACGCCCCTCCGCCCACAGGCAGAAAATCAAAAATCTGACCGCACAGTGTTACTCCCCAGGCTATTCTGAATATTCCCTGAAAATTTCATCAAGATCGGTCCAGCCGTTTTCGAGTCCATAGGGAACATACATACATACATACCCACATACATACACACATCCATTTTTATATATATAGATAGAAAAAATGTCTCAGATTCTGAGATTTTTTCTATACAGCAAAAATGTCTCAGATTGTGAGATTTTTTCTATATAGAAAAAATGTCTCAGATTCTGCGATTTTTTCTATATAGAAAAAATGTCTCAGATTCTGCGATTTTTTCTATATAGAAAAAATGTCTCAGATTCTGAGATTTTTTCTATATAGAAAAAATGTCCCAGATTCTGAGATTTTTTTCTATATAGAAAAAATGTTTCAGATTTTGAGACTTTTTCTATATAGAAAAAATGTCTCAGATTCTGAGATTTTTTCTATACAGAAAAAATGTCTCAGATTCTGAGATTTTTTCTATACAGCAAAAATGTCTCAGATTCTGAGATTTTTTCTATATAGAAAAAATGTCTCAGATTCTGCGATTTTTTCTATATAGAAAAAATGTCTCAGATTCTGCGATTTTTTCTATATAGAAAAAATGTCTCAGATTCTGAGATTTTTTCTATATAGAAAAAATGTCCCAGATTCTGAGATTTTTTTCTATATAGAAAAAATGTATCAGATTCTGAGATTTTTTCTATATAGAAAAAATGTCTCAGATTCTGAGAAAAAATGTCTCAGATTCTGAGATTTTTTCTATATAGAAAAAATGTCTCAGATTCTGAGATTTTTTCTATATAGAAAAAATGTCTCAGATTCTGAGATTTTTTCTATATCGAAAAAATGTCTCAGATTCTGAGATTTTTTCCATATAGAAAAAATGTCTCAGATTCTGAGATTTTTTCTATATAGAAAAAATGTCTCAGATTCTGAGATTTTTTCTATATAGAAAAAATCTCTTAGATTCTAAGATTTTTTCTATTTAGAAAAAATGTCTCAGATTCTAAGATTTTTTTCTATATAGAAAAAATGTCTCAGATTCTGAGATTTTTTCTATATGGAAAAAATTTCTCAGTTTCTGGCACTTTTTCTTTATAGAAAAAATGTCTCAGTTTTTGAGACTTTTTCTATATAGAAAAAATGTATCAGTTTCTGAAACTGTTTTTATAAGAAAAATCTCTAAGATTCTAAGACATTTTTATTGTGTTACAAATGGATGGTTAAAATTATATATACCCTCTCTAATGTTTAAAAAATACATTAGACATTAAATGTTTAGATACACACATGCCCAGGTTGAATAGGTATGTTATGGGAATGGGATGTTAAGTGCTAGTGGAGGGAGGCAGGCTGTTAAATATTAGTAAAAGTATGAGTTAATATACGTGTGAGTAAAATGTGTTATATGTGAGTAATTGTCGCACAGGTGTAGTAACATATAACGATACACATGCATACACACGCACGCACACATCTGAACAAAAAAACAAAAAATGTATAGCAGACTTTTAGGAGTTTATTATAAACAAAATAGCTTATATACATGGTATAGAACAAAACCAACAAAAAAAAAAAAAAAAAAGTAAACCACACAGAAAACTTTCACGTTTTTTTGTTTGAAATTTGTTCACGGGAAAAAAAAGGAAAATAAAATTAACTTAAATATTGATTTTTGTTTAATTTTTCATTTTACCTTGTGTCAACTGATTTTCTTCTTTGTTTTTATTTTTTTTATTAATAGAATTTCAATTCAATCATCATCAGACCACCACTATGATCATATACGAAAAAATTTCTATTGACTTTTTTCCCGGCACTAAAATTCAATTAACTTGAATTTGTATTTTTATATTTTTTCAACATGATATTTCATGCATTTAAACAATTGAAATTAACAATGAAATACTTTTCCAGTTTATAGTTTTCAATTAATTTTCAAATAAAAAACAATGACGATGGTGATGGTGATGAATACAATTTTTCACAGTTACAAACATTTACAAAAAGAAAAATTGTAAAAGACAATTGTTTTTCCAAAAAAAAAAAACAGAAGAAAAACTCAATATATCCTGCGGCAGGATATGAAATCGTCGTTAACCGTTTCACAGCGAAAAACTGACTGAAACTAAATGAAAACACAGACACTACGAACAAAAAACATTGTAAGTCAGTAGTCATCATAATATCAAAAAAAAAAGAAAAACTACAATGATAATATGAAAAAATAAATGAAATAAATTTTTCCTGCAATACTACGCACTCCAACCACAAAATTGACAAGTCAAAGGGCGATTCCGTCAGAGACCAACACCAGAACAACAAACAAAAATTGTATAAAACAAGTGGAAAATATAAAACAAACCAATTTAGTTTTTTATTTATTTTTTTTTTTTTTGCTGCTGATGAAAATAAGCAGTCTAGAGTTTCGAATTAAATACGCAGAAAAAACGAATTTATATATAAACAAGTAAAAAAAGTTAAATTCGACCTTACCGAATGTAGTGATACCCTCCACAATTTCAAAAAGATTATTGAAAAAAACTTTATTTAAAAGGAAATTACTTTTGAAAAAAAAAATTTCCGCAAAAAAAAATTTTGTTAAAAAAAAAATCCGCGATTTTTTTTTTTTGTCAAAAAATATGTTCGTACTTATTTAAATGCCATTTGGAGTTCAATTATGTTCACATAAGTCAACCAGCAGCCGAATTAAAGCATTTTGTATTTTAAGGTTATGTTGAATGTACTAAAATTTTTGAGGTGTCCTTTTATTTTCGTTCATAACTTTTGAACCGCTGAACCGATATCGCTCAAATGCAATACCAAACTTCTTGGGAGAACTTTAGAGTCCGACCGAAACCAGTTTTCGAGGCCGAACCGAAACCGAACCGAATATTCGGCCGAAAAAGTAATATTCGGCCGAAACCGAACCGAAACCGAAACTTAAAAAAAATTACTGCCTGGCATGAATAAAATTATTAAAAAGTTGTTAAAGATTAATCTACAGCATATTATAATGCTTTTAAACCATAGGAATTGTTGTATTTTTGAAAAAAAAAAATATGTTTTTTAAAAACTTACAAAAAAATTGTATATTTCATTTGCAGATTAGGAGAAAATAATTTTTGAACTGAAACAGTTTTCATTTACTGCATAAACTTGTAACATTTTCTTCAATTGAACTGAAACAAGTGTAATGAAATACGAAATCAAAAAATTCACCGACTTTTTTACATATTTTTTAAAATACCAAAAAGTTTCGGTTTCGGCTAATATTCGGCCAAAATTTTGCCGAATACCGAATAGAGGCCGAAACCCCATTATTCGGCCGAAACCGAGACCGAAACCGAATATTCGGTCGGACTCTAGAGAACTTCCAATAAATATGTTAAGTTTCTGTCTTATCCGTGTAATATTTTGGCCGTGATCACCATTTCCACAGACATACAGACAGACGAACACCGCTAGAATGTCTTAAAATCGATCGGGGATCATGAATATATATACTTTATGGGGTCCCAGACCGATATTTTGATGAGTTACAAACGGAATGACAAACTTATATATACCCTCTATCACTAGAGTGGAGGGTATAAAAACCAAGAAGAAACCTTTTTGTGTATAATGAGCAACTTGTGTTTCATGATACCAAAAGATGTATGATTAAATATTATCATTTTGAAGGGATATCATTAAACCATATGGATAGGGGAAGGGAGCGAGGGAGCGAGGAAGGGAGGTAGAAATAAAGGTCAACTGGCAGGGGAAGAATAATCAAAAGTCATCATCTTTAATATTATTGTTTGTCAAAGTAAACAAGTTTTTGTCAAAGTTTGATTATGAAAATATCTAAGGAATAATTAATTAAAATGCCTAAAAATAGAATAAATATTTCAAATTTTTAATGTCGCCTAAAAGTAGGCAACAGTTTTGTTATTTAAAGAGTTAAACCTTTAGGGCAGAATATTTAAAAATATTTTTGACTAAAGTAAGTAAAGGAATCATTTTCCGCTAAACACTGGTAAAGCTTTTCTGCAGGAAAAGCGTTCGATGGATTCGAAATTACCTATCCCTTGACTGGTAAAACGGGGATACATCACAAAAATGTCTTTAGATACTTATTATAGGTGAAAATTGGACATATTTCTTGACTGTCTCAAAAATACTTATCTCGTTGCCTGAGACAATATGACAAATCAAAAAAGTATCGAAAAATTTTTTCTAAATCCCAGACACATTTTTTTGCATTGGAGAAAAAAAATTAATTAAAAATGATTTAACAAAATTTTTTGACAAATTCTGATTAATTTTTATTAAAAAATATTGTTTTATTCTACCTTTAAAGTATTATATTTTGAGTATGTTTTTTTCTAGCTCGAGGTAATTTTTCCTTTCCTATATTATGTATTAATAATTTAAATTTATTTATGTTGGTAATTTTTGCAAGACTTACAAGGGAAGTCTCCCTAGTTTATTTTGTAGATCAGAAAAAATAAAGGGACACGTATTTTTTTTAGCGGCCCAAATTCATATTTAGGGTTTAAAAAGGAGGGGGAAGACAAGGCCATTTTACAGTTTTTTTCGTTTATCTCCTATATTATGCAAAGAATCTCACTTTAGCTAGTCTTTTCATACACTCAAAAAAAAAAGTTTGTAAAATGACATAAAATCCCCGTGATTTTACGGGGCAGGTTTTGTAAAATATGTACTAGCAAGAATCCCCGTAATGTTACGGGGATAATTTGTAAATTGATTTAACAAAAAAATTACGGGGAGAAAGTGTAAATTTACAATTTTTTTTGTAAAATATTATTGTAGACTTGCAAAAAAAGTTGTAAATTTACGAAATAAAGTAGAAAATCAAAAAATAAAATTGTAGATTTACAAATTGTTTGGTTTAACTACGGTTTTTTATGGCAAAAAACTTGTATATTTACAGTAAAAAGTGGTAAATTTACAATTTTTATTGTAAATATACAATTTTTTCTTATTTTTTTGCCGTAAAAACAGTTGTTTAACCAAATAATTTGTAAATTTACAATATTGTTTTTGTATTTTCTACTTCATTTTTGTAAAATTACAACTTTTTCTGTAAGTATACAATTTTGTTTTGTAAACTTTCATATTTGTTTTGTAAATTTACAAAAAATTTGGTATATTTACATATTGGTTTTGTAAATTTAAAGGTTTTTTCCATTGGTGCATCTTATTTTTCCTTCTTCGGCAGCTGGAGTAGCACTTTAACAACCTGAAATGATTTTTTTCACTTGAACACTTTTAACAAACTTTTTAGAGTATAACACTGCACTTTTTTATTTTTTTTTTTTTTGGAATTTCGTTTTTCTTAAGTAGAACATATGAGAATTGCGAAGGAGGCTACACAAGAAATTTCTTATATTTTCAAGAAAAACTAGTCAAAAAATTACCTTTTTTTCGAATTTTAAATTATTTTAGCAAGTACCCAGCAAAAAAAGTGCGGAGTACTTCTCAGTGGAGTGCTTTAAAACTACAACAAATGTAATGAAATACAACAAAAATAACAAAAAACACAAGAAAAAAACACACAAACAGTTTTTTCTACTCCATAAAAAGTTGTTATTCAGCACTTAACTCATTACCTTCCGCGACACTCCCATACAAAAGTAAGTAGATATTCAGTAGATAAGAAGTACTCCGAGCTTTCAAACAACTTCCAACTACTTCCACGGAGTAGTTCTTTTCTACTGAATATCTACTTACATTTGTATGGAGGTGTCGCGATAGGTAATGAGTTAAGTGCTGAATATCTATGTATTCTGGAGTAGAAAAAACTGTTTGTGTGTTTTTGTCTTGTGTTTTTTGTTATTATACCCTACACCACTCTGTGGTACAGGGTATATTGAGTTTGTGCTGATGTTTGTAACTACCCGAAATATTGGTCCTAGACCTACCTTCAAGTATACCGATCGACTCAGAATAACTTTTTGAGTCGATTTAGCGATGTCCGTCCGTCCGTCCGTCTGTCCGTCCGTCCGTCCGTCTGTCCATCTATCGGTTTAAGCACGATACAGGTCGCAATTTTCAATCAATTGACCTGAAATTTGAAACTTAAGCATCTTTTGGCCCAAGGACGAAGCCTATTGAAATTGGAAAAAATCGGTCCATGTTAAGACCTAGCCCCCATACAAACGCCCCCTTTGAATTCGGCTTCAATGACTCTAATAACCGTATTATAATAGATATCGCTTTGAAATTCAGCAAGTAATCAAATTTTGTATGCACAAATCACCATTCCAAATTTCAAAGAAATCGGGTTAGTCCTTCTGGTAGTCCCCATACAAACCACCTTCCCGATATTCATATAATTCCCTCAAAATTCATAAAAATGGAAATATTTGATAAAAAATTTATTTTTAGGTGCTAAACGTGTACTTTAGCAACCTTATCAAATCGGAATATAATTGGGCTATTTTGGGACTTAGTCCCCCATATAAAAATTTCGACCGATATTCAGTTAAATTGTTCTATTGACAAAAAAAAATAACCAATTCCACTTAAAATTGATCTGTGTGTGTTTTCTACACTAAATAAAGATCTAACAAAAGACAGATACAATCGGTCCATGTTTGGACTTGGGACCCATTTTCCGGAAATCACTGGTGTAGGGTATCATATGATCGGTCTTGACCGACTATAACTTTCTTACTTGTTTTTGTTGTATTTCATTACATTTGTTGTAGTTTTAAAGCACTCCACTGAGAAGTGGTAATGACTTTTTTTGCAGGGTATTTTTAAAAAATTATAAAAAAAACTTTGGATATTGTAGATTGGACGTTTAAGTTCCTGATAAAGTAAGAAAAAACTTAATTTTTCATAATTGACAGCTTTTGATTGACATTTTAGTGCCAGATTTAAAAAAAAAAGTACTAAAAAAATATGGTAAAATTACCAAAAAATGGTAAAAATACAAACAAAAAAACTAGAACAATAATATAGTAAAAACATATAAAAATTGTGGTATTTTACTTAAAGCAAGTTACCAAAAAATTGTCTTGATATTAAATTTTTTTGATAAAGCTTACAACTAATTGAAAAGTGTTTGTATCCGGAACTTAAAAAATTTTCAAAATTTTCTTATGAAATTTTTTATTTATAAAAAATAATTTTTAACAAAATATGGACTTAGAAAATTTTTGCGTCTCCTATTGTTGCATAATTATTTTTCAATACAAATTTTTGTTTAATTACATTTTTTTGTGTCAAAATACTGAAAACCTTGTAAACTAAAAAATCTTGAAAAAAAAATTGTTTGTAATAAAACATTTTTTGGTAGAAAGACTAAATACTATCAAATAAAATGTTGTTGTACAATTACAATTTTCTTGTGTAAAACAACTAAACACCTTGTAATTTTTTTTTTAATTTGTAAAATAATTATTTTTTTGTTAATTTACCTAAAAAAATTGTTAAATAAATTTACCAACATATTATAGTAAAATTACAAAGCGCACGGTAGTTTTTGTTTTATTAAAAATACAAGAATTTTTGTAAATAGACAAAAATATTAGTAAAATAGAATTACAGGACCTTTTGCTTGTAATTTTACAAACTTTTTTTTTTGAGTGTATCCACTTATATAAACAATTGGAGGGTGTCAGATGAAGTCTCAATGTCTGATCATCAGCACATTCGATTTGACATTCCGGGCAATCTGTCACTCACTCAAGAGTTTATATCAAGGAAAAATACTAACTGGATTTCTTATAGGGAATCTATCGCTTCTAAAGCTGACCTGCTGATCACCGATATTGGTTCCATAGGGGACCTAGAAGTGGCAGCAGGACAGCTTGATCAAGTGATTAAATCCTCGTATCATGAAAGCAGCACAATACGTCAACAAAAGGTACGACGTAAGGTCCCATGGTGGAGTGGTGCTCTTGATGATATGCGGAAGAAAGTTAGAAAACTTTTTAATGAGGCCAAACGTACTGGGAACTGGGATACTTATAGAAGTTCTCTGGTACAACAAGGAAATTAGAAGATCCAAAAGGGCATCTTGGAGGAAATTCTGTGAAAGCATAGAAGATACTCCTACAGTCGCAAGACTACATAAAACGTTAGTGAAATCCTCTACGAACGAAATGGGTCTCTTAAGGGGAAATAACGGTATATATACCATGGACCGAAAGGAGACTTTGGAGTTGTTATTACATATTCACTTTCCTGATTCGATCATTTGTGATCCTTCAGGAAATAATATTATACACGACCCCATAAGATTTTGTAGGAGAACATATAATCTTTCAGGCGTCATCTTCGACCCGGATAAGGTTAGATGGGCCATTAAGTCCTTTGATCCGTTTAAATCCCCTGGGAGAACGAAATCTTCCCCGCTCTTTTGCAGAATGGGTTAGACTTTCTTTTAGATACATTAGTATCTGTTTTTAGATCCAGCTTTATATTTGGACAAATCCCTTCTCTTTGGAGGAAGGTAAATGTTGTATTCATACCTAAAGCTGAATTGCCAAAATCGTATAGACCCATAAGTCTTACATCCTTCCTACTGAAGACTATGGAAAGATTACTGGATCTTCACTTAAGATCCACGTACTTGGACCAATATCCTTTACACAGGAATCAGTATGCATATGCAAAAGGCAAATCTACTATTCGGCTTTACATCATCTGGTGACAGTTATAGAAAAAGCCCATAAGGACAAGGAAATAGCTCTTTGTGCCTTTCTGGATATTGAGGGAGCTTTTGATAATACTGGTTATGACTCCATTGAATCTGCACTTCGGTGTAGAGGTGTAGATCAGGGTACATGTAGATGGATTAAGAACATGCTAGAGAGCAGGGAAATAACCGCATCTATGGGTTGCACTCGAGTCACAGTGAATGCCGTTAAAGGCTGTCCTCAGGGCGGCGTCCTATCTCCACTACTTTGGTCCTTGGTGATAGACGACTTGCTTCAGAGGCTAGATAATATGGGTTATCAGGCAATAGGTTACGCGGACGATTTATTAGTCATAGTATCTGGTAAATTCGATAATATCATCTCGGATATTATGTGCAACGCTCTACGTTTGGTAATGGGCTGGTGCACTGAACAGGGTCTTTCCATTAACCCTAACAAGACTATTATAGTCCCGTTTACTAGGAGAAGAAATCTTAATTTAGGTATAATTTCCGTAGGGAATACTATTATCCAACTCTCTAAGGAGGTTAAATATCTGGGAGTTATCTTGGATACGAAACTTACTTGGAATTCACATTTAGACGGCACTATCAGAAAGGCTATTGCGGCATTATGGGCAGCGAATAGGATTGTTGGTAGGACCTGGGGATTGAGCCCCAAAATGGTCATGTGGATCTACAAGATGATTGTGAGACCGATCATGACGTACGCTGCCATAGTCTGGTGGCCGAAGACTTTGCAGGGGGATGCCACCATAAGACTAGGCAAGGTACAGCGTCTGACCTGCACTCTAATCACGGGTGCTATGAGAACCTGCCCAACTTTGGAAGCCATTCTGGGTCTCACACCTCTCGACATATTTATTAGATCTACGGCAACTATGGCTGCGCGTAGAATGAATATCGATTACTCTGACCCTCGCAACTTGAGCGGTCACTCCAAAATTCTTTCTTCAATAGGAATTAGGGAAAACCTAGATATGCCGACGGATAGCATAAACACTGTGCTTCGCTTTGGAAGGAAATTTGAAATCGTGATACCGAGTAGACCAGAGTGGGATGAAGGTGGTCCATATGTGGATACTAGAAGCCTAAACTGGTATACTGACGGATCCAAAATGTCCTCTGGAGTTGGCGCTGGTGTCTACGGTCCAAACACGCGGATCTCCGAACCAATGGGTAGGTGGCCTACAGTTTTTCAGGCTGAAATTCAGGCTATTACAATATGCGCTAGAGTTAATATTGCAAAGGGTATGAAGGGTACTCATATTTCAATCTTCTCTGATAGCCAGGCAGCACTTCAAGCGCTGTCTTCTTGGGAATTTAAATCCAAAATGACACTGGGATGTTTTGATACCCTTCAGCAGCTGGCCGGGAGAAACAAAATTATTCTATTTTGGATCCCTGGTCATAGAGGTTTTGAGGGTAATGAGATAGCGGATGAGCTTGCTAGAAATGCCTCCGCTACTCCTATGACCGGACCCGAACCCTATTGTGGGGTAAACTGGTCCACCTTCTCGAACATGATTAGGGGTTTGGAAAGAACCGACTTCTTAAACTTGTGGGAAAATTCAGGAGGTCTACGACAATCCAAATCACTAATCGCTCCATTATCATATGGAAGTATACTTAATCACACCAAAAGTGACATTAGGTTACTGACAGGTTTTCTCACCGGGCATTATAAAGTAAATTATCACTTGCATAATTTAAACCCTTGTGCATCGTCTTTGTGTCGACTTTGTCTTGAGGAAGTGGAAACAACGCAACACATATTATGTGAATGCATCGCAATATGTAGGATCAGAAGACGGTTCTTAGACAAGGAATTGCTTAATTCTGAGGATATAAGGCTAGCTTCTCCATCCTCTGTTATAATGTGCATTAGGAACATTGAACAGAGTTTGAATTAGATTAATGGATCTTGGCACAAAAGACCCATAAGGGTCGCAGTGCCGGCCGTTAGGGCTAGATCACCCCTTGAATAATAAATAATAATTATGCAAAGAAACCTAGTCATGTTACATACCAAATGAAAGGTATTTGGAAAACCTATCCACGTGTGCTAAGAACGTATCCAAACATGCACAACTATTCGTCATGTTGAGTAAAATAAAAAAATTTTAGGACATTTTTGTTAATAAATCGAAAAATATTAACTTCTTTGGCTCGTTGTTAGCACCACGAGATATGTATTTTTAATACCTTTAATCTGATACCACACATGCCTATATTAATTTTGTTTAAATAGGCGTAAATTGTAAAAAACTGAAAAAGGTCAATTTCCCCCCATACAAATCGCCCCCCCTAAAAATGAGTTTGGGCCGCTAAAAAAAAATACGTGTCGAATTAATTTTTGTTCTTAACAACATATCCAAATTTCATGAAGATCGGAGGGTGACACCAGAGAGACTTCCCTTGTTAGCCGAAACGTGTTTCGGAATTTGTCATATTCCATTGTCAAGAGTATTTTGCAAATATAAATAGTCTTGACAATGGAATCTGGCAAATTCCGAATCACGTGTCATTTACGTCTTGCATAAATGCCCAACATTAATAAATTTAAAAAAGGAAAAAATAATTTTGTTGAAAATTATTCTATGAGAATATCATAATTTTATTAAAAATTTCATTAAAAATGATTTTACAAAATTTTTTGACAAATTTTGATTAATTTTTATTAAACAAACATTGTTTTATTGGACCTTTAAAATATTATATTTTGAGTATGTTTTTTTCTAGCTCGAGGTCATTTTTCCTTTCCTATATTATTAATAATTTAAATTTATTCATGTTGGTAATTTTTGCAAGACTAAGCCGACACGTATTTCGAAATTTGTCAGATTTCATTGTCAAGACTATTTTGCAAATATAAATAGTATTGACAATGGAATCTAACAAATCCCGAAACACGTATCGTCTTCGTCTTGAAAAAATTACCAACATTAACAACTTTAAAACAGAAAATTAGTTTTATTGAAAATTATTCTTATTTAAATTTGTAAAGGAAAAATGACAGCATGCTTAAAATAACCTACTCAAGGTTAGGTTAGGTTCTAAGTGGCGGCTGACGTTTAACGTCAACACACGTAGACTCTGAGGTCCATTGTGATACCACGGGACCGTAATACACCTAGAAAAGTTTTACAGTAACTATTTACGGTTATTCAAAAAGTTTTTAGTTAAAGTTGTTTTAAAAGTTGTATCGTTTGTTTTTCAATGAAAATAAAATATTGAACGATTTATACAGTTGTTAAAATAAAAAACTACAAAAGTTACGGAAAAATATTTTTATCAGTTAAATTATTTGTGACTGATTATACCGTATAATTTTACAGAAGTACGGTTTTTGTAGTTTGTTATTCAAAAAATTTTATTTTTACTTCAAAAAATAAAAAAATGTAAACAGTTCAAATAACTGAAATATCGTTTGTTTTTACGGAATGTCTAGTCATTTATTAACGTTTAAAAATAACTGAAAAAGTATGTTGTTTCAACTGAAATATAAGTAGTCCGTTTTTTAAAAGGAAAAACGATTGTTTTAAACGTTTTTTCAGTTGAATTTACTTACAAAATATTTTGAGTGTAGGTTTCCCTACTAGTCCCTGTCGTTAAATCAGTTTGAGCTTCTTATGAAACTCCTTAGATATTGAATTTTGACATCCGACAAATCAGAAAGATCGCAGTGAAGCAATTCTCCTAGATCTCAGTGAAGCAAGTCTCTGACCAGAAAGTGCCGGGCAACGGCAAATAAAGTGTTCGATAGTTTCCAACTCCTCTTCATCCATGCAACTTCGGCAAAAGTCATTCGACGGCACATTTAACCGCTCTGCGTGCTTCCCTATAAGACAGTGTAAGGTAATTATAGAAACCACCGTCGAAATCTCTCCTTTTGGAAGCGATATCAGATCACTTGTGCGCCCTTGATTAAGAGAAGGCCAAATCAGTCGTGTTGTCTCACATGTCCATTCATTTGCCCATGTTTGATTAGTCTCCGTCGCAGAACAAAGCCGTAGGTTTTGCTTGCAAGTTTCTAGAGGCATACCAACACATTCCAATTCTGTTGGAACCTGTAAGGTAGTTCCTAGTCTTGCAAGCTCATCGGCTTTGCAATTCCCTGGAATGTCTCTGTGTCCTGGGACCCATATGAGTCGTATGTTAAACTGCTTGTCCATCTCATTTAAAGACGTGCGGCAGTTAAGGGCGGATCTTGTTTTCAGAAACATTGAATCCAGGGACTTTACCGCGGCTTGACTGTCAGTATAGATGTTGACTGCGGTTGTAGACAAGACATTGCAGCTCAACCAGTCAGCCACTTCCTTTATTGCAAGCTTATCTGCCTGGTAAACACTGCAATGATCTGGCAATATTCGAGCCAGGCTCAATCCAAGCTCATCCGAATAGACTCCAAAGCCCACTTGTTCGTGCAGCCTCGATCCATCTGTGTAAAAATTTATGGTGGCTCCACTACCCGGAATGTCCCCCATCCAAGACTCCCTGGATGGTATCATAGTGATAAAGTGGCGCTCAAAGAGGGAGCACAGTCCACATTTTGTGGTATTGTTATCTTCTTCAAGATCGCGCTATGGCCACAATCGCTGCTCCTCCATTGCAGCGTGCTATTAAGTCGAATTGCCGACGCAGCCGCATACTGCCTACCCAATATGTCCAATGGTATCACGTGAAGGAGGATTTCTAATGCAGCCGTAGGTGTAGAACGAAGAGCACCAGTGATTCACATCGACGCCATTCTCCGTACCTTCGTGATAAAGACACAGTTCGCTTTTGTTTCTAAAGCAGGCCACCAGACAATGATTCCATACAGCAAAATTGGACGCACCACTGTTGTATAGATCCAATGAATGACTTGAGGGCTAAAACCCCATCGTTTTCCAATATCCCTTTTACAGGAATATAAAGCAATAGTGTCCGACCGAACGTTCGGGTTCGGTTACGGAGTTCGGCAAAAAGTGACGTTCGGCCACTGTTCGGTGTTCTGACAAATTTTGACCGAACTTTACCGAACACCGAACTTTTATATGTATTGCATTTTATCGTTTTAAAATTAAGCCATATTACCAGTGCAACTGCTTTACACCTCGAATCGGGATATTGTTAAACAATATATTATTTTTTTTTTTTCCAAAAAAATTAACTTGAGGTATATTTTTCACTTTTTTTAAGTATACAAAAAATAGTACAACTAACAAAAAACACTTTTTTTGTTTTTTCATAATTATTCGCAAAAACAACTTTTTTTTTAAATAAAAAACATGTTCGGTTACGGGTTCGGGTTCGGCCGAACTTTGCAAAATTTACCGAAGTTCGGGTTCGGGTACGGGTTCGGTCTGAAAAAGTGCGTTCGGTCGGACACTATAAAGCAATCGTTGCTTTTCTCACCCGTTCCTCAATATTACGCCTGAAATTCAACTTCCTATCTAGAAATACTCCAAGAGGTGTCCTTATATTTTCGTTCATAACTTTTGAACCGCTGAGACGATATCGCTTAAATTCAATACCAAACTGCTCGGGAGAACTTCCAATAAATATGTTAAGTTCGTGATCACTATTTTCACAGACAGACAGCCAGAGGGACAGAGGGCTCGCTAGAATGTCTTAAAATCGATCACTGATCGTTTTTCGTGGGGGTTTTCGTGACACAACTTTTGAAACCGATGTCTTCCGATCGGGATGAAATTTGTACCAAGGACACAATTCAGACACATTTTTTCAACGAGATCGGTCAAGGACCCTCTGAGTTAGAGGGAGTCGAAATTTGACATTTTGACCAAAGAGGTGTTTATTCTCATCCATGTAACTTCTTACTTATTGTTTTTAGAAAAATGTGTCCCAAATAGTTTAGATAGCTATTTCTTCAGTCTTTCAAAAATTATAAAAAAATAAAAATAACATTTTTGTTTTTTTTTTTTTAATCCAAAGCTTTTTTGACTTTTTCCTCAAATCGGATCCTTTTTTTTGACTCAAAAGAAAGCTTAGGTCATTTCCTTTAAGAGCTTTGGGGTCGCTTAGTGCGATTTGTGTATTTTTCAACACGTGAGTACAAATTTTATACAATTATTCGGCATTCACACATATTTGGCCAAAAATGTGGCTAAAGCCGAATAGTGGTTTTCGGCCGAATATTCGGTCGGATACTAAACATTGGCAAAAAAAATTTATTTTGATGAAATTTGTTTAAAAAAAGTTGCGCAAAAAAAAAGAAATTCCACGAATAATTTATTTTTGTGCAATAAAAATATGTTTGAAATTGGTTAAATACCTTTTGATATCCAATTCTGAACAAAGAAAAATATACCCCAAATTTCTTAATTAAATGTATCCTCAAAAAAAATTTTTTGAAACCCTAATAGTAGGCAACAAATTTTTTTTTTTTACTTAATGACAACAAAAATACTAACCCAAGGTCTTCCCAAAAAGGTTAACTAAAATTCTATTTAACATTCCCAAAAAATTGTTATAACTTTAAAACAAAAACCACTTTTTACAAACACAATTTTTTTTTTTTCTATTCTTTAATATAAATTCTGAGTAGGTGAATCCTTTAATCTAGTTGCATTACAAATGTTTACTTCTGCCATTTAAAATTCCGTCTACAACTTTGAATTTTGAATTACTCGTCTTACATACTAGTTATTTTGTTTCAAAATGAATTTGTACGTGTTGTGAAAACTTGAACAAAAAAAAAAAAAAAAAAGAATAAATAAATAACTCTCAAGTAGTTTAGTATGCATCCAGGGGCAAAAGAAAACACACACATTACTACACTCATGTTATTTAAGGACTTACGAAAGAAAACTTAAAAGCAAAAAAAAAAAAAATCAAGAAAGCATGAAAACTATTTTCAAATAAAAAATAAAATAAATATACATGTTGCAAAAGTAATATAGAAAAAAAAAACTTTAAAGAACTACTTAGAAGTCAAAAACATAAATTAAGATGTAGCATACTTTTAGGGAAATTAATTGCTAAGGGAATTTGAAAAGAATTTTCTTTATAGAAAAACTTGTATAAACTGATCGAAAAGCGTATTTTATTTACAAAATATTTGTTTTTAATATAAAATATAATTTTTAAGTTTCGGACACAAAAATATTTTAGAGTAATAAATTTATTAAAAATTATTTAAGAAAAAAAAATTTAAAAAAAGTTTCGAATATATTTTTCTGACAATGAGTTGTTTTTCCGTAGAAATATTTTGATATTCTGAGACAGCTTTGGAATACAAAAATTCTGAAACTTGTAAAAAAGGATTCTAAAAATCGCCAAATAAATTTTCATAAAAAAAAAACTTTTCGTATTGAAAATTATATAATTTGAAGTTTTTAATTTTAGTCATAGATATTTTTTATAAACAACAATTCTTAGAGCTAAAAAATTTTGTAAATTGAAAAATCAAAGCATACTTGTGAGATGCAAGATTTTTAAATTATATTGCATACTTTTAGGACTCCAAATAATAAAATTCTTTTGCATACAGCAAAGGTTAATTTTATTTTTTTATGATTTTTACTATTTACTATTAACTTTAAAAAAATATATAATAATTTAAGGTTTCCAATAAAATAAAAGCTTCTTAAAATAAAATTTAAATCATTAAAATGTTTTCAATTTCAAAAAAGTTTTCTTTTACATATGGGGCATTCCATGTCAAATCCGACACTTTGAAAATTTTTTTTTTAGATTTTCCCAATTTGTTAACAGTTTTTAGTACCCTTCGAAAACTCCTTCTTGGTAAATTTTCAGATTTTCTAGATGACCCGTTCAAAAGATATCGAATTTTTAAAACTTGGTAGTTCCTTTACTCAAACTTCTTTTACTCATAACTTCTTCAATAATGGTCCAAATTTCAAATTTTTTGTTTTTTTACGTATCTAGTAGAGATGGGCGCGTGAGTGATTTTTGACTCACACTCACTCACGCTCACGACAGAAATTTTTGAATCACGCACATTCACTCACGAGCATATTTTTTCTACTCACACTCACTCACAATCACGTGAGTAAATTTAATACAACTCACACTCACATGCACTCACGCAAGCTTCACTCACACTCACGTTGACTCACACCCACGAAACACTTATTTATACAAAAACAAATTTCAAAAACTAAAATTTCAAAAATCATTAAAAATTTTCAGCAAAATTTAAAGTTCAGCGAAATTTTGCATTTTTTTTTTTTTGTTTTTTGGGGACGAAATATGAAATTAAACCATATTTTACAATTTTTTGTTGCTTTTTTTGGTACAAAAGAAAATATGAAGAGAAAATAAATCACGCAAACTCACGCAAAAAAAATCGACTCACGCACACTCACTCACGAAAAAATCTTACTCACGCACACTCACTCACGCAATTTTTTTCTCCACTCACACTCACTCACAATCACGTGAGTAAAATTGAAATCACGCGTGATCACGCGTGAAACACGTGAATCACGCTCTAATCTGCTCATGTGCCCATCTCTAGTATCTAGTATGCGATTTTTAAGTTTTAAAATTTAAATCTCATTTTTGAAAATGTTTATACTCTTCGATTTTTTTGAAATGTTTTTGTGTAAAACTTCTATCGATTCTACAAATTTTTTGCCCAGGAGGATCGTGGGATAACGATTATTACAATTTTTTGAAAAAATTTTATTGTATTTTCCAATCTTAAAATCATTTCTTCTGCTCCAATGGTGCGTCATAGGGGGGTCATTTATAAGACCGACCCCCATCAATTTTTACGTCTTAACATTTCTTTGGAACAAAATAATACCCTATCTTCAATTTCTAAGGGGGCTCCCACTCAAAACAACATTTTTTAAAATTTGCTCCAACCGCTCTAACTGCCCTAATAGTGCCCTTAGAACAACAAAATGTATGACTGACCCACAATATTTTTTAGTCCAAACATTTTCTCTGAACACAACTACCCTCTATCTTTAACTGTTAAGGCGGTCCCCATAAATTTTTTTTGTTTTTTTGTAAATTTGTTTTATTTTATCAGCTTCTACCGGTCCAATGGTGCGTCTAAAAGGGGTCATTAGTGAGACCGACCCCCATTTATTTTTACCCTACAATATTTTTTTAAAACATACCTACGCCCTATCTCCACTCCCTAAGTAGGCTCCCATACAAATAACAGTTGGAGCAAATTTCATAAAAATGTTATTTTGAATGGAAGCCTACTTAGGGAGTGGAGATAGGGCAGGTATGTTTTAAAAAATGTTGTAGGGTAAAAATAAATGGTGGTCGGTCTTACAAATGACCCCTCACGGACGCACCATTGGACCGGTAGAAGCTGATTAAATAAAACAAATTTACAAAAAATAAAAATAAATTGTATGGAGACCGCCTTAACAGTTAAAGATAGAGGGTAGGTGTGTTCAGAGAAAATGTTTGGACTAAAAAAATATTGTGAGTAGGTCATACATTTTATTGCTCTAAGGGCACTATTAGGGCAGTTAGAGCGGTTGGAGCAAATTTAAAAAAAAATGTCGTTTTGTGTGGGAGCCCCCTTAGAAATAGGAGATAGGTTATTAGTTTGTTCGGTAGTGGAGCTACCATAAATTTTTACACAGACGGATCGAGGCTGCACGAACAAGTGGGCTTTGGAGTCTATTCTGAAGAGCTTGGGTTGAGCCTGGCTCGTAGATTGCCAGATCATTGCAGAGTTTACCAGGCAGAGATGCTGGCAATAAAGGAAGTGGCTGACTGGTTGAGCTGCAATGTCTTGTCTACAACCGCAGTCAACATCTATACTGACAGTCAAGCCGCGGTCAAGTCCCTGGATTCAATGTTTCTGAAAACAAGATCTGCCCTTAACTGCCGCACGTGTTTAAATGTGATGGCCAAGCAGTTTAACATACGACTCATATGGGTCCCAGGGCACAGAGACATTCCAGGGAATTGCAAAGCCGATGAGCTTGCAAGACTAGGAACTACCTTACAGGTTCCAACAGAATTGGAATGTGTTGGTATGCCTCTAGAAACTTGCAAGCAAAACCTACGGCTTTGTTCTGCGACGGAGACTAATCAAAGATGGGCAAATGGATGGACGTGTGAGACAACACGACTAATTTGGCCTTCTCTTAATCAGGGGCGCACAAGTGAGCTGATATCGCTTCCAAGAGGAGAGATTTCGACGGTGGTTTCTATAATTACCGGACACTGTCTTATAGGGAAGCACGCAGAGCGGTTAAACGTGCCGTCGAATGACTTTTGCCGAAGTTGCATGTATGAAGAGGAGTTGGAAACTATCGAACACTTTATTTGCCATTGCCCTGCACTTTCTGGTCAGAGACTTGCTTCACTGGGATCTAGGGAGCTGTACGATCTTTCTGATTTGTCGGATGTCAAAATTCAACATCTAAGGAGTTTCATAAGAAGCTCAAACTGGTTTAACGACAGGGACTAGTAGGGAAACCTATTACGGTCCCGTGGTATCACAATGGACCTCAGAGCCTACGTGTGTTGACTTAAAACGTCAGCAGCCACTTACAACCTAACCTAACCTATTAGTTTGTTCCAAAGAAATGTTAAGACGTAAAAATCTATGACGCACCATTGAAGCAGTAAAAATGATTTTAAGATTAGAAAATTACAATAAAATTTTTTCAAAAAATGTTAAAATAGTTATAATCGTTATCCCACGATCCTCCTGGGCAAAAAATTTGTAGAATCGATAAAATTTTTACACAAAAAAATTTCAAAAAAAGCGAAGAGTACAAACATTTTCAAAAATGAGATTTAAATTTTAAAACTTAAAAATCGCATACCAGAGCGCTTTTAAGATTTTTTTGGAATTTTTTTTTTAAAAATTACGTAAAAAAATTTTAAAAGTTTCCGATTTGACATGGAATGCCCCATATATACTTGAAATATTATCCCCAAAAATATAATAAGTAAATAAAATATATGTAAAAGTAAGTAAATATCCCTAAATCTTATCAAAAAAAAAAAACTAATAAACTTAAAGTTCAAGGTTAAATGAAAATGTTAGCAAAATTTGCCCTTTACCCTTATTTTCGAAACAAATTAAAAAACATAGTATTAAATTTACCGAACATTTCAATACAGCAATTAATATTAAATGGTCAAACATTTATTAAATTATTTTGTCTGCCTAAAAATAGGCAACAAATATTGTGTTTTTATTGTGATGTGTTATTTTGTCAGGCCTGTCTAAACGTTTTGATTAAAATTTCATCGTCCAGTCATCAGAAACAATTTTTTTGTTCATTAAATTTTAGAGCCCACTCTCTATCTTGTTGACCATTACCTTTAGCAGACACATACATAAACAGTTGGTCATCGTAAATTCCTCTATATCCATTATTTTTCATCGACATTGTACTCCTGCTGCTGATGACGATGAACATATATGTTTTTTTTTTTTTGTATTTCTACAACGTGTATCATCATAGGATTTTGTACAATACAGAGTGGTTTTTATGTCTCTTAATGTCAATCACAGTAGAGTAATTTCTATGAAAAATATAGCACTACATGTATAGGTTAGGGTGGCATGAAAACGGTTTTTTAGAATTTCGTCGATTGCTGGAAAAACTATGGTTCCTTTCAGGCTAAAAACTCTATGTTAAAATTTTGGCCCAATCGGATAATTTTAAATTTGGCCCAAACTTTAACCCCCTATTGGCCCGGATTAAAATTGTCCCGCAATAGACAAAAATCGAAATAAAGTCATTATTTGTGCCGCCCTAATGTAGTCACCATGATTTTAACGAGAATTTTTTTTGTTTGTTTGTTTGTTGTATGGTTCGTATTTTGTATATTTGGTCAGATACACTACTAACCTACTGGCTTATAATGTAGGGTGGAAATTATTTTAAAAAAAATATTTTTGACAAAATTTCAGAAAAGAATTATCTGGTCAAATAGATAAATTTGTTCGATTTTTGTCATCATAACACCCAACAGTTTCGGCACATTCTTTGAAAAGGAAAAAATAAGGTCGTATTTTTAACTGTCACCCTAATTTAGCTGTATGGAACATACAGAAAATTACAACTGCCATATAATAGGCTAAAATTGTGTTATATTGACACCTACTCTATTACAAAAGACTAAAACATAAAGTTCTTTAACAACATTTTTTATACACTGCGAATTACTGGAATAACGAAATTTCTTAATTGGAAATATGTCCCAGAATCCTAGGGCGTATTTTAGGGCAACCTTTACAGTACAAACAAATTTCTATGAAGAAGAAGAAATATGAAACAAAATATTATTAAAAATCATTTGTAAAAAACTTATGCTTCGACCCCCCTAAAAATGAGTTTGGGCCGCTAAAAAAAATATGTGTCGAATTAATTTTCGTTCTTAACAACATATCCAAATTTCATGAAGATCGGAGGGTGACACCAGGGAGGCTTCCCTTGTTAGAGTGGGAATATGCCGTAGGCATGTTTTGGAAAAACGTTAGAGGGTACAAATAAATGGGCGTCGGTCTCACTAATGATCCCTCTAGGACGCACCATTGGACCGGTAGAAGTTGATTAAATAAAACAAATTTACAAAAAATAAAAAAAATTGTATGGGGACCGCCATAATAGTTAAAGATAGAGAGAGGGTAGGTGAGTTCAGAGAAAATGTTTGTACAAAAAAAAATATTGGGGATCGGTCATACATTTGATTGCTCTAAGGGCACTCTTAGGGCAGTTAGAGCGGTAGGATCAAATTTAAAAAAAAAAAAATGTCATTTTGTGTGGGAGCCCCCTTAGTAATTGTTTGTTTTTTTTAGTTTGTTTTTTTAGTTTGTTCTGAAGAAATTTTAAGACGTAAAAATTAATGGGGGTAGGTCTTGAAAATGACCCCTCTATGACGCACCATTGGAGCAGTAGAAATGATTTTGAGATTGGAAAATTACAATTAAATTTTTTAAAAAAAAATTTTAAATATTAGTAATAATCGTTATCCCACAATCCTACTGGTCAAAAAATTTGTAGAATTGATAAAAGTTTTATATACAAAAATTTCAAAAAAATCAAAGAGTACATACATTTTCAAAAATGAGATTTAAATTTTAAAACTTAAAAATCGCATACTAAAGCACTTTAAAGAATTTTTTTTTAAAGTACGTTTTGAAGAAGTTATGAGTAAAAGAAGTAAGGGAAAAAACTAAAAAAATTTTTAAAAATTCGATATCTTCTGAACGGGTCATAAAAAAATCTGAAAATTTACCACGAAGGAGTTTTTGAAGGGTACTAAAAACTGTCAACAAATTGGGAAAACCTTAAAAAAAAAAATATATTCAAAATGTCCGATTTGACATGGAATGCCCCATATACTTTATAGGGTCCCAGATCGATATTTCGATGAGTTACAAACGAAATGACAAACTTATATACACCCTCTATCACTAACAATAGGTGGAGGGTATAAAAATCATTTGTAAACAACTTATGCTAAAAACTATGCAATATATTAAAATTAATATGCAGCCCCTAAAAGTATGCTTCAGTTTTTAAAATTGCTAAATTTTATATTAAACTTATTGTCAAAAATCTATTAGAATATTTCTGTACGGTTAAATTTTCTATACTGAAAAATTTTCTCAGAAACTAAGAATCTTGATAATTTTGTTTTTACGCAAAAATGTCTCAGAATCTTAGAATTTTTCTATACGGAAAAATGTCTCAGAATCTAAGAATTTTTCTAAACGAAAAAATGTCTCAGAATCTGAGAATTTTTCTATACGGAAAAATGTCTCAGAATCTGAGAATTTTTCTATACGGAAAAATGTTTCAGAATCTGAAAATTTTTTTGAATCTGAGAACTTTTTTTTAACGAAAAAATGTCTTAAAATCTGAGAATTTTTATATACGGAAATATTTCTCAGAATCTAAAAATTTTTCTATACGAAAAAATGTCTCAGAATCTGAGCATTTTTCTATACGGCAAAATGGTCGGCCAAATGGCTCAGAATCTAAGAATTTTTCTTAACGGAAAAATGTTTTAGAATCTAAGAGTTTTTTAATACGGAAAAATGCCTCAAAATCTGAGAAATTTTATATACGGAAAGATTTTTCTATACAAAAAATGTCTCAGAATCTGAAATTATGTCTCAGAATCTACGAATTTTTCTATACAAAAAAAAATGTCTCAAAATCCAATAATTTTTTATATGGAAACATGTTTCATGGTCTGAGATTTTTTCTATACTAAAAAATGTTTCAGCATCTAAGAATTTTTCCATACCAAAACATGTCTCAGAATCTAAAAATAAGATCATAGAATCTGAGAATTTTTATTTACGGCAAAATGTCTCAGAATCTTAGAAGTTCCCTTTTGCGGAGAATCTCAGAATCTGAGAATTTTTTTATACGAAAAAAATGGCTGAAAAAAATCCGAAAATTTTCTATACGGAGTAATACGAAATTCAAAAATTATTTTACGAATTTTGTAACTACCCGAAATATTGGTCCAATACCCACATTAAAGTATACCGATCGAGTTAGAATCACTTTTTTAGCCGATTTGGCGATGTCCGTCCGCCTGTCCATAAAAACGTTGAATACACGATACAGGTTGCAATTATCAATATATTTGGCTGACATTTTAAGCTTAACCTTATTTTTGCTCGAGGACGAAGCGTATTGAAATTGAAAAAAAAAACGGTCCATGTTTAGATCTCCATCAGTCCTTGTTTAGGCCTCCATACAACGTCCCTTAAAAAAACTGTCAAAAAAATAGAAATTTGACAGGTAAATGTAATAACTGTGATTGCAGATGTCCCACGTGTACTTTGGTATCTCTATTTAATCTGATTATAATCAAACCATTCTTGGTCTTAGGCCCCTATAAAAATGTTGACCGATATTCCGATAAATCAGTCTATTTGCCACAAATACCAGCGAAACTAATAAAATTTGGTCTCCGTGTATTTTTTACAATAATAAAAGAACTTACCAAGTATGCATAGATCCAGTCGGTCCTTTTTGGACTTGGAACCCATTTTCCGAAAAACAATAGTGTAGGGTATTTTAAGGTCGGTCTTGGCCGACTATATTTTTATTACTTCGATTGATTTTTATACCCTCTAGTGATAGAGGGCATATATAAGTTTGTCATTCCGTTTGTAACACATCGAGATATTGGTCTAGGACCCCATAAAGTATATATATTCATGATCCTCGATCGATTTTAAGTCGATCTAGCGATGTTCGTCCGTCCGTCTGTCTGTTCGTCCGTAGAAAACACGCTAACTTTTGAAAGACTTTACAGAGGCTACTGAAGTTTGGCTTATATGTTGGTCATTTACCTGGTCAGGTTGGTATTGCAATCCAGCCAAATCGGTCCAGTGGTTCAAAAGTTTCAAGGATGTTTCGGGAATTTACGAGATAAAAAACACGATAACTTTCGAAAGACAATAATGAGACTACTGAATCTTGACATGTATCTTTGCCGTTCCCCAGGTCTATTTGGTATCAAATTTCAGCTCAATCGGTCCAGTGGTTCAAAAGTTATAAGCACAACCCTGAAATTCAGATTAGTTTCATCTTAAATGCCACGTGTTTAACAAGTTTTAAAAGCATTGGTGGTATCTTAACAATGCTTTTCAAACTTGTTTAGTTTTAAAGCAATGCTTTTTAAACTTGTTTAGTTTAAAAAGCATTGATAACTTCAAAATTACACTCGAAAAAAATTTTACACTCAAAAAAAAATTTACACTCAAAAAAAATTTTACACTCAAAAAAATTTTTACACTCAAAAAAAATTTAGTTTCTTTTATACAAAAATGTCAATATTTTGTGTACATACGTACGTGCATTCACTCAGAAATATTTTTACAGTAAAAAAACATTACACTCGAAAAAAATTTTACACTCAAAAAAAATTAGAGATTTTTCTTTTTTTAAATGACAAAAAAAGATTTTTTACTCAAAATAAAATATTTCTAATCAAAATTGTTAAATTTTTTTCCCGTTAAAAAATGTACTATCCTTTAAAAAATGCATTGTGGAGGGTATTCATAGATTCGGAAAAGTCGAATTTAACTTTTCTACTTGTTTTTTTTTTTTAATTTCAATTAATTTTTTTCGAATTTCAATTGGAATCCTCGAAATTCAATTGATCATTTTCGAGTTTGAATTGCCTATTTTAAGAATTTCAATTGATCATTTTCGTATTTTAATTGAACTTTTTTGAAATTTAAGGGAAATTTTTAAGTTTTAATTGATCTTTTAAGATTTTCTGCATTTTCAGAAATCAAAATCTTCGATTTTAAATTTCAATTATTCTTAAATTGACCTTTTTGTAATCTTAATAGGTATTTTTCGAATTTAAATATTCACGAATTTTAATCGGAATCTTAGAACTTTAATCGATTCTTTTGAAATTTAATTGATGTTTTACGAATTTTAATCAAAGTTTTTGAGTTTTTAGTAGATCTTTTTAAATTCAATTGATATTTTGCGTGTTTCAAACGTTTTTTTCGAAAGTTTCAACTAATCTTTTTGAATTTCAGTTAAAATTTTTTTGTTTTTCAATTAATGTTTTACGAATTTCGATTGGAATTGTTAAGTTTCAGTTGATGTTTTTCGAAATTATTTTTTTTTACGAATATAAATCTTTTATGAATTTCAAAAGAGAGCTCCAATTGATGTAGACACAAAATATCTTAAAATGTTTTTAAATACCAAAAAATTACTTAAAGTCTTATTCAAATAACTTGTAGTTTTAAAAAGTAAAAACTGTGTAAATGTGTTTTACCATTTACAATTGTTTGTTTTAGAGCCTTTTTTTGTGTGTAGTCTTGATCTTTATACGTGTATTGTTAATGTGTTTTATTTTATATTTTATTATTTGTTAACTGTTTGTATGTAGAACGTGTAATATAAGTTGTAAATTTATACAATAATCTACTTTTGTTCTTAGATTTTCTATAAATTGTTAAAGTAAATGTATTTCTTTGATGTTGGATAGAAAATAAAGCATAGAAATAAAAATATTAAAAGAAGGAAAAAAAATCAAAAGACTTTAAGCCTTTAAATAGGCAATGATTTCTTAACAATATTAAATGCCACAAAGCATGCAATATATTTAGAAAATATTTTTAATTTAAATTTTTTAAATGTTGCTTTGTTGTACATATTATGAAATGTGATTGATTTAAAATATTTACAATTATGATAAAAAAAATTGTAAATAAAAAAAAGTTATAGAATGTTAAGCCTTAAAGTAGGCAATACATTTGAAATGATCAAAAGCCACAAGGTATGTAATATATTTTATAAACATTTTAATTGTAATATTTGTATAAATTACTGGTTAGTATAATGCTATGTAATTTTAACGATTCCCCTTAAAGTAGGCAATTTTTTTTCTGTATTTTAATCGTTTGTATTTGAGGAATAGAATAGCTGAACACTGTCATATATTTGTTCTTAAAGCTATGTTTACACCATACTACTGAGTCGTGTGATTTTTATGAAAAAGAAGTGTTTCTTTATATCACAATTTTAGGCATGTAGTAAATATATGATTGTTATTAAAAAGCGACAAAAAACTCAAGATTTTGCTAAATTTATAAACAAATATAACAATTTATTTAATCTTAAGTTTACAAATTTAGCAATATGTAAAGTTTTGTGTCGCTTTTAAATAACAATCCTATATATGGGGCATTCCATGTCAAATCGGACACTTTGAAAATTTTTTTTTTTAGATTTTCCCAATTTGTTAACAGTTTTTAGTACCCTTCGAAAACTTCTTCGTGGTAAATTTTCAGATTTTTTTGATAATCCGTTCAAAAGATATCGAATTTTTAAAAATTTGGTAGTTTGTTCCTTTACTCAAACTTCTTTTACTCATAACTTCTTCAATAATGCTCCAAATTTTATTTATTTTTTTTTTTTCAAAATTTTTGTTTTTTACGTACTTTTTAAAAAAAATCCCAAAAAATTCTACAAAGCGCTCTAGTATGCGATTTTTAAGTTTTAAAATTTAAATCTCATTTTTGAACATATTTGTACTCTTCGATTTTTTTGAAATTTTTTTGTGTAAAACTTCTATCGATTCTACAAATTTTTTGCCCAGGAGGATTGTGGGATAACGAATATTACTATCTTTTAACATTTTTTGAAAAAATTTTATTGTTATTTTCCAATCTTAAAATCATTTCTACTGCTCCAATGGTGCGTCATAGGGGGGGTCATTTATAAGACCGACCCCCATTAATTTTTACGTCTTAACATTTCTTTGGAACAAACTAATACCCATCTCCAATTTCTAAGGGGGCTCCCACACAAAATGACATTTTTTTAAAATTGCCCCAACCGCTCTAACTGCCCTAATAGTGCCCCTAAAGCAACAAAATGTATGACCAACCCACAATATTTTTTTAGTCCAAACATTTTCTCTGAACACACCTACCCTCTATCTCAATGGTTCCCAACCTCTGATTCTCGCCCCACTGGGGGGCAATTTGAAGGTTCCAGGGTGGCATCGAGCAAATTTTCAAAAAATTGTTTAGTCAAATTAAATACAAAAACTATTTTTAGCAAAATTTACTGCAAAAAATTTGTTAATTGTTAAAAATTTTTACTAAAAACTTAGTTTTAATGCTTATTTTACAAAACCTTTGCTGAATCTGTAGTAATTTTTCATTAGAAACAAGAATTAGAAAAATTAAAAAATTTTTCTTGAGTGTAGGGGGGACAAAGCTATTTTTTAACTTAAAAGTGGGGCGTGGCGTAAAAAAGGTTGGGAACCATTGCTCTATCTTTAACTGTTAAGGCGGTTCACATACAATTTTTTTTATTTTTTGTAAATTTGTTTTATTTAATCAGCTTCTACCGGTCCAATGGTGTGTCCGAGAGAGGTCATTAGTGATGACCTCATCTTATAAATGACCCCTCTATGACGCACCATTGGAGCATAAATAAAATAAAATTTTTTCAAACAATTTTTTTCAAACAATAAAATTTTTTCAAACAATTTTAAAAATTAGTAATAATCGTTATCCCACAATCCTCCTGGGCAAAAAATTTGTAGAATAGATAGAAGTTTTACATAAAAAAATTTACAAAAAATCGAAGAGTACAAACATTTTCAAAAATGAGATTTAAATTTTAAAACTTAAAAATCCCCGACTAGAGCGCTTTTAAGAATTTTTTTGGGATTTTCTTTTAAAAAGTACGTAAAAAAACAAACATTTTGAAGAAAAAAAAAAATTAAATTTGGACCATTATGGAAGAAGTTATGAGTAAAAGAAGTTTGAGTAAAGAAACAAACTACCAATTTTTAAAAATTCGATATCTTTTCAACGGGTTATCAAAAAAATCTGAAAATTTACCACGAAGGAGTTTTCGAAGGGTACTAAAAACTGTAAACAAATTGGGAAAATCTAAAAAAAAAAAATTTCAAAGTGTCCGATATGACATGGAATGCCCCATATACTTTATGGAGTCCCAGACCGATATTTCGATGAGTTACAAACGGAATGACAAACTTATATATACCCTCTATCACTAACAATAAGTGGAGGGTATAAAAAGTTATAGAATGTTAAGCCTTTAAGTAGGCAATACATTTGATATTGCCAAAAGCCACAAGGTATGCAATATATTTTATAAATATTTTAATTGGAATATTTGTATAAAGTACTGGTAATATTAGTTAGTATAATGCTATGTAATTTTAACGATATCTCCTTAAAGTAGGCAACTTTTTTTCTATATTTTAATCGGTTATATTTGAGGATTAGAGTCCGTTACCGGAACAAGGTTAAACAAAATCATTAGCTGTACACTATCATATATGTTTTCTTTACCAATATCAAATCATATTTTAAGGATTTAACTTATCTTCAAAATTTTGTTTTAAATTTTATTATCATCAATTTTATCTCATTTATCATTATTTTATCACATAATGAAAGCTTAAACCGATATTAAAGCATATTTTAAAGATTTGTTAATCCTAGAATTTATTGCATACTTTTAGGATCAAAACTAGCTTGTCTTTAAATTTAACTTTACTTCTTTATAACTTTATAAAAATAATGTTATTATCTCACAATTTTAGCTTTATTAACCAATTTCTCTCACAAAAATAATTAAATAATAAACAAAGAGATTTACAAATCAATCATTCGCACAAACCAATCATTACATACTTTAAGGATCCATCTATAAACTATATAATCTTTATAATTTACTTTTACGTCAGTTAAGACTAAAATAACTTCATTATAGTGTAATGTAGCTATTTATTAGCAAAATTTCCTAATCTAATTTCCTTGAATCATTATCATTAATTGTGTAGCTAAAAACTGATGAAAATATGAAAATACACTGCTTAGAAACAAAACCAATCAAAATCTTCTCATATAAAATGGTTTTAATGATTAATGTTTCATTAGAACAGAATAATCGGGTAAAATTTCATTTGATATGTTAATGTACTGTTAAAATAAATAGACGGACAGAAATACAAACAGCCAGGGAGAGAGAGAGCAACAAAAGAAAAAAACTTAATTTGTAAATGTCAGTTAAAGATTAAGGATTAAATATTTAATTTTATTTGTTTTGTTTTGTAATGAAATAAAGGTATACATTTTTTATTTTTGAAGGATTTTAGGGATTTTGTAACAAATTAAATGTAAAATGTTTTACATGAAAGAACAGAACATTTATTGCGTGGTTGAGGAGAGGTAAATTAGTATATTGTGATGATTAAAATGTTTTTGTTTATATTTTTAAATTGTAAAGCATACTTTAAGGATCAGAAGTTAAAAGAAGTGTGATTTATTATACCCTCAGCTCTAGTGATGGAGGATATATATTAGTTTGTAATTCCGTTTGTAACACCTCGAAATATTAGTCTAGGATCCCATGTAGTATATATGGGGCATTCCATGTCAAATCAGACACTTTGAAAAAAAAAAAATAGATTTTCCCAATTTGTTTACAGTTCTTAGTACCCTTCGAAAACTCCTTCGTGGTAAATTTTCAGATTTTTTTTAATGACCCGTTCAAAAGATATCGAATTTTTAAAAATTGGTAGTTTGTTCCTTTACTCAAACTTCTTTTACTCATAACTTCTTCAATAATGGTCCAAATCGCAAATTTTTTTTTAAATTTTTGTTTTTTTACGTACTTTTAACAAAAAATCCAAAAAAATTCTTAAAAGTGCTAAAGTATGCGATTTAAAAGTTTTAAAATTTAAATCTCATTTTTGAAAATGTTTGTACACTTCGATTTTTTTTTTTTTAATTTTTTTGTGTAAAACTTCTATCGATTCTACAAATTTTTTGCCCAGGAGGATCGTGGGATAACGATTATTACTATTTTTTAAAATTTTTTGAAAAAATTTTATTGTAATTTTCCAATCTTAAAATCATTTCTACTGCTCCAATGGTGCGTTATAGAGAAGTCATTTATAAGACTGACCCCCATTAATTTTTACGTCTTAACATTTCCTTGGAACAAAATAATACCCTATCTCAAACACAAAACGACATTTTTTAAAATTTGCTCCAACCGCTCTAACTGCCCTAATAGTGCCCTTAGAGCAATCAAATGTATGACCGACCCACAATATTTTTTTAGTCCAAACATTTTCTCTGAACACACCTACCCTCTATCTTTAAGGCAGTCCCCATACAATTTTTTTATTATTTTTTGTAAATTTGTTTTATTTAATCAGCTTCTACCGGTCCAATGGTGCGTCCGAGAGAGGTCATTAGTGAGACCGACCTAGGGTTGCCAGATACTAAAAGTCAAATAACTGGATAATGGAAAATTTTCAGCTGGATTTTGAAAAAGTAACTGGACCCATACATAATTTTTTTTTAATAATTTAAAAAAAAAAATCAACCGATTTTCATATGTGAGATACATATTTTTATTTTGGACTAAATCGCCGTCGCTATTTGCCACGGCAAAATGTGCCTTTTTAAGCATTTATAAGTATTACTTTTTCATCATTGGCCTGAGAATTGTTAGAGTATGTTTTTCTATTTAAATAACCCCACAAAATTAAGTCCAAAGTTGTCAAATCTGGAAATCTAGGAGGACAGTTAAAATACCCGGGAAGTGCGAAGTCAAAAAAGCGACAAAAATTTGACCCATCCAGACATATTTTTGTGGGGTTTTTTTAAAAGCAAAATTTACTTTAAGAATCCTTAAATCATCGACGAGCTCAAGGAAAACATTCGTGCCGAAATCAACGCTAGACTGGCCGAAATGCTCGAAAAAGTTGTAAAAAAATTAGTGAAAATGCAGCAAAAAGAGCACATTTTCAGTATACAAAAGAGGCATTTATGTTATATTTATGATTAATGTTTTATTCAAAAAGTAGTCCCAAAAAATATTTAATAAAAAAAATAATTGTTAAAATAAAAGAAATCCTTTTTCAACTGGATAAATTATGTTTTAACTGGAAACTGGACCAGACCTCAAATAACTGGAAAATCCAGGCCATTCCAGGCCGTCTGGCAACCCTAGACCGACCCGCATTATTTTTATCCTACATTTTTTTAAAACATACCTACCCCAGTAAAAACTTGGTAATAAGTCCCCATTACCGCCTGCATTCTATGTAATGAGGACTCGTTACCTGCTCGATTACTTCTTGTTAACAAATAATGAGTTACCGATAACCTCATACAGAACTGGTTACTTCTTATTAACAAATAATGAGTTACCGATAACCTCATACAGGACCGGTTACTTCGTGTTAACAAATAACGAGTTACTGGTAGCCTCATACAGAACTGGTAGCCTCATACTGGTAAATACGATTTAAAATATTTGATAAGTTGTCCAAATATTTTTTTTTATTAAAATTAAAGAAAATTTAGAAAGAACTTGCACATTTAGCTTAAAAAAGATTAACATTTCTCTACTTTTTCTAATAAAACTCCGTTAACAGAAATTTAAATTCAGGAATTCTGATTAAAATTGGGAACAGGCACATTAAAGTTTATAAAACCAAATTGATATTTAAAAACCTGGATCTAGTTGACACTTGATAGTGATGTATGAGCCTTAATTAGTCTTTACATAAAAAACCATCATAGACAGTATTTCCCTTAAAAACTTACTCACTCTTATATAGACTAAAACTTAAGATAGTGTTTAATGTGGTTTCCATGGGCTGAGCAGCAGTCGCTTCTGTATATTTGTCATTGGTCCTGCCCTAAGCAGCCAAATGTCCCTTTCTACTATGTTCCAAGATATACAGTGGGCGACAATACATTGGAAACTTTTTTATAGTAGATGAAATTTGTTAAAGACAAAGTTAGCCAAACTAAACGTTATAATTATCAAACAAGTATTATAAAAAAATATAATGTAGGTAATTTATCAAGCTTTAATTTAAGCTTAATAGCGTCCAGATTGGGAAAATAATGAATGGGTTACGAGGGGCGATGTGGAAAATGAAAAAATTTATAGACATTTTTCAGAACATTTTTAAAAAATATTTCCGAGTCGATTTTTTCCAAGTTAAAACATTAGAAATTTAAAAAAAGGTCCAATAGTTTTTATTCAGTGATCAAATAATTTTTCCAACAACCCAAACAAACAGTGGAATTTTTTAAGTACAGTAGCAAAAATCCACATTTTTTGACCTCCAATTCTTTTGACCACCAATTTTTTATAAACAAAGAAAAGATGTTATTGCTTATTAATTTTAATACACTTAAGTATATACTAAGGATATATTGAGATAATTTTAATTTCTCTTTGTTAACAAAAAATTGGTGGTCAAAAAATGTGGATTTTTGCTACTGCACTTAAAAAATTCCACTGTTTGTTTGGGTTGTTGGAAAAATTACTTGATCACTGAATAAAAACTATTGGACCTTTTTTTAAATTTCTAATGTTTTAACTTGGAAAAAATCGACTCGTAAATATTTTTTAAAAATAATCTGAAAAATGTCTATAAATTTTATCATTTTCCACATCGACCCTCGTAACACATTAATTTTTTTTCCAATCTGGACGCTATTAAGCTTAAATTAAAGCTTGATAAATTACCTACATTAAATTTTTTTATAATACTTGTTTGATAATTATAACGTTTAGTTTGGCTAACTTTGTCTTTAACAAATTTCATCTACTATAAAAAAGTTTCCAATGTATTGTCGCCCACTGTATTTTCGGTCCTTGTATTATTTGAATTTTACAATCAAACATTTGGAGGAATGGATATCAACGTAAACATTGGTTCCGTTGGCTTTTCTTACATTAAGATTGAAGAAATTTTCCCGCTTGGTTGCTCTTGAAATAACCGCGTTTAACATTAACTTTATCATCCTGACGAATAGTCATGAAGCGAACATTTTACTTTTGACGCAATTCCTTGCTGAGGGAAGACGGCCAATTTTTAGGACTAATGTATGCTGTTATTTGGTAGCATTTTTGTAAGGAGTGGGTAACGAGTTATTTTTGGGCTACTAGTAGCTACTTATTTTTAGGACTAATGTATGCTGTTATTTGGTAGCATTTTTGTAAGGAGTGGGTAATGAGTTATTTTTGGGCTACTTGTAGCTCATTATTTGTGGTACTAATGTATGTAGTTTTTCAGTAGCATTCTCGTAAGCGAGTGGGTATGCGGTCATTACTCCAATGACATCGCCATGTTAAAATAATGAGTGTTTCACCAACATAGTAACTAGATACCACCATCTATTTTAAGGCGAAAACCTCATTACTTGGTAATAGAAGTTTTTACTGGGACGCTCTATCTCCACTCCCTAAGTAGGCTCCCATACAAATAACAGTTGGAGCAAATTTTATAAAAATGTAATTTTGTATGGGAGCCTACTTAGGGAGTGGAGATAGGGAGTGGTATATTTTAAAAAAATGTTGTAGGGTAAAAATAAATGTTGTTGGGTAAAAATAAATGGGGTTCGGTCTCACTAATGACCACTCTCGGACGCACCATTGGACCAGTAGAAGCTGATTAAATAAAACAAATTTACAAAAAAAATGTATGGCGACCGCCTTAACAATTAGAGATAGAGGGTAGGTGTTTTCAGAGAAAATGTTTGGACTAAAAAAATATTGTGGGTCGGTCATACATTTTGTTGGTCTAAGGGCACTATAAGGGCAGTTAGAGCGGTTGGAGTAAATTTTAAAAAATGTCGTTTTGTGTGGGATTCCCTTTAGAAATTGGAGATCTTATGTTTGTTCCAAAGAAATGTTAAGACGTATAAATTAATGTGGGTCGGTCTTGGAAATAACCCCTTTATGACGCACCATTGGAGCAGTAGAAATGATTTTAAGATTTGAAAATTACAATCAAATTTTTTCAAAAAATTTAAAAAAATAGTAATAATCGTTATCCTATGATCCTACTGGGCAAAAAATTTGTAGAATCAATAGAAGTTTTACACAAAAAAAAATCAAAAAAAATCGAAGAGTACAAACATTTTCAAAAATGAGATTTAAATTTTAAAACTTAAAAATCGCATACTAGAGCCCTTTAAAAATTTTTTATTTTTTTAAAGTACGTAAAAAAACAAAAATTTTGGGGAAACAAATTTGAAGTTTGGACTATTATTGAAGAAGTTATGAGGAAAGAAGTTTGAGTAAAGAAACAAACTACCAATTTTTAAAAATTCGATATCTTTTGAACGGGTCATCAAAAAAATCTGAAAAATTACCACGAGGGAATTTTCGAAGTGTACTAAAAGGGTAAATAAACAAATTGGGAAAATCTACAAAAAAAAAAAATTTTCAAAGTGTCCGGTTTGGCATGGAATGCCCCATATATTTATGATCAGTGCTCGATTCTAAGACATTCTAGCGATGTCCGTCCGTCTGTAGTTAACACGATGCAGTCCAAAATAAAAGAGCTAGACTCCCGTCATTTGGCACGAATATGTATTATGTTTCTAGGCAGGTTAAGTTCGTAAATGAACAAAATCGGACGAGGGGGAAAAAGTTCCCCCTTGGGGAACTAAACCAACCTCTGAAAAATACAATTTTTTTACATGATTTTTTGTGTTTTTGTTTAACAATGCAACATTTTTATACCAGAAGAACTTCAAAGTTCTGCATTTGGACCCAAAAAATCAGAAAATATCGTTTTTTTTGGTCCGCCACCCAACCCCCCCCCCCCCCTTTAATGGGCGTTGAATATTTTTTTTTTTTTAAATATTGATAAACTTGTATTTCTTTACCGCAAAAAGCATAAGAATGAAATTTTAAATACGTATTTGAGAGAAAATTTGCCCCCCCCCCCCCAAAAAAAAAAAGAAGAAAACGCCCCTGCATTTTTTTTATTTTTTTGCATGTTGGAGGGTATAAAAGATTCGGCACGACCGAATTTAACACTCTCACTTGTTTTTTTATAAATTTTTTTTTACCAATTTTTATGATTTTTTGTTAAAATTACAAAAAAAAAAAATTTAAATCATATTTCCTAAAGTATTTTTGCCTCCTTAACACAAATCTGACGTAAGAAAATTTGTATCAAATCGCCTTCTCGAGAAATAGGAATTTTCAAATTTTTATGGACCAAGCCAAATTTTGTATACCCTACACTACTCTGTGGTACAGGGTATAATGACTTTGTGCTGATGATCCTATATATTGATCCTAGACCCACTTTCAAAAATCAAATCTACTTATATTCAGACCATTTTTGGAATGAATACACACAAAAAATAATTGCCTAAAAAATTTCAATTAAATCTATTGATCAAAAAAATTTAAATAAGTCAATTATTGTGTTGATCAACATTTTTGTTATTTTCTTTAACTATCAAATTACAAATTTTCAACATACCAGATTTTTTTTCGCTTCAATTTATTTGAATACATTAATTCAAAAATATACTTTATACTACGGTTTTACTTTTTTTTTATTGTCGGCAACATATTGGAAAGCAAAAAATATGAATTTCTTCATAATTTTTCCATAAGTGTGAAATTCATTTGTTAAATCAATCATTATTTTAATTGACTTTAAATAAAAAATCAATCAAATTTTTTATCAAAATCGAAAAAATGATTAATTGAAATAAAAATCAATTAATCACCTACAATTTGATGATTGATATAACAATTTTCTTTATCGGAGGAGTTTCAATTAAAAAATTTATTGAATCCGCGTTTTTGTTGATTGACTTTCGTTTTCAATTCTTTCTGTGTACCAATATAAAAATTTCGTCCGGTATTCAGTAAAAGCGGGTTATTTGCAACAAAAAGAAGCCCATTTCACTTAAATTTGGTATGTGTGTGTTTTTACGCTTATTTAAGATTTGCCAAAAGAATGATCCAATCCGGTCCATGTTTGAATTTGGGACCCATTTTCCGAACAACACTGATGTAGGGTGTAATATGGTCTGTCTTGACCGACATAATTTCTTACTTGTTAAGTCAGGTATAATGCTCAATGGTGCATCCTAGGGTGGGGTCTTCAGACTAACCCCTAATAATTTTTACCTCTAAACATTTTTTTTCAAGCAAACTAACACATTCTCCAATTCCTAAGGGGGCTAATATATAAAATGGCATTTTTTTAACTTTTCTCCAACCAATCTTCAATCTAACTGCCCTCATATTAATTTATTAATCCGAACTTTTTCTCAGCACACACCGTCGACGCCCCTTTTGTGGGCGTGTATGCATGAAATGGCTTCCGCAGAATCCCCCCGCTCAAAAAGCCCCTGACAATTTTTTTTTAACTTTTTTTACATTTTACAGGGTGTAAAAGATTCGGCACGGCCGGATTTAACACTTTCACTTGTTTTATTAATTTAAGTATAATTAAAATATCTATTTGTATTTAATTGCATACTTTATTTATTTTTTACAGTGCAAAGAAAGAACAGAAAAGCTATTGACATACTTTGAGGTGTGAATTTTTTTAATTATGAAGTGTTGCACACTTTAGGGCTTAAACATAAATGAATTTAACATACCACGTTAAATAATTTCCTGTTAAATAATGATTATAATTTAAATTGCGCTAAGTTCATGGCATACTTTAAGAAAAAAATAATCAAAATTTTGGAAGCAAAACTTTTCTTATACCCTCCAACGAAAGTTTATGTTGAACTGCATCGTGTTGTCCACAAGCGGACGGACATTCATAGAATGTTTTTTAATCGATTATGGATCAACGATATAATTTATGGGATCCTATAACGATATTTCGATGCGTAACACACGGAATGACAAAGTAAATATACCCGCATACTGTGGTTGGAGTGCATAAAAACATAGCACACTTTAAGGAGTTTAAAAATTATAGCATATTTGAATCATTTTTAAATTAACAAAAAAAAAAAATGATTTAAAAAACAAAAACTAAATAAAAGTTGTAAATTTTATCTTATTTGAATAAATTTTAGTTTGTTTTCGTTAGTAAGAGTTTTATTAAGTTTATATCTCTGAATATTTAATAGCATATATTTGGGCATAACTTAAATACAGACTACTTTGCATGCTTCTGAGCAAAAATTTAATGAACTTTGTTTGCATAAATTTTTAGCAGTTTTTTTTACTATTTTTAGATTATGTAGTATACTTTAGGATGCATAATTTGAAGCATATTTAAGGGAAGTTCAAGTCAATACTTTAAGAATTATTTATTTGAAAAAAAGCTCGTGCGAATTTTATGTTATTTAAAATTATTAAGGTTTTTGTCAGAAACTGATATTACTTTGAATATCTGATTTTAATTGCATATATTTGGGCATAATTTAAGTACAGACTAATTTACATACTTTTGTGCAAAAATTTCATAAACTTTGTTTTACATAATTTTTTGAATATTTTACCAAAAATATGTTAATTTGTTAATACAGTTACTTTAAAAAAATTCTCGTACTCTGTTATCTTAACAAAAGAGTCACAAAACAAGTAAGAAAATGTAAGTCGGTCAAGACGGATTATATAATACCCTGCATTAGTGTTTTCCGGAAAATGGGTCCCAAATTCAAACATGGACCGATTGGGTCTATATTTTGTCCAATCTTAAATAAGTATAGAAAATACTCATAAACCAAATTATAGTAAACAAGTAAAAAAGTTAAATTCGGCCTTGCCGAATGTAGTGAGTGATACCCTCCACAATTTCAAAAACATTATTGCAAAAAAAACTTTAATTAAAAGGAAATCACTTTTGAAAAAAATTTTTTTTTTTTTTTAAATTTTCGCGAAAAAAAATGTTGGTAAAAAAAATCCGCGAGTTTTTTCTTTTTTTGTCAAAAAATATGTTCGTACGTGTTTAAATACCATTTGGTGTTTAATTATGTTCACATATGTCAACCAGAAGCCGAATTAAAGCATTTTGTATTTTTAGGTTATGTTGAATGTACTGAAATTTTTGAGGTGTACTTACATTTTCGCTCATAACTTTTGAACCGCTGAACCGATATCACTCAAATGCAATACCAAACTTCTCGGGAGAACTTCCAATAAATATTTTAAGTTTCAGTCATCTCTGTGCAATATTTTGTCCGTGATAGCATTTTCCACAGACAGACAGACGGACATCGCTAGAATGTCTTAAAATCGATCGGGCATCATGAATATATATACTTTATGGGGTCCCAGACCGATATTTCGATGAGTTACAAACGGAATGACAAACTCTATCACTAAGTGGAAGGTATAAAAAGGCTTCTACACTCGAAAAAAACCTTGTAAAATGACAAGAGAAACTTGTAACTTTTATTTTTTGCTACCTCCTATTTGACAAGAATTTGTACAAATAATTTTGTAATTTTACAAGCTTTTTACCAATGAAATTGTAAATTTACAATTTTTTGACGCGATGGAACTTACAAGGAGGTCTCGTGACTTTGACAGAATTTTATTCATTACGGCTATGAAAACGGACATTGATTCTATGAAAAAAATCATTAGAAGTCAGCCAATGATGCCCTTCAAAGAATCTATAAAACAAATTCATAGAAACCAGAAACCTATAAAAAAGTTCATAGGCTATAAAAAAAAATATTATTCAATTCTATTTTTATTTATTTTATTATTTCAATTTTATTTATTTTTTTATTTTCTTATTATTTTATTTATTTACAATTTTCTATTTTTAAAAATTTATATGTTTTATAACTTATCCCCACCGAGATTCGAACACGGAACCAGTTGTTCGTGAAGCTTAGTCTCTAGCCACTTAGCTAAAGTATATAAACAAATAATAACACTTAAAATCCATTTTGTATAGTATTCTGCTTTAACATATTGAGTGTAAGTCAGTGTGAGTGTTAGTTGGCGAGATTTTCCACCTTTAGTGGCGCTGATATCTAAGGCATCGACAAAAACCACTTCAGCCGGTAGGTCTTGGGTTCGAGGCCCGGTCAGGGCAGCAATTTTTTTTTTAATGTTTTTTTTTTTTTATTTTTTTTATATATTTTTTCATCTAATTTAATTATTGTAACATTATTTTAAATACTGTAACATTATTTTAATTATTAAAAAAAATAAAAAGGCATATTAATGACATTTTCTTCTATGAATGACATTCATTAATTCTATGAATTTTTTCTATGAATTTAATAAAATCTATGAATAAAATTCTATGAAATATTTTACAATACTAATGAATATTCATTCAGCCAATGTATTGTTTCATAGATTCTATGAATTTGGTTTTAGGAAATTTGTTCATAGATATTATGAATAGTGTCCGACCGAATATTCGGCTTCGGCCAAAAAGCACTATTCGGCCACTATTCGGCTTCGGCCACAATTTTGACCGAATAGGCCGAATACCGAATAATTGTATAATATATGTGCTAACGTGTTGAAAAACACACTAAACTAACTTTGAATCACATTAGTAAGCCACAAAAACATTTTACTAAGTGTTTTTGCAACCAAAAACATTTTTTACATTCAAAAAAAATTTTCGGTCGAAAAAAATTTACACTCTAAAATATAGTTTTTTACAAAAATCTCCAAAAAAAATGTTTGCTTAAAAAAATATCATTCTAGACAACATTCTCATGCATTTGAGTATTCCGCCGAGTCGAGTTTTATTTTTTTTTCTTGTTTTTATTACATAAATATTTTTTTTTAACATTCGGCTTCGGCTTCGGTTTGGCCGAATATTGAAAATTTGGCCGTATATTCGGCTTCGGTCAAAAAAAGTGTATTCGGTCGGACACTAATAATATTGGTGCTAACGTGTTGAAAAACACACTAAACTTACTTTGAATCACATTAGTAAGCCACAAAAACATTTTACTAACAAGGGAAGAATCTCAACCCTTATGAACCGATTTGCCTGAAACTTAAAATATATATCAAAGAGACAATTCTAAGGTTGGGGTGTCTCGGCTTATCGGCCATATCGGGGATTTAGGGGTTCAAAACATGGGTCAAAAATGACAAAAAAAACGTTTTTTGGATTTTTCAGCCATTTCTTTTTAAGAACCTATATGATATTTTCATATGAGAAGAAAGGTTTTTTTAATGCCTATCCAATGGTGGCATAACCTTGTAAAAATTCGGCTTCTTTAAATATTTTTTTCAGGAAAATGTGTAAATTTTGGGTGGTAATTATGTGAAGACATAGACCTTCGATATCCATATGGATAAGAAATAATCTTTATTAAATTTAAGTCGACCCGTATTTTTGCCCTAGACGATATTCCTGTTAGTTCGGAAGTAATCAAAATTTTCCCGAAGGTCCACATGGTTCCATACGGGGACAACGAAATTTTTAAACACCGATATGGCGGATAAGCCGATGTTTTTGCAACTAAAAACATTTTTTACATTCAAAAAAATGTTCGGTCGAAAAAAATTTACACTCTAAAATATATTTTTTTACAAAAATGTCCAAAAAAAATTTTTTGCTTAAAAAAATATCATTCTAGACCAGCGGTTACCAACCTATGGTACGCGTACCACTAGGGGGTACGCGAAACTGTCCGCAGGGGTACGCAAAATTTTAGTAATAGATTAACCTTTCAATGCTGGTTCCGCATCTGGCTTCCAACTTTTTCCATAACGTCATTCACAAAAAAACGTATTTTTGTGCAATTTAGAGAGCACTTTTTGCGATATTTTTTTATGATATTTTGATATCCGACCACTTGTTTTCAATTAATCTTTCGATGCTGATTCCGAATATGGTTCACAAATTTTTCTGTGATGTCAGGTTTTTGAGAAAATGTATGTCAAAGTTCTCAAAAAACGTGTTGTTGGGCATTTTTGAGACGGGTTGTGAATAACTAACGATCGGAGAGCGTTCGGGACTTCAGCATGAATGTTCCTCGGTTCAAGGCCAACAATATTGCTCTTGGAACTCTTTTTCATAAAGGCAATATTTATCGAGATATACCCAAAAAGCTATTTTCGCGTTGTCAACTCCCGGAAAGTACTTTTTTGAAAAATATCCGAAGATAATGGTCGTAGAGCCTCGAGTCCAAAGGCGAACTTTTAGTGTGGACCTTGACCTATCTTTTTTGTTCCGGGTCCCGAGATTTTTCACCCATTATTTTCGGAGTTACGAGGGTTCAACGCGATTTTAAACAGGGTTTTTCGGATAACTCGAAAACTAACAATAAAATGGAAATTTTGTTAAGCTCCAAAATGAAATTTCAGTGTATATACGAGGGTGTTTCATTCGAAAAGTAACGGAATTATCGATCTGCACTCGTATTAAAAAAAAAACATACATTTAAAACAAATTGAAAACATTATGGCCCTTACCACAAGAAAACAAAAAGTCTATTTTAACAAAAGTTTTATTTTAAATTTCAAAATTTCAATACATTTTTTGAAAGTCGATTTCAAAAACAAAAACAATTTGTGTGGTAATAAAATTAAAAGCTCATTTTAAATTTATTTTATTTTCTTGTGGTAAGTCTGTATATTTCCGCCCCCCTGTGATGGGTTTTGGAAATTTTTTAAGAGTTCAAAAAACGTTCGTTGTTTTAATTTTTGATGTAGGTAGAATCGACTGGTGAAATCAGATTTGCAATATTTTTTGCAGTTTTTTCTCTGCAGAAAAATCAGCATCAGATGCATTGAACCACCTCATGGAGCAAACATTTTTCCAAGAAAAATAACACCGTTGTTTTGATTTCCCCTTAATCCTACAAAAAAGTTAATACCCGCAGATCAAAAATTTCAAAATTAACTTTAATTTTTATATGTGAAAAAACTCGTTAGGGGGTACGCGGCTAATAAAATAGGAAATTAGGGGTACGCGAGCCAAAAAGGTTGGTAACCGCTGTTCTAGACAACATTCTCATGCATTTGAGTATCCCGCCGAGTCGAGTTTTATTTTTTTCTTGTTTTTTATTTTTTTTTAATATTCGGCTTCGGTTTGGCCGAATAGTGAAAATTTTGCCGAATATTCGGCTTCGGCCAAAAAAGGTGTATTCGGCCAAAAAAGGTGTATTATGAAAAATTACTCTTTCAGTGTGGTCCGATTCCTTTAAAATTTGGAGTGGTAATTTATAATAAAAAACACGTTTAACTGCCAATTTCGAAAGGATATCTGTTATAAAACCGTTATTTAAGTCATTTGAGCCCAAATTAAAGTGGACCTTTATATGGGGGTTAGGTCTAAATATGGACCGATATTATTCAATTTCAATATCCTTCGTCCTTGAACCATGAGAGGCTTAAGTATTAAATTTTAAGTCAATTGTTAGAAAATTGCAACCTGTACCGGGTTTACACCGTTCGCATGGAACTACAGTCGGGTGGATGGACGGACATCGCTAAATCAACTCAAAAAGTGATTCTTATAGTGCAGTTACACTGATCTTCTAAGCTAGCTTAAAGTAGATTGTGTCTCCAATCCAGTTTCAATCTATTAGATTGCCCATACAAATTTAGTTTTTTCAATCTAGTAGTTTAATCGACTCTGCATTTATATTATTTTCATTTTCCAACACTGAAAAACACCGACACAAAGCCTGCCGTTTTGATGAAGCCGCTAAGTATGTTTATGCCGCCGTCATTGTTTTTTGTAAACGCTGTCACTGTGCTTGTTAATCATACGACGACTAATTACCGTCGCTGTCTTTTAAGACACATTCCTCTTCTTTAGTTTAAGGACGTAATTTTCTACCAATTAGTTCATCTTCTTACATCTGATGAACTTTTTTCCACTATTTTAGTAAAATTTTTATAACTTGGGGATTTTTTTTTTTTTTTAACCTAAAATGGCGATGTCTCGAAAACTTAGATCAAAATGGGGGCCATTTTTAGTTCTTTGGATCTCCATAGTATCGCCGGTCCTCTTTACACTTGTGGACCCCAATGGCTCCTAACTTTGGATTTAAAAAAGTTGGCATTCCCTAAAATTTTTTAAATGCTCGTATCTCGGTAAATATTACCAACACAACAAAAAGCAACTAAAATGCGCTTAAATTTAAGAAACATATTTATTAAAATATTTATAATAATTTTGCCATATAACTAAATGGCGGTTGCCCATTTAAAAGCCATTTAGCATTAATAGCATATTTTAAAGCTTCAAAATTAATTAATATTTGTAGCATATTATTAAGCTTTTAAATAAATCAATTTTCATACAGTTTAAGGGGATAATTAAAAAGCAATTCGTTTAAACAGTTTAAACAAAAATCGGATTAGAGAGGCTTTTTAAATAAAAAAAAAGTTTTTTAATTTATGTATGAAATAACAAATTTATAGAATATTTTAAGGCTTAACAGTGTACATTTTCGATAGCATACATTTAGAGTATAAAAAAAATAAATGAAATTACTGCATAAATTATTAATGGTTAGAAAATGGATGATAAAAATTTTTGTAACATCATTTTAAAAGTATTTTATTATGGAAATAAAATCTGCAAATGTTTTTTATACATTTGTTTTAAAATGATTAAATATGCAAAATTTTATGAAAGTAAAGAACACATTTTAAGAAAATAAATTAAAAGATTTTTTTTTTTAAATTCATTAAAATGCTAAATGTTTTAGCATTTTAATTAACAAAATTTGTTTTAGCAACAAAAACAAAAAAAAAAAACACCACAAGTTTAAATTATTGCAATAATTTATTTTGTGTAGCATATTTTAAGGATTTTACAGTTTATTCTGTTTCAAATAACCAACACACTTTTTAGTATAATTAAAAATCAATTAATTTCAAATAAGATTAGAAACATTAAACACTGATATTATTTTCTCATTAAAATTAAAACCATTTTCTTTAACAAGTTAAGGATTTTGAAAAAAATAATGTGTCAAATACAAACAAAAAGTGTAACAGAAAGGATTTTCCAGCCTTAGCAAACAAAAAAAGTAAAAAAAAGTCTCGGAAAATCTAACAAGAAAACTTTTTCCTTTAAATACACTTAGAGGTATTTTAATAGGGAAACAATAAGTAGTTCTGAGACTTTTTTTTATAGGAAAAACGTCTCAATATCTGAGACATTTTCTAAAGAAAAAAATTTCTCAGAAACTGAGACTCAGAATCTGAGACTCAGAATTTGCGACATTTTCTATTGAAAAAATGTCTCAGAATCTGAGACTTTTTCTATCAGAAAAATGTCTCAGAATCTGAGACTTTTTATGGTAAAAATTACTCAGAATTTGATACTTTTTCTTTAGGAAAAACGTCTGACAATATGAGATCTATAGCTAAAATGTCTTACAATCTAAGACTTTTTCTATAGCTGTCTTAAAATCTGACACTTTTTCTATAGGAAAAATGTCTCAGAATCTGAGACTTTTTCTATAGGAAAAATGTCTCAGAATCTGAGACTTTTTCTATAGGAAAAATGTCTCAGAATCTGAGACTGAGGAAAAATGTCTCAGAATCTGAGACTTTTTTTTATAGGAAAAATGTCTCAGAATCTGAGACTTTTTTTTATAGGAAAAATGTCTCAGAATCTGAGACTTTTTTTTATAGGAAAAATGTCTCAGAATCTGAGACTTTTTTTTATAGGAAAAATGTCTCAGAATCTGAGACTTTTTTTTATAGGAAAAATGTCTCAGAATCTGAGACTTTTTTTTATAGGAAAAATGTCTCAGAATCTGAGACTTTTTTTTATAGGAAAAATGTCTCAGAATCTGAGACTTTTTTTTATAGGAAAAATGTCTCAGAATCTGAGACTTTTTTTTATAGGAAAAATGTCTCAGAATCTGAGACTTTTTTTTATAGGAAAAATGTCTCAGAATCTGAGACTTTTTTTTATAGGAAAAATGTCTCAGAATCTGAGACTTTTTTTTATAGGAAAAATGTCTCAGAATCTGAGACTTTTTTTTATAGGAAAAATGTCTCAGAATCTGAGACTTTTTTTTATAGGAAAAATGTCTCAGAATCTGAGACTTTTTTTTATAGGAAAAATGTCTCAGAATCTGAGACTTTTTTTTATAGGAAAAATGTCTCAGAATCTGAGACTTTTTTTTATAGGAAAAATGTCTCAGAATCTGAGACTTTTTTTTGTAGGAAAAATGTCTCGGAATCTGAGACTTTTTCTATAGGAAAAATGTCTCAGAATCTGAGACTTTTTCTATAGGAAAAATGTCTCAGAATCTGAGACTTTTTCTATAGGAAAAATGTCTCAGAATCTGAGACTTTTTCTATAGGAAAAATGTCTCAGAATCTGAGACTTTTTCTATAGGAAAAATGTCTCAGAATCTGAGACTTTTTCTATAGGAAAAATGTCTCAGAATCTGAGACTTTTTCTATAGGAAAAATGTCTCAGAATCTGAGACTTTTTCTATAGGAAAAATGTCTCAGAATCTGAGACTTTTTCTATAGGAAAAATGTCTCAGAATCTGAGACTTTTTCTATAGGAAAAATGTCTCAGAATCTGAGACTTTTTCTATAGGAAAAATGTCTCAGAATCTGAGACTTTTTCTATAGGAAAAATGTCTCAGAATCTGAGACTTTTTCTATAGGAAAAATGTCTCAGAATCTGAGACTTTTTCTATAGGAAAAATGTCTCAGAATCTGAGACTTTTTCTATAGGAAAAATGTCTCAGAATCTGAGACTTTTTCTATAGGAAAAATGTCTCAGAATCTGAGACTTTTTCTATAGGAAAAATGTCTCAGAATCTGAGACTTTTTCTATAGGAAAAATGTCTCAGAATCTGAAACTTTTTCTATAGGAAAAATGTCTCAGAATCTGAGACTTTTTCTATAGGAAAAATGTCTCAGAATCTGAGACTTTTTCTATAGGAAAAATGTCTCAGAATCTGAGACTTTTTCTATAGGAAAAATGTCTCAGAATCTGAGACTTTTTCTATAGGAAAAATGTCTCAGAATCTGAGACTTTTTCTATAGGAAAAATGTCTCAGAATCTGAGACTTTTTCTATAGGAAAAATGTCTCAGAATCTGAGACTTTTTCTATAGGAAAAATGTCTCAGAATCTGAGACTTTTTCTATAGGAAAAATGTCTCAGAATCTGAGACTTTTTCTATAGGAAAAATGTCTCAGAATCTGAGACTTTTTCTATAGGAAAAATGTCTCAGAATCTGAGACTTTTTCTATAGGAAAAATGTCTCAGAATCTGAGACTTTTTCTATAGGAAAAATGTCTCAGAATCTGAGACTTTTTCTATAGGAAAAATGTCTCAGAATCTGAGACTTTTTCTATAGGAAAAATGTCTCAGAATCTGAGACTTTTTCTATAGGAAAAATGTCTCAGAATCTGAGACTTTTTCTATAGGAAAAATGTCTCAGAATCTGAGACTTTTTCTATAGGAAAAATGTCTCAGAATCTGAGACTTTTTCTATAGGAAAAATGTCTCAGAATCTGAGACTTTTTCTATAGGAAAAATGTCTCAGAATCTGAGACTTTTTCTATAGGAAAAATGTCTCAGAATCTGAGACTTTTTCTATAGGAAAAATGTCTCAGAATCTGAGACTTTTTCTATAGGAAAAATGTCTCAGAATCTGAGACTTTTTCTATAGGAAAAATGTCTCAGAATCTGAGACTTTTTCTATAGGTAAAATGACTCAGATTCTGAGACTTTTTCTATAGGAGAAATGTCTCAGAATCTGAGACATTTTCTATAGAAAAAATGTCTCAGAATCTGAGACTTTTTCTATAGGAAAAATGTCTCAGAATCTGAGACTTTTTCTATAGGAAAAATGTCTCAGAATCTGAGACTTTTTCTATAGGAAAAATGTCTCAGAATCTGAGACTTTTTCTATAGGAAAAATGTCTCAGAATCTGAGACTTTTTCTATAGGAAAAATGTCTCAGAATCTGAGACTTTTTCTATAGGAAAAATGTCTCAGAATCTGAGACTTTTTCTATAGGAAAAATGTCTCAGAATCTGAGACTTTTTCTATAGGAAAAATGTCTCAGAATCTGAGACTTTTTCTATAGGAAAAATGTCTCAGAATCTGAGACTTTTTCTATAGGAAAAATGTCTCAGAATCTGAGACTTTTTCTAGTCTCGATTCTGAGACATTTTTTCCATAGAAAAGGTCTCAGATTCCTAAACATTTTTCTATGGAGAAAGACATTTTCTATTGAAAAAGTCTCAGATTCTGAGACATTTTTCTATAGAAAAAATGTCTCAGTATTTGATAATTTTTATTTAGAAAAAACGTTTCAGACTCTGAGAATTTTTGTGTAGAAAAAATGTCTCAGAATATGAGAATTTTTCAATAGAAAAAATCTGAGAATTTTTCTATAGCAAAAATCTGAGAATTTTTCTATAGAAAAAATCTGAGAATTTTTCTATAGAAAAAATCTGAGAATTTTTCTATAGAAAAAATCTGAGAATTTTTCTATAGAAAAAATCTGAGAATTTTTCTATAGAAAAAATCTTAGAATTTTTCTATAGAAAAAATCTTAGAATTTTTCTATAGAAAAAATCTTAGAATTTTCTACAGAAAAAATCTGAGAATTTTTCTATAGAAAAAATCTGAGAATTTTTCTATAGAAAAAATCTGAGAATTTTTCTATAGAAAAATCTGAGAATTTTTCTATAGAAAAAATCTGAGAATTTTTCTATAGAAAAAATCTGAGAATTTTTCTATAAAAAAATCTGAGAATTTTTCTATAGAAAATATCTGATAATTTTTCTATAGAAAAAATCTGATAATTTTTCTATAGAAAAAATCTGAGAATTTTTCTATAGAAAAAATCTGAGAATTTTTCTATAGAAAATATCTGAGAATTTTTCTATAGAAAAAATCTGAGAATTTTTCTATAGAAAAAAACGTTACCGAATCTGAGAGTTTTTCAAAAGATAAAATATCTCAGAATTTCTTTAGAAAAATTCTCATATTCTGAGACATTATTTTTATATAAAAAGAAAAATGTCTCAGAATCTGAGAATTTTTCTATAGAAAAAATGTCTCAGAATCTGAGAACTTTTCTAAAAAAAATTGTTCAGAACCTGCGAATTTTTCTATAGAAAAATGTCTCAGAATCTGAAAATTTTTCTATAGAAAAAATGTCTTATGAATGTGAGAAAATTCTCCCATAATTTATCTGTAGAAAAATATTTAGAGTCGGAAACATTTTCTCTGTTGTCTATTGATTTATTTCGTCGATTGCCAGACAAATTGTGGCTCGGAAGATCATAAAATAAGACAACAATTAAGTGTTTAATGCATTTTGGAAAGTAATAATAAAATGTTTGCTATTTCCAAAGATTAATTGAACCATAACTAAAAGTTTGTAATTTAGATCTGGTTCGAAGGACCATACAATATTCAAAATAATACATTTAGTTACTGTTTTGATATATTTTAAAATTTTTATACCCTCCACTTAGTGATAGAGGGTATATATAAGTTTGTCATCCCGTTTGTAACTCATCGAAATATTGGTCTAGGATCCCATAAAGTATATATATTCATGATCCTCGATCGATTTTAAGACATTCTAGCGATGTCCGTCTGTCTGTCTGTGTCTGTGGAAAATGCTATCGCGGACAAAATATTGCACAGAGATGACTGAAACTTAACATATTTATTGGAAGTTCTCCCGAGAAGTTTGGTATTGCATTTGAGCGATATCGGTTCAGCGGTTCAAAAGTTATGAACGAAAATGTAAGCACACCTCAAAAATTTCAGTACATTCAACATAACCTAAAAATATAAAATGCTTTAATTCGGCTTCTGGTTGACATATGTGAACATAATTGAACACAAATGGTATTTAAACAAGTACGAACATATTTTGTGACAAAAATAGAAAAAAATCGCGGATTTTTTTTTTACCAAATTTTTTTTCGCGGAATTTTTTTTTTTCAAAAGTCATTTCCTTTTAAATAAAGTTTTTGCAATAATCTTTTTGAAATTGTGGAGGGTATCACTACATTCGGCAAGGCCGAATTTAACTTTTTTACTTGTTTTATTATAATTTTTTTTTTTTCAGATGTGGATCGAAGAACATAATATAAGACCACAATAAAGTGCTTAAATGTGTTTTGGGAAGTTATAATACAATTTTTAAATTTTTAATGAACCATAACAACAAGAACTGTGTAATTGATTTAGATTCGTAGGACCACAACCGGAACGGTTCGAAGGGCCACAACAGGTATTCTTCGAAGGACCACAACTGGTACAGTTCGAAGGACCATAATTAATACGGTCCGGTTCGAAGTACCATAATAAGCACAGACTATTTTAAATTTATTCAAATAACGCGTAATGTTTAAAACTTCAAGAATAAACCCTACAAATAAATCTCGTTAAATTGCATTAATTAAACAAGACATTTAGAAAAAAAATATATATAAAAAAGTTATACACATACATACAAAAAAAATATATTTAATAAAGAAAACTTACGTCTTATGCCCCAATCCATCATTTTTACAAATAACAAACAGTATTTAGAAGAAACCGGGCACTAAAGAACATAAAACGTGAAAATAAACTGTATATTTGCTTCGTATATATAATTTTTCTTCTTTGGAAAAATAAAAAAAAAAAACGTTTATAATGTTAAACGTTTACATTAGTTAGAATCATATTTTTTTTTCTTTCTTCGGTACTTAAATAATGATAAAAAGAAAACACTTTTGACATCATGTTGAAGATGAAGGAACAAGAGCAGCAGCATCAATTTTATTTAAATTATTATTAGTCATAGTAGTGCCACAATAACAGCCGCAGCAGCAAAAGTGGCAGCATTGGTAACGTTGGGGTCGCCGTAAGTAGTTTTAGATGGTTGAAGCAAGTTTGAAAATATTTTGAATTTAAAAACATTTTTTTAAAAATTCATAATAATATTGAAATACAGACAACGAATGCACAATGCAACACAAAAGCACTACAAAAAAAAACACTTGTAATTTTTTTTTTTCAGTTTCTTAAAGAATTATTAAAACAGTTGAAAAACACAGCACTTGAAGTTTTTTTATTTAAGATTAACCAAAGACATAAAAAGCAGCAAAAAAGAAATTAATTTTAAAGATTCATTTATTTTTAATGTATTTTTTGGAAATTTCTAGGAAATTTGAAAACGATTTATAGAATTTTGAGTTCAAAAATTTTTTTGTTAATTTTTTTTTTTTTGTTAATTTTTTTTTTTTTTTTTTATTTATTTTTTTATTTTTTTTTTTTTTTATAAAAAATATTTTTATTTAAAATTTTTTCTTTAAATTTTTATTCCGGTGTTTTTTTTAAACATTTTTATGTTCATTTATTTTTTTGTTGAAATTTCCCCAAATTCCATAATTTTGTTTGTTGTTATATGGAGCACAATTAAAACATAACTGAAGACAAATTTGAATTTTGTTTATGAGGGAGAATATACAAGAAAAAACATAATACACCGAGTTCTGATTACGATTAAAACGTAAAAAACACGAAACCCGAACACACGACCATTATTATAAAGCAAGACTATACAAAAAAAAAACACCGAATGCCGTTTTTACTACTACAACACCATGGCAAATTTGATTTAAAAAAATGTTCAGTGTGAAAATTAAAAAAAAAAAAATAAAAATGGTCCTTCGAACCGAACCGTAGCTCTGGTTTGAAGGATCACATTGGATTTGATTTATTTTACTTTTCAAAAATTTGTAGTTCCCTAAATAAGAAATGTTTATCATTTTTAGATCTGGCTCGAAAGACCATAAATCCTAAATATTTGACTCGAAGGACCATAACTAAAAATATTATTTTTATCCTTTAGTGATAGAGGTTATATACTAATATGAGTTTGTCATTACTAGGGATGAGATTTTCATGCACTAAAAAATCGAAAATATGCGCTTAAAATATGCGCTAAAAAACTAAAAAAATGCACTAAAAAACCTAAAAAATATGCACTAAAAAATAAAATGCGTACAATAAAAATCTTGTTTTCATAGAAAAAACTTCTTAAAAAGCAAAAAGTAACGCCGGGTTTAAATAGTAACATTGAAAACTTTATAAAAGCAAGATTTTTTTTTAAAACTTAACAAAAAACCTATAAAAAAAATTTAAAGAAAAAAAAATATTTTTCTTATTTCCAAAATAAATTTTTAAAATTTAAAATAGTTTTTGAAACAAATAAATTTCAATTTGTGTTTTTGCTTATTTATGCCAAAATATGCAAAAATATGCACTTAAAAGTTGGAAATATGCACAAAATATGCATTTAAAACAACACTCACAATAATAACTCTGTTAAATACAGAAAAACTTTGCTAATTTCATCCAGCTGACAACATTTCTTGGTAATTTTACTAAAAAACTCTGTAAAATGATTTTGACAAAAAAAACTGTTAATTTACAGAGTTTATAGTAAAATATTTGTTAAATATGAAAGCTTTTTGACAGATTTAACTCTGTAATTTTACTTTAAAACTCTCTAAAATGATTTGGACAAAAAAACTGTTAATTTACAGAGTTTCTAGTAAAATATTGGTTAAATACACCACCATTTAGCAAAGAAAACTATGTAAATTTTCATATATTTGTAAAATGCATATGATGCAAAAAAAAATTAATAGAAAAAAGTAGAAAAGTTAAATTCGACTTGGCCGAATCTATGAATACCCTCCACAATGCCCATTTTAAGTGATAGTAAATTTTCTAACGTGAAAAAAATAACAGTTTTGATTAGAAATATTTAATTTTGTGTAAAAAATTTTTTTTAGTAAGTTTTGAAAAAAAAAAAAAAATAATAATTTACTAATTTTTTTTTTGAGTGTAAAATTTTTTTTCAATGTAAAATTTTTTTCGACTGTATTTTTTTTTTTTGTTTTGGTTAAAAAATATTTTTGAGTGACAAAAATACGTTGTAAAATATTTTTGTGACTTAACAATGTTTTTAAAACAGGTTTAACGGGTTTTCAACACCTGAATTTAAGGTGAAGCTAATCTGAAATTCACGGTTTTGCTAATAACTTTTGGACCACTGGACCGATTTGGGTGAAATTCAACACGAACTTGGCTGGAGGAACGAAAAATATATATGCCAAGCTTCAGCATCCTCAGAATTGCTTTTCGAAAGTTATAGTGCTTTTTAACTCACAAATTCCCGAAAAACCCTAGCCGAAATTCAGTCTTTTGCACATAACTTTTGAACCACTGGACCGATTTCGCTGGATTGCAATACCAACCTGACCAGGTAAATGCCCAACATATATGCCAAACTTCAGGAGCCTCCGTAAAGTCTTTCAAAATTTAGCGTGTTTTCAACAGTCTTAAAATCGATCGAGGATCATGAATATATATACTTTATAGGGTCCTAGACCAATATTTCGAGGTGTTACAAACGGAATGACAAACTTATATATATATACCCTCTATCACTAGAGTGGAGGGTATAAAAACTCTGTAAATTTACAGAGTTTAGGTAAATGCATGTTATCTTGCAAAATTTTTATAAGATTTCTGAAAAGATTTTTTTGATAATTTTTTTTGCTACTTTTTCAAATTTTTCTTAAAAAAAAATATACATATAAAGTTTTGATGTTTGGTAACAAAAACTGTTCAATCAGAAAACTTTTTTGGTTATAAAAAAATACAAAGTATTTTGCTTAAATCTGTATTTTAGCAGAAAACTCTGTTAATTATCTGTAAAATTAAGATTACACTCAAAAAATTATGTAGGTAAATTCCAGTGAATATTCACTTAAAACAAATGAAATTTTATTTAAAAACCATTCCACTGTTTTTTCATTTAAAATAAAAACATATTACAGTCAATTTTAAATATTAATTTAATGACTAACCAAAACATTAAAAAACTAGTGAATATTCAGTTATTTTGTATTGAAAAACAGTAAAACTATAGAAGAAATTTTTTACTGCCGAAATTAAATGTAACAGAAAATTCGTTTTTAATACAGTAAATTATTTTTTTTTAACTACAGAAACAGTAGAAAATAAGAAGTCCTTAATAAAATTAATGATTTTTCTTTTAAAATAACTTTACTGATTACTTTTTAAAATAACCTACAAACAGTTAATGACATAATTTTCTTAGTGTACAAAGTAAAAAGTAATATAACAGAGGACACTTCGTTTTTTTGTCACAACAACATACAAAGTATTTTCTTAAAATCTGTATTTTGACAGGAAACTGCGTCAAATATCTGTTGAATTGAGATTACAGTCATTTTACAGAGTATTTTAAAGAGTTATTATTTTGAGTGTACTATGAGTTTGTCATTACCAGGGACAGGACCTTCATGCACTAAAAAACTATATTTTAGGCGCCTAAAATATGCACTAAAAACTACAAAAAAAATGCACAAATTACAAAAATTGTGCATTTTTGAAAAAAAAAAAATTTAAAAAATTTTTTTTAAAATAATCATTTTTGTCAGACAAGTATTTGACCTCAAAAAAAATTGTGAAGCCTTACTAACAGGCAAATTAATGATGTTTACAAAAAAAAAATAAAAAAAAAAATGGAAAACATAAGGTAAAATTTTATACAAAATATGACCTAAAAATATTCATTTATAGCAAAATACTAGCAAAATATGCAAAAATATGCATTTTCGGTAAAATATGCAAAAGTATGCATTAACTTGATCATTACGTTCCTAACAAGTCGAGGGCTTCATAAAAAAAAACTAAAAAAAGTTAAATTCGGCCTTGCCGAATGATGATGATGAAAAAACAAGTGAGTGTTAAATTCGGCTGCGCGAATCTTTTATACCCTTCAAAACGAAAAAAAATAAATAAAAAAATCCAGGGGCGTTTTTTTGGCGGGGGGAGGGGGTCGTTTGTTGGAAGACGTTGGGGGACACCTTTTCCCCTTGCCATAGGTTTTATAAAATGGATTTATTATGATTCTTGCAATTACTTAATCCAATTAATCATTATTAAAATAAAATAAAATACATTTTTTATATCCACGCCCACAAAAGGGGGGCGGGGCAAACTTTATTTTATGTTTTTTTTTTTATCTCCTGGGCCCACATCCAGGATTTTTAACTTCTTTTGACACAAAAATGTTGCATTTGCTTAACAAATGTACAAAAAAAAATCGGTTTTTCTGAGGTTGGTTTAGTTCTCCAAGGGCCAGCCTATGACCATAAGACATATTCGTGCCAAACTTCGGAAGTCTAGCTCTTTTATTTCGGAATGTATCGTGTCCTTTAAGACGGACGGACGTCGCTAGAATGTCTTAGAATCGATTTTTATGGGGTCCTAGACCGATATTTCGATGCGTTACACACGAAAGTACAAAGTGAGTATACCCCCATACTGTCGTTGGAGGGTATAACAAGTAAACAAAGTTAAATCCGACCTTGCCGAATGTATTGATACCCTCCACAATTTCAAAAAGATTATTGCAAAAAACTTTATTTAAAGGAAATTACTTAAAAAAAAAAATTGAAAAAAGTTTCCGCGAAAAAAAATTTTTGTAAAAAAAAATCCGCGATTTTTTTTATTTTTTTGTCAAAAAATATGTTCGTACTTGTTTTAATACCATTTTGTGTTCAATTATGTCCACATATGTCAACAAGCATCTGAATTAAAGCATTTTGTATTTTTAGGTTATGTTGAATGTACCAACATTTTTGAGGTGTCCTTATATTTTCGTTCGTAACTTTTGAACCGCTGAACCGAAATCGCTCAAATGCAATACCAAACTTCTCGGGAGAACTAACAATAAATATGTTAAATTTTATTCATCTCCGTGTAATATTTTGGCAGTGATCACCATTTCCACAGACAGACGGACATCGCTAGAATGTTTTAAAATCGATCACTGATCAATTATATATATGGAGCATTCCATGTCAAATCGGACACTTTGAATAATTTTTTTTTTTAGATTTTCTTAATTTGTTGACATTTTTTAGTACCCTATGAAAACTCCTTCGTGGTAAATTTTCGGATTTTTTTGATGACACGTTCGAAATATATCGAATTTTTAAAAATTGGTAGTTTGTTCCCTTACTCAAACTTCTTTTAATCATAACTTTTTCAAGAATGGTCCAAATTTCAAATTATTTTTTTTTTAAATTTTTGTTTTTTTACGTACTTTTAAAAAAAAAATCCAAAAAATTCTTAAAAGCGCTCTAGTATGCGATTTTTAAGTTTTAAAATTTAAATCTCATTTTTGAAAATGTTTGCACTCTTCGATTTTTTTGAAATTTTTTGTGTAAAACTTCTATCGATTCAACAAATTTTTTGCCCAGGAGGATTTTTCCAATCATAAAATCATTTCTACTGCTCCAATGGTGCGTCATAGTGGGATCATTCCCAAGACCGACCCCCATTAATTTTAACGTCTAAATATTTCTTCGGAACAAACTAATATCCTATCTCCAATTACTAAGGGGGCTCCCGCACAAAATTACATTTTTTAGAATTTGCTCCAACCGCTCTAACTGCCGTAAGAGTGACCTTAGAGCAATCAAATATATGACCGACCCACAATATTTTTTAAGTCTAAACATTTTCTCTTAACACACCTACCCTCTATCTTTAACTAATAAGGCGGTCCCAATACATTTATTTTTATTTTTTGTAAAATTGTTTTATTTAATCAGCTTCTACCGGTCCATAGTGCATCCGAGAGGTGTCATTAGTGAGACCGACCCCCATTTATTTTTACTCTCCAACATTTTTTTAAAACATACCTACGCCCTATCTCCACTCCCTAAGTAGGCTTCCATTCAAAATTACATTTTTATAAAATTTGCTCCAACTGTTATTTGTATGGGAGCCTACTTAGGGAGTGGAGATAGGGCGTAGGTATGTTTTACAAAAATGTTGGAGGGTAAAAATAAATGGGGGTCGGTCTCACAAATGACCCCTCTCGGACGCTTCATGGGACCGACAAATTTACAAAAAATAAAAAAAATTGTATGGGGACCGCCTTAATAGTTAAACATAGAGGGTAGGTGTGTTCAGAGAAAATGTTTGGATTAAATAAATATTGTGGGTCTGTCATATACTTTATTGCTCTAAGGGCACTCTTAGGGCAGTTAGAGCGGTTTGAGCAAATTTTAAAAAATGTCATTTTGTGTGGGAGCCCCCTTAGAAATTGGAGATAGGGTATTAGTTTATTCCAAAGAAATGTTAAGACGTAAAAATTAATGGGCGTCGGCCTTATAAATGACCCCCCTAAGACGCACCATTGCACTATAGGAAATTTTACCCTTTTTTTGGCCAAAATTATTTACAGCCAAACGGCTGGACCGATTTGACTGATTTTTTTTATTTGACTTTTGGAAGACTCTTTAGAGGGAGGGAGTGACTCTTAAAGGTTTTCATACACTCAAAAAAAAAATTAGTAAAGTTACCTAAAAAATTACCTAATAATTAGTTCCAAACAGGGTTCCCGGGTTATAAGTTGCCGCATTTAAGATTTTTTAGATCCTTGATAGATTATATGGTTTTCTAAACTGTTTTTACAATATTTTTTTTTTGAGTGTACACTAACTTTCGAAGATAACAGTAGAAATTTATTTTAACAATGTTAAGAAGTGTCAAACAAATCTACTTTTTAATAGTGATTTTATTCAAAAATTTTATTTTTGAGTTCCAAGTCGTCAACTACATTTCAAAATGCCACTACGGGCAGCCGTAGATGATGCAAAAGCTAGGGGCTCAACTTCCCTATTTAGATCTTTAGAGATTTCTGCTGTAACTCGTATTTTTGTTCTCGCAGATTTTGACAAAAAAGTTAATTGCGGTCGCCCAGGTTTCGATTTAGTGGAGGCAGGCTGCGTTTCAAGTTTTTTTTAGCCAAGTATTGCCTTTAAGACAAACAGCATGCTGTCTTTCAAAAATTTTCAAACTCCTACAACTTTTAATCCTTTTCATATTTATATTTGAACAAAATATTCTTAATTCCTCCTTTATATATTGTTTAAAGTTTTCGAAACATTCACTCTCAGCAATGTATGAAAAGAAATGGTCAGAAATAGCGGCTCCTTATCCACCTCTGCTTTATTTCTCTCGCCATGTATTAAATAACTCTGAATTTGGCACTCGGTAGTCACCTGGAAAAATGGGTATAAAAAAAAAGTTTGCACATATCCGACCTTGAAATTTTTTAAATTCGGAAGGTAATTGATTGTCCTAGAGAACTTTTATGGTTTTATAGCTAACATATGCTATCATTTTTTTTAAAGTCAAAATAAAATTCCAATTCATACTTCAATAAGTTCATCTTAAGGTCACTTCAATTTTTCCAATAAAATCGATCTAATAGATGAGTTCACCAACATTTCACTATTTATCATTAAAGTACTCACCTTTGACATTATTTTCCATTTTTTAGTTTTTAAAAACTATAAATTCTTAATATAAAAACTTTTGTTAGAAGCTATCACAAAATTCGCTGCTCTCAATCGTTATTTTATAACTAAGTAAGAAATTGCAACAAAAACTACTGATAAAGTGACAGTACATCAATTCTGTCGAAAAATTGAGAAAGAATTGTTTACTTTGTTAAGTTTTTTTTATATTAATGTGAAAAAAAATAATGTTTGCAAAAATTTTAATTTTGACTTTTGGCCACAAAATGGGTAAAATTTCCTATAGTGCATTGGATCAGTAAAAATGATTTTAAGATTGGAAAATTACAATAAAATTTTTTCAAAAAATTTAAAAAAATAGTAATAATCGTTATCCCACGATCCTATTGGGCAAAAAATTTGTAGAATCGATAGAAGTTTTACACAAAAAAAATTTCAAAAAAATCAAAGAGTACATACATTTTCAAAAATGAGATTTAAATTTTAAAGCTTAAAAATCGCATACCAAATCACTTTTAAGAATTTTTTTGGACCATTATTGAAGAAGTTTTGAGTAAAAGAAGTTTGAGTAAGGGAACAAACTACCAATTTTTAAAAATTCGATATCTTTTAAACGGGTCATCAAAAAAATCTGAAAATTTACCACGAAGGAGCTTTCGAAGGGTACTAAAAACTGTAAACAAATTGGGAAAATCTAAAAAAAAAAAAATTAAAGTGTCCGATTTGACATGGAATGCCCCATATACACTTTATGGGGTCCCAGACCGATATTTCAATGAGTTGCAAACGGAATGACAAACTTTACAGTGGGTTATAAAAAACTGAACTTAGTTTTCAAACCCCTTCAGGTGTTTTTGGTCCCCTGGTAGTTCACTTCAATTTGTTTTGATCACATTCAAGATTCGCTCGATTACCACAATTACCTCAAAGGACTATAAACCGTTAATATTCAGCTCGAAGGACCATAAACTCGAAACTTTTATTTTTTTAACCCTCAAATTTATGATAGAGATTATATTTAAATTTGTTATATGTTTTTAAGACATCGAAATACAGGGGTTGGACTCCATTAAATATTTGTTGAGAATAAACGAAATATTGCAAAAGCACAAATTAAACCGGATTCATTAGATATTACGCATAATCGATTACAAATTTTTATTTAAAAAAAACTTGAGGTAAATTCTCAAAAAAAACTGGAAATGGTGTTTGGTCATAGTAGTAGGGAATAAAAACACAAAAAAAAAAAAACAACAACAGCTACAGAACAACATGAAAAAAAAGAAAAAGATGTGTAACGCGCAAATCCATTACAACAAAACTTTGTTGTGTATTTTCTACAATCACGAAAGGATGTCAAACAGACAGGAAAATCCTTGATGAAATAGTATACGATAGTGACTGACTGACACACACAATACTATAACATTGCATACTTTTAGGATGGTTTCTTCCATAAATGTAAGTTTTTTTCTTGTTGTTTTTGTTGTTTGTTTGTGATAGTGTGCAGTTGAAGTGGAAGTAATAGTATTCGGGTATTCTTTTGTATGGGAGTGTAGTATGTGCGATGTCTTTTAAATAAAAGTAAACATTACAAACAAGCAATGAATATTTCCAGTAAAGAGAATTAACAATAAAAAGAATAAATTTAAAAATTAAGCAATCAAAAACGAATTTTATGGTGACCTACACAGAAAAATATTACTACTATTAATAAAAATTTGTAATTGATGGAATTAAACAAAAACTAAACCGTATTGGCAATTTAAAAATAATACTTTACTAATACTTATTTTTAGCAATATTTTTTTAAAAATGATTAATATTTAATTAAATCAATTAAAAAAATAATTGAATATGAATTTTTATTTAACAAAAATTTTAATTGCATTTTTTTCCTGTCTACATTATTTGCTATTTAAGAGTTTCAGTAATATTAAAGTTTTGGAATTTCGGAAAATCCTAGGCGGAATATTTAAAATATGTTCCTTCTTTATGTAGAAAATTTTAACAAATTAAAATTTTGTGTCTCAATAATAAATAATTATTTTGGACAAAAACTTTGCCAAATTTTTTAATTTATTTTGTGATTATACATTACCGACGCAATAAATTTACAGCTTCAGAAGAAGAACTTACCTAAAATGAAAGAAAGAAAAAATTACATTTAATAAATAAAGAACTTTGAGATTTTAACAAACAATTTTGAAATGCAAATTTTTTAAGTGCTTGTAATTTTTCTTAGCGTAAAAAATAAAAAAAAATACTGGAAAATTTTGTTTCCTTATTAAAAATGTTTTTTTGAGTAATTTTAGTAAAAAAAAATTTTAGTCTTAATTTTTTAATTTCAAATATTTTATTTTGATTTAAACCAAGTAAGAGTGTTTAATTCGGATGTGCCGAATCATTGATACAATTAAACAGGTAGAAAAGTTAAAAAAAAATTGTAGGGGCTTTTTTTTGGGGGGGGGGGAGGCAAGGTGTTTGATGGGTGACGTTAGGGAACACCTTTTTTTCAAATAAATTTTCCTAGGACTTCCTTCAAAAACTGTTTTAAAATTACTTTATTTAGTATTCCTTAGTCGAAACTTTACTCTAACATTGACTGCCGATTAATTTAAGCGAGTTAAATAAAAAAAGTTTTTTCAATTTTTTAATTTTCTTAAAAACAAGAACAAATTGCTTGAAAATTACAAACTAAAAAAATAAATATCTCTTAATATTGACCTGATCTGTCAAAACGGAGAACGCCACTGTGTTTTACGACTCAAAATTACACTCAAAATAATAACTCTGTTAAATTACAGAAAAACTCTGCTAATTTAATAGAGTACACCATACTTTTCCAGCTAATTTTTTGGTAATTTTACTAAAAAACTCTGTAAAATGATTTTGACAAAAATAAACTGTTAATTTACAGAGTTTATAGTAAAATATTGGTTAAATAGAAAATGTTGTTGTTGCTAAGACAACTTTTCTATAGAAAATGTTGCTAAGACTACTTTTCTATAGAAAATGTTGCTAAGACAACTTTTCTATAGAAAATGTTGCTAAGACAACTTTTCTATAGAAAATGTTGCTAAGACAACTTTTCTATAGAAAATGTTGCTAAGACAACTTTTCTATAGAAAATGTTGCTAAGACAACTTTTCTATAGAAAATGTTGCTAAGACAACTTTTCTATAGAAAATGTTGCTAAGACAACTTTTCTATAGAAAATGTTGCTAAGACAACTTTTCTATAGAAAATGTTGCTAAGACAACTTTTCTATAGAAAATGTTGCTAAGACAACTTTTCTATAGAAAATGTTGCTAAGACAACTTTTCTATAGAAAATGTTGCTAAGACAACTTTTCTATAGAAAATGTTGCTAAGACAACTTTTCTATAGAAAATGTTGCTAAGACAACTTTTCTATAGAAAATGTTGCTAAGACAACTTTTCTATAGAAAATGTTGCTAAAACAACTTTTCTATAGAAAATGTTGTGTAAGACAACTTTTCTATAGAAAATATTGCTAAGACAACTTTTCTATAGAAAATGTTGCTAAGACAACTTTTCTATAGAAAATGTTGCTAAGACAACTTTTCTATAGAAAATGTTGCTAAGACAACTTTTCTATAGAAAATGTTGCTAAGACAACTTTTCTATAGAAAATGTTGCTAAGACAACTTTTCTATAGAAAGTGTTGCTAAGACAACTTTTCTATAGAAAATGTTGCTAAGACAACTTTTCTATAGAAAATGTTGCTAAGACAACTTTTCTATAGAAAATGTTGCTAAGACAACTTTTCTATAGAAAATGTTGCTAAGACAACTTTTCTATAGAAAATGTTGCTAAGACAACTTTTCTATAGAAAATGTTGCTAAGACAACTTTTCTATAGAAAATGTTGCTAAGACAACTTTTCTGTAGAAAATGTTGCTAAGACAACTTTTCTATAGGAAATGTTGCTAAGACAACTTTTCTATAGAAAATGTTGCTAAGACAACTTTTCTATAGAAAATGTTGCTAAGACAACTTTTCTATAGAAAATGTTGCCAAAACAACTTTACTGTAGAAAATGTTGCCAAAACAACTTTTCTATAGAAAATGTTGCTTAGACAACTAATGTTGCTTCTATAGAAAAGTTGCTTTATTTTGACAATTTTAAAATTCGTTGGAAAATTTTAAAATACAACTGGAAAAGTGTAGTCAGAATTATTCAACAATTTCAGTATTTTTTCAACGTTAAAAACAATTAAAATCACTAAAAAAGTGTTTTGGGTATTGTCAAATTCATGAATGTTTTTGTAGAGAAAAATTATCAGATTCTAAAACAGTTTATTTAAAAAAAAATATTATCAGTTTATTTTGAAAAATTTAACAGAGTACACCATACATTTCCAGCTAACAACATTTCTTGGTAATTTTACTAAAATACTCTGTAAAATGATTTTGACAAAAAACTGTCAATTTACAGAATTTATAGTAAAATATTGGTTAAATATGAAAGCTTTTTGACAGAGAAAACTCTGTGATTTTACTTTAAAGCTCTGTAAAATGATTTGGACAAAAAAACTGTTAATTTACAGAGTTTCTAGTAAAATATTGGTTAAATAAACCACCATTTAGCAAAGAAAACTATGTAAATTTACATATATATTGTAAAATACATTTGATGCAAAAAAAAAAAAATACAGAAAAAACTCTGTAAATTTACAGAGTTTAGTTAAATGCATGTTATTTTGTAAAATTTTTATAAGATTTCTGAAAAAAAAAATATACAGATAAAATTTTGATGATTGGTAACAAAATCAAAAACAACTCAAAACAGAAAACTTTTTTGGATATAAAAAAATACGAAGTATTTTGCTTAGATCTGTATTTTAGCAGAAAACTCTGTTAAATATCTGTAAAATTATGATTAAAAAGTAAAAAGTAATATAAAAGAGGAAACTTTGTTTTTTTGTCACAACAAAATACAAAGTATTTTCTTTAAATCCGTATTTTGACAGAAACTCTGTCAAATATCTGTTGAATTGAGATTACAGTCATTTTACAGAGTATTTTACAGAGTTATTATTTTGAGTGTGGCAAAATATTGGTTAAATAAAGTACAATTTAACAAAGAAAACTCTGTAAATTTACATATATTTGTAAAATGCATTTGATGCAACCAAAATTTTACAGAAAAAAACTCTGTTAATTTACAGAGTTTAGTTAAATGCATGTTTTTTGCAAAAGTTTTAAAAGATTTCTGAATAGATTTTTTTTTTATAACTTTATTTTGTACTTTTTAATTTTTTCCTCAAAAAAAAAAAAAAAGTACAGATAAAATTTTTACAAAAAAATCAAGTTTTTAACTATGAAATTAAGATAACATAGCAATAAGTAAAAATACAGATAAAACATAGTTTTTTGGTTACAAAAAAATACAAAGTATTTTGCTTAAATCTGTATTTTAGCAGAAAACTCTGTAAATTATCTGTAAAATAAAGATTACAAAGTTAAAAGTAATATAACAGATAAGACTTTGTTTTGTTTTCACAAAGTATTTTTTTTTAAATCTGTATTTTGACAGAAAACTCTGTCAAATATCTGTTAAATTTAGATTACAGCCATTTTACAGAGTTATTATTTTGAGTGTAGTGTTAATGAAAGATTATCTTAAGCTCTGTGAAAGGCTCAAGGGAAAGAAATTTTGAGATTTCATTAAAAACTTTCTTGAGCGTAGAAAAAACCGCCATTTTCAAATAGCGACCTCTCCAAAATCGTTCGACCGATTTTATTATTTTTTTTTTATATATTCGAGTTCAGCGCATCATAATTAATAAATATGATGTGTTGCAAGACATATATTTTTTATACAGGAAGTTTCCCAAGCTTTAATTTAAGCTTGATAGCGTCCAGATTGAGCAAATATTAAAAAAAGATACGAGGGTCGCGCTGAAAAATTATATAATTTGTACTTTTTGTAGAAAATTTTTCAAAAATATTTCTAGGTTGATTTTTTTCAAGTTCAAACGTTAAAAATTTTAAAAATAGTTCAATAGTTTAAATTCAGTTATCCACTCATTTTTTCAATACGGTCTTTGATTTACTCAATGCCTAAACGTATCCAATAAAAAGCTAAATTTTTGTATGAGAACCGATAAAGTAACATCACTCAGCGGTATGATCTACACTCATTTTTAAGTAGATTTCTTAAGTTAAATCCCAGCTTTAACCCACATCTTCTCCAACTCATAATACCTCTCTATATGTAGGGCATATTAAAAAAGTTAGAATAACATAAATACATTATGGTGGAATTCCATATAAAATAAACTAAAGTTTAATCTGTGTTCTATAGAGTATTAAATTCCATAAACAACTATAAATTTTAGTTAGATTAAGTAAAGTTATTTGTAGTTTTTATACCCTCCACTCTAGTGATAGAGGGTATATATAAGTTTGTCATTCCGTTTGTAACACCTTGAAATATTGGTCTAGGACCCCATAAAGTATATATATTCATGATCCTCGATCGATTTTAAGACGATCTAGCGATGTCCGTCCGTCCGTCCGTCCGTCCGTCCGTCTGTCCGTCTGTCTGTCTGTCTGTCTGTTGAAAACACGCTAACTTTTGAAAGACTTTACGGAGGCTCCTGAAGTTTGGCATATATGTTGGGCATTTACCTGGTCAGGTTGGTATTGCAATCCAGCGAAATCGGTTCAGTGGTTCAAAAGTTATAAGCAAATGAGTGAATTTCGGCAAGGGTTTTTCTGGAATTTACGAGATAAAACACACGATAACTTTCGAACGGCAATTCTGAGGGTGCTGAAGTGTAACATATATATTTGCCGTTCCTCTGGTCCGGTTCGTTTTAAATTTCAGCCTAATCGGTCAAGTGGTTCAAAAGTTATTAGCAAAACCGTAAATTTTAGATTCAGCACACCTTAAATTCACGTGTTGAAACCCCGTTAAACAGGTTTTAAAAACATTGGTAAGTCACAAAAATATTTTACAACGCATTTTTGTCACTCAAAAATATTTTTACACTAAAAGAAAAAAAAAAATACACTCGAAAAAAATTTTACACTCAAAAAAAATTTTACACTCAAAAAAAAATTTAGTAAATTATTTTTTTTTCAAAAATTAGTTAAAAAAAAAGTTTTTTTAAACAAAATAAAATATTTCTAATCAAAAATTTTATTTTTTCACTCTAGAAAATTTACTAAGTATAACTTAAAAAGGGCATTGTGGAGGGTATTCATAGATTCGGCCAAGTCGAATTTAACTTTTCTACTTGTTTGTTCTAATTTTTATTTTTTGTGTATACACTTTTCTTTTTAATTCTATAGGGAAAACCAAAAAATGAATGTTTGTTAAGAATACCGAAAAATTTAAGGTAGTTAAAAAGAAAAACAAAAAACAACCAACATGCAACATCAAAATATTTTATTTTTTTTATATTAAAACAGTAGAATTATGATGATACCATTTAAGGCCAATTGTCACGATAAGACTGAATAAAACGATTTTCAATTTATTGTGTAAAAAAATGAGTGCATACTTTTAGGAATAAATAAAAATATATTATATATGTTTAGTGGCAAAAGAAAACTATTTTTTATTGCAAAAAAAAAATGGAAAAAGTATGAGTAAAACAACAGTTTTTGACTTTTTTTTGTAAAAAATAGGAATTTTTAATGCATCGAAATTTTTCGACAAAAATGTAAAAATGTTGAAAATCGTATAAGAAAACTAGTATTATGAATTTCATTTATATGAAAAAAACTTTTTATACAAAACAAGAGCTTTTTGATATCGATTAATGTTAAAAGTAGCTTTATATTAGAAACTGAATAATTGCGATTCTTCTGTATATTTATGCTACAGATTTAATGTTTTTTTATAAACGGAAAATTTTTTTATTGTTCATTTTAACTTGACCATACACAATGTAAGTATTGTAGAGACAGAATTGTATAATAAAGAGGAATAGAAAATTATAAAACAAATAAAGAGTTTTTAAGTATCATATAAAATTTTTCTTACAAGCAACCCACTTAAAATATGCAACAATTTATTTTTTAAGTCTAATTACACACAAAAAATTATTGGATAAAAAATTTCAATTAAATCTATTGATCAACAAAATTTAAATAAGTCAATTATTGTTTTGATCAACACTTTTGTTATTTTCTTTAAAAGTGATTAATTGAAAAAAAAAAAACAATTAATCACCTACAATTTGATGATTGATATAACAATTTTCTTTATCGGAGGAGTTTCAATTAAAAAATTAATTGAATCCGCGTTTTTGTTGATTGAATTTCGTTGTCAATTCTTTCTGTGTACATGTTGTAAATAAAAGGAAAAGTTTTATATGGGGCATTCCATGTCAAATCGGACACTTTGAAATTTTTTTTTTTTTAGATTTTCCCAATTTGTTTACAGTTTTTAGTACCCATCGAAAACTCCTTCGTGGTAAATTTTCAGATTTTTTTGATGACCTGTTCAAAAGATATCGAATTTTTCAAAATTGGTGTTTGTTTCTTTACTCAAACTTCTTTTCCTCAAAACTTCTTCAATAATAGTCCAAATTTCAATTTTTTTTTTCAAAATTGTTTTTTTACCTACTTTTAATAAAAAAACCAAACAATTCTTAAAGCGCTCTACACCATTTACAGATGTAATTCGAAAAAGATCAATTGTAATTCGAAGATTCTATTTGTAATTCGAAGATTCCATTTGTAATTCGAAGATTCCATTTGTAATTCGAAGATTCCATTTGTAATTCGAATACTCCAATTGTAATTCGAAGATTCTATTTGTAATTCGAAGATTCCAATTGTAATTCGTAAAAGATCAATTGTAATTCGTAAAAGATCAATTGAAATTCGTAAAAGATCAATTGTAATTCGTAAAAGATCAATTGTAATTCGAAAAAGATCAATTGTAATTCGTAAAAGATCAATTGTAATTCGAAAAAGATCAATTGTAATTCGTAAAAGATCAATTGTAATTCGTAAAAGATCAATTGTAATTCGAAGATTCCATTTGTAATTCGTAAAAGATCAATTGTAATTCGTAAAAGATCAATTGTAATTCGAAAAAGATCAATTGTAATTCGAAAAAGATCAATTGTAATTCGTAAAAGATCAATTGTAATTCGTAAAAGATCAATTGTAATTCGTAAAAGATCAATTGTAATTCGAAAAAGATCAATTGTAATTCGTAAAAGATCAATTGTAATTCGAAAAAGATCAATTGCAATTCGTAAAAGATCAATTGTAATTCGTAAAAGATCAATTGTAATTCGAAGATTCCAATTGTAATTCGTAAATTATCAATGTAAATTCAGTTGATGATTTTCGAATTACAATTGGAATCTTCGAATTACAATTGATCTTTTACGAATTACAATTGATCTTTTACGAATTACAATTGATCTTTTTCGAATTACAATTGATCTTTTACGAATTACAATCAGGGTTGGCAACCGAAACGAATAACGGTATCGGTAACGGTATTGGTATTACATATTTTTTATATCGGTAACGGTAAAGGTAACGGTATTTTTGATTATTTAGGTAACGGTTAACCGTTACCGAAACAACGATACCGGTACGTACCGGTATTATGAATAAAATTTACCCAACATGTTAAAAAGTCACAAATTTTTTAAAAACACGTAAAAACTGAAAAATGTTGTGCATTTCAACATATAATTATATAGAAGTACTTAATACTTCAATTAATTAACACAGAATTAAATTAAAGTATTCACGGAATATTGTAATTCAACAAATAAATCATTGATTTTTTGCGTGTTTATAAGATTTCTCTGCCCAATCAGCAGTAATATCTGAACTTTGAGCCATTGAAGAAATCTGATGGTTTTAGCAGAGTCTGCAGAAAAATGCGTCAAGACCACAGATAAATCTGCGGCTTTAAGTTGAAAAATCTTCTGATTTCAAATAAACAGCCTGAACATCGAAATTATATTTTATTAAAGTAAAAAATACTTATTTTTGTTAAAAACTGTTATAAAAAAAGCGAAGTTTTTCATTTCAATAAACTTTTCAAATTTTTTTCATTTTTTTTTTAGAAAATGTTCTTACAAACAAGACAATTACTGTAAAATTATTAAAATAATCAGCTGATTCTTTCACATTTGATTAATTTTTAGTTTTAATCGTTTAAATTAAACAAAAATTAAAAAAACGCCAACAAATTTTTTGGTAAAATTACAATATAATCTGCTAAAATTTTAACAAAAATATTTTTTAAAATAAGCAAACAGAGTCAGTAAAACACAGAAAAATGTCTGTTATTTTTTAAAACTTAATGACAGAGAATTAAGTTAGAAGTATTCATTATAGCAGAAAAATCTGGTAAAAGCTTTCTAATTCAAACTGAAAGTTGTTTTACAGATTTTCCGACAAAGTTTTTCTTCAGACTGTACGACTCTCCACGCTTACCTGCGTGGATGACAACGCCAGCAAAACTTGAGCGAATCAGGTTTGTCGTGGCACTCACTTTTCTCTTCAGAAATTTTTAGGGAAATAGCGAATGTGATCATTGGTAGGACCGATTTCCACATAATTTAGAAAATTGTGAATGTGATCATTGGTTGGACAGACTTTTTCATTGTTTTTGCCCAAATGACAATCCGGTTTACAATGAATAAAAATTTATTTATTATACCAAAATTAAAAATATTTTAATTAATTTTTATCTGCAAAAAAACTAAAAAAAGTAATATTAAGACAACCGAAACAAAACCGATATAATACCGGTAAAAATCCGAATAAAGGTAATGGTTTTTAATCGGTAACGGTATTTAAAATTTTTTATTTCGGTATTGGTAACGGTAACGGTAGTCAATATTAAAGGGTTTTTAATCGGTAACGGTATTGAAAGGGTAACGGTAGCCAACACTGATTACAATTGATCTTTTTCGAATTACAATTGATCTTTTACGAATTACAATTGATCTTTTTCGAATTACAATTGATCTTTTACGAATTTCAATTGATCTTTTACGAATTACAATTGATCTTTTACGAATTACAATTAATCTTTTACGAATTACAATTGATCTTTTTCGAATTACAATTGATCTTTTTCGAATTACAATTGATCTTTTACGAATTACAATTGATCTTTTACGAACTACAAATGGAATCTTCGAATTGCAGTTGATATTTTACGAATTACAATTGATCTTTTACGAATTACAATTGACCTTTTTCGAATTACAATTGATCTTTTACGAATTAAAATTGATCTTTTTCGAATTACAATTGATCTTTTTCGAATTACAATTGATCTTTTACGAATTACAATTGATCTTTTACGAATTACAATTGATCTTTTAAGAATTACAACTGGAGTATTCGAATTACAATTGGAATCTTCGAATTACAATTGGAGTATTCGAATTACAAATGGAATCTTCGAATTACAAATGGAATCTTCGAATTACAAATAGAATCTTCGAATTACAAATAGAATCTTCGAATTACAATTGATCTTTTTCGAATTACATCTGTAAATGGTGTAGTATGCGATTTTTAAGTTTTAAAATTTAAATCTCATTTTTGAAAATGTTTGTACTCTTAGATTTTTTTTTGAAATTTTTTTGTGTAAAATTTCTATCGCTTCTACAAATTTTTTGCCCAGGAGGATCGTGGGATAACGATTATTACTATTTTTTTAAATTTTTTTTTTTTTTAAATTTATTGTAATTTTCCAATCTTAAAATCTTTTCTACTGCTCCAATGGTGCGTCTTAGAGGGGTCATTTATAAGACCGACCCCCATTAATTTTTACGTCTTAACATTTCTTTGAACAAACTAATACCCTATCTCCAATTTCTAAGGGGGCTCCCACACAAAACGACATTTTTTAAAATTTGCTGGAACCGCTCTAACTGCCCTAATAGTGCCCTTAGAGAAACAAAATGTATGACCGACCCACAATATTTTTTTAGTCCAAACATTTTCTCTGAACACACCTACCCTCTATCTTTAACTGTTAAGGCGGTCCCCATAAATTTTTTTGTATTTTTTGTAAATCCGTTTTATTTAATCAGCTTCTACCGGTCCAATGGTGCGTCCGAGAGGGGTCATTACTGAGACCGACCCCCATTTATTTTTACCCTACAACATTTTTTCAAAACATACCTACGCCCTATCTACACTCCCTAAGTTGGAGCAAATTTTATAAAAATGTAATTTTGTATGGGAGCCTACTTAGGGAGTTGAGATAGGGCGTAGGTATATTTTAAAAAAATGTTGTAGGGTAAAAATAAATGGGGGTCGGTCTCACTAATGACCCCTCTCGGACGCACCATTGGACCGGTAGAAGCTGATTAAATAAAACAAATTTACAAAAAATAAAAAAAATTGTATGGGGACCGCCTTAACAGTTAAAGATAGAGGCTAGGTGTGTTCAGAGAAAATGTTTGGACTAAAAAAATATTGTGGGTCGGTCATACATTTTGTTGCTCTAAGGCAGCGGTGCCCAAAAAGAGAATTTTTTTTGTTTTTTACGCTCTCTGTTGTTAGTTTCGTTGTCGTTCATATTGTGTGTGTGTGTCTTCATTGATCTTTAACAAGTGTTTGGGCACCATTGCTCTAAGGGCACTATTAGGGCAGTTAGAGCGGTTGGAACAATTTTTAAAAAATGTCGTTTTGTGTGGGAGCCTCCTTAGAAATTGGAGGTAGGGTATTAGTTTGTTCCAAAGAAATGTTAAGACGTAAAAATTAATGGGGGTCGGTCTTATAAAGGACCCCTCTATGACGCAACATTGGAGCAGTAGAAATGATTTTAAGATTGGAAAATTACAATAAATTTTAAAAAATAGTAATAATCGTTATCCCACGATCCTCCTGGGCAAAAAAATTTGTAGAATCGATAGAAGTTTTACACAAAAAAATTTCAAAAAAATCGAAGAGTACATTTTCAAAAATGAGATTTAAATTTTAAAACTTACAAATCGCATACTACACCATTTACAGATGTAATTCGAAAAAGATCAATTGTAATTCGAAGATTCTATTTGTAATTCGAAGATTCCATTTGTAATTCGAAGATTCCATTTGTAATTCGAAGATTCCATTTGTAATTCGAATACTCCAATTGTAATTCGAAGATTCTATTTGTAATTCGAAGATTCCAATTGTAATTCGAAAAAGATCAATTGTAATTCGAAAAAGATCAATTGTAATTCGAAAAAGATCAATTGTAATTCGTAAAAGATCAATTGTAATTCGTAAAAGATCAATTGTAATTCGAAGATTCCAATTGTAATTCGAAAAATATCAATGGAAATACAGTTGATATTTTTCGAATTACAATTGGAATCTTCGAATTACAATTGATCTTTTACGAATTACAATTGATCTTTTACGAATTACAATTGATCTTTTTCGAATTACAATTGATCTTTTTCGAATTACAATTGATCTTTTTCGAATTACAATTGGAATCTTCGAATTACTATTGGAATCTTCGAATTACAATTGGAGTATTCGAATTACAAATGGAATCTTCGAATTACAAATGGAATCTTCGAATTACAAATGGAATCTTCGAATTACAAATAGAATCTTCGAATTACAATTGATCTTTTTCGAATTACATCTGTAAATGGTGTAGAGTACTTTTAATTTTAAAATTTTTGAAAAATAAAATTGGAAATTTGGACCATTATTGAAGAAGTAATGAGTAAAAGAAGTTTGAGTAAAGGAACAAACTACCAATTTTTAAAAATTCGATATCTTTTGAACGGGTCATCAAAAAAATCTGAAAATTTACCACGAAGGAGTTTTCGAAGGGCACTAAAAACTGTAAACCAATTGGGAATATCTAAAAAAATTTTCAAAGTGTCCGATTTGATATGGAATGCCCCATATATTTAAAGTTTTATACAAATCGGTGTATAACGGTTGGGGTAAGTACTCCTCTTGTGAGTTTTTTTTCCTCCATAACACATTTAATTTTCTCATATGTATCCTTTTCAAAATTCTCAATTCAAATAATTTCTTTTTAATCAACCATCAAAAATTTACAACATTTTTTAAACCCTTTTTATAACATATGCTCCCCTAAAAAGAATGCTACAAATTTAATAAAAAAATATATATTGTTTGTCTCTTTAACACACTAAATTTCCCCAGATGTGCCATTTTTCAAAATTCATAATTCAAATATATTTTTTATCAACCATCAAAAATATACAACCCTTCAAAAAAAATTTTTTATAATATCCCCCAAAAAGTATGCTACAAATTTTGCTAATGTTTTTGAATTAAAAATAAATGACCTAAATTACAAAATACCGCCATGTATGTGTGAGATTACTAACAAATACAGTTGAACCTCGATTAACCGGGTTGCACGGGACCGGACTAAGCACGGATAATCGAAAAACACGGTTGAAAGAGGTTATATATTTTGCTACATTTGTATATGTTCGTGAATATATTGCACGGATAATAGAGGTAAAGCACGTTTAATAGAGGTAAAAACAATAACAAAAAATATAATATGTACGTACATGTATGAATTGCACGGATAGTAGAGGTAAAGAACGGATAATAGAGGTAAAATACAAACACACAGCCTGCCGGTTAATAGAGGCACCGGTTAATAGAGGGCCGGATAATCGAGGTTCAACTGTATATTCATGCATTCTATGAAAAACAGATTACGCTAATGAAGCAATAAAGTGTAAATGAACAGTAAAAGATTAGTAAGGCTTAAGACGGTGATATAGTCTCAAAAATTATTTATATATAATTTTGTTTTAGCTTAAAACACTCTCTCGACACATTAAATGGTGTAGAAAAAAAGGCAATGATTTATAAAAAAAAGTCATATTATTAAGCTTCCTTAAGTGGATTTTCTTAAATAAACAAGATGTTCTTTTTTTGTTCATTTTTGAAATAATGAGTAATGATTTGGAAACTTAACGAGGTACATTGACTTGTGTAATTTGAAGAGAGTACAAAAACTTGACAAAAATTAATGATGTTTAACATTTGAGTTTAATATTATTTTAAGGATATTTATAATTAAAAAAATTGTAAAGCATAATTTGAGGATACTAAGTTTCTTTGGAAATTGAAGCATATTTTTAGGGGTTTAAATAAAATAATTTCAATTGAAGATAAGATTGTATTAATTTTTTTTTTTTTAAATAAAGTTTTTTGCAATAATCTCTTTAACAATAATCTTTTTTACATTGTGAAGGGTACAACCCTTCACAATGTAAAAAACGACGCGCTGAACACAAATATCAAATTTGAAATTTGCAAAAATCAATTTTTTGGCATAAAGTCGAGGCCAGTCCAAACAGCTTTTCTAAATGTTTTTTTATGCCCTCCCCTTAGGGATGGAGTGTATTTATTATTTTTTTTAAAGATATTTATTATTATAGAAATAAAATTTAAAGCATAATTTAAGAATAGAATCATTTTGGAAAATTGAAGCATATTTTTGGGTGTTTAATTAAAAATTGATTATTGTAACTTTTGGATAATTCGTAAGAGAAAACTTTTTTGCAGATCACGCTTAGGAATTATAAAGTCATTAGGTTCAGTCCAAACAGCGTTTATGCATTTTTCTCCTAATATTTTATTTTACTCTCGATTTAGAGTAAGAGAGTATATATAAGTTTGTCATTCCTCAAAATATTGGTCAAGGACCCCAAAAAGTATATAGTCTAGTAATGTCCGTCTGTCTGTTTTTTGAAATGACAATCACAGCCAAAGTATTACACAGAGATAACAAAATTTTTTTTTTTGCCAAAACTTTTTTTCACTATATAATTATTTCATCCTTCTATTACCATCCCACCCCACTTCCCCCCCCCCCCCAACATTTCCACAAAAATTTATTATACCCTCCAACTACAGTATGGGGGTATACTCACTTTGTCATTCTGTTTGTAACGCATTGAAATATCGGTCGGGGACCCCATAAAATATATGGGGCATTCCGGGGCATGTCACAGACTCAATTCCGTTCGGAAGTGGAATAAGTGGTTTACTCGTAAAACGCAAAGTAAATATTTTTTTTCGGAATGAAACCACTTTTATGCAATTCAATTCCACTTTGATTTTTGAAAGTTATTTCATTCCGAAAAAAATAATATTCGTTTTGCGTTTTACGAGTAAACCACTTTTTTCAATTCCGAACGGAATTGAATCTGTGACATGCCCCTCCATGCCAAATCGGACACTTTAAATTTTTTTTTTTTAGATTTTCCCAATTTGGTTACAGTTTTTAGTACCCTTCGAAAACTCCTTCGTGGTAAATTTTCAAATTTTTTTGATGACCAGTTTAAAAGATATCAAATTTTTAAAAATTGGTAGTTTGATCCTTTACTCAAACTTCTTTTACTCATAACTTCTTCAATAATGGTCCAAATTTAAATTTTTTTTTTTTTAAATTTTGGTTTTTTTACGTACTTTTTATAAAAAAATCCCAAAAAATTCTTAAAATCGCTCTAGTATGCGATTTTTAAGCTTTAAAATTTAAATCTCATTTTTGAAAATGTTTGTACTCTTTGATTTTTTTGAAATTTTTTTGTGTAAAACTTCTATCGATTCTAAAAATTTTTTGCCCAAAAGGATTGTGGGATAACGATTATTACTATTTTTTAAAATTTTTTGAAAAAAATTTATTGTAATTTTTTAATCTTAAAATCATTTCTACTGCTCCAATGGTGCGTCATAGAGGGGTCCTTTATAAGACCGACCCCCATTAATTTTTACTTCTTAACATTTCTTTGGAACAAACTAATACCCTATCTCCAATTTCTAAGGGGGCTCTCACACAAAACGACATTTTTTAAAATTGCTCCAACCGCTCTAACTGCCCTAAAAGTGCCCTTACAGCAACAAAATGTATGACCGATCCACAATATTTTTTTAGTCCAAACATTTTCTCTGAACACATCTACCCTCTATCTCTAATTGTTAAGGCGGTCCCCATATAATTTTTTTTTTATTTTTTGTAAATTTGTTTTATTTAATCAGCTTCTACCGGTCCAATGGTGCGTCCGAGAGGGGTCATTAGTGAGACCGAACCCCATTAATTTTTACCCTACAACATTTTTTTAAAATATACCTACGCCCTATCTCCACTCCCTAAGTAGGCTCCCATACAAATAACAGTTGGAGCAAATTTTATAAAAATGTACTTTTGTATGGGAGCCTACTTAGGGAGTGGAGATAGGGCGTAGGTATATTTAAAAAAAATGTTGTAGGGTAAAAATAAATGGGGGTCGGTCTCACTAATGACCCATCTCGGACGCACCATTGGACCGGTAGAAGCTGATTAAATACAACAAATTTACAAAAAATAAAAAAAATTGTATGGGGACCGCCTTAACAGTTAAAGATGGAGGGTAGGTGTGTTCAGAGAAAATGTTTGGACTAAAAAAATATTGTGGGTCGTTCATACATTTTGTTGCTCTAAGGGCACTATTAGGGCAGTTAGAGTGGTTGGATCAAATTTTAATAAATGTCGTTTTGTGTGGGAGCCCCCTTAGAAATTGGAGATAGGGTATTAGTTTGTTCCAAAGAAATGTTAAGACGTAAAAGTTAATGGGGGTCGGTCTTATAAATGATCCATCTATGACGCACCATTGGAGCAGTAAAAATGATTTTAAGATTGGAAAATTACAATAAAATTTTTTTAAAAAATTTAAAAAAATAGTAACAATCGTTATCCCACGATTGTTCTGGGCAAAAAATTTGTAGAATCGATAGAAGTTTTACACAAAATAATTTAAAAACAAGTAAGAAAATTATAGTCGGTCAAGACCGACCATATAATACCCTACACCTGAGTTTCCCGGAAAATGGGTCCCAAGTTCAAACATGGACTGATTAGATCTATATTTTGTCAAATCTTTAATAAGTGTAAAAAGCACTCATTAATCAAATTTGAGTGGAGTAGGCTTCTTTTTGTTGACAATAAACCGCTTCAACTGAATATCGGGCGAAATTTTCACATGGGACCTAAGTCCACAAATGGTCCGATGATAATCAGATTTGATAAGGTTATTAAAGTACGCGTTTAACATACGCAAACAGAATTTTAACTAAATATTTTCTATTTTCATGAAATTTGAGAGATTTGTGTGAAAATCGGGAAGGTGGTTTGTATGGGAGCTACAAGAAGAACTGGTCCGATTTCTTTAAAATTCGGAATAGTGATTTGTGTGGATGAAACATGATTACCTGCGAAAAGATACCTATTAAAACGCGGCTATTAGAGTCATTTAATCCAAAACTAAAGAGGACCTTTGTGGTTTGTATGGGAGCTACAAGAAGAACTGGTCCGATTTCTTTAAAATTCGGAATAGTGATTTGTGTGGATGAAACATGATTACCTGCGAAAAGATACCTATTAAAACGCGGCTATTAGTCATTTAAGCCAAAATTTATTTAGTCTAGGACTAAATAAATAAATATGGACCGATTTTTTTCAATTTCAATAGGCTTCGTCCTTGGGCCTAAAGAGGCTTAAGTTTCAAATTTCAAGTCGTGTTTACACCGTTTACATGGACAGACGGACGGACGGACGGACATTGCTAAATCCACTCAAAAAGTGATTCTAAGTCGATCGGTATACTTAAAAGTGGGTCTAGGACCAATATTTCGGGTAGTTACAAACATCAGCACAAACTCATTATACCCTGTACCACAGTGTGGTGTAGTGTATACAAATCGAAGACTACAAACATTTTCAAAATAAGATTTAAATTTTAAAACTTAAAAATCGCAAACTAGAGCTTTTTTAAGAATTTTTTTGGAATTACGTAAAATACAAAAATTTTGAAAAAAAAACTTTTAAATTTGTACCATTATTAAAACGGTACAATGGACTATTTTAAGTCTGAGCGCCATGGACTTGCCTAAAAATTTACCTATTTTTAGGCTTGTACAACCCACCCTCAACTCAACTCAACCATTATTAAAGAAGTTATGAGTAAAAGAAGTTTGAGTAAAGGAACAAACTACAAATTTTTAAAAATTCGATATCTTTTGAACGGGCCATCAAAAAAATCTGAAAATTTACCACGAAGGAGTTTTTAAAGGATACTAAAACAAATTGGGATAATCTAAAAAAAAAATCAAAGTGTCCGATTTGACATGGAATGCCCCATATATATTATTGATCTATGATCGATTGTAAGACATTTTTAGAATGTCCGTCCGTTCGTCTGTACAATACACGATGCAGTCCAAAATAAAAGAGCTAGACTCGTTAAGTTTGGCAGGAATTTGTCTTTTGGTCCTAGGCAGTTTAAGTTCGTAAATGGGCAGAATCGGGCCAGGGGAACAAAGTTTCCCCTTGAAGAACTTAACTAACCTCTGAAAATGCCTCATTTTCAAAGGTTTTTTTATTTTTTTTTTAAGCAAGTGAAATGAAACAATTTGATGGCAGAAAAAGTTTAAGGTCCTGAACATGGACCCAGGAAAAAATGTTTTTTATAATTTAAGGCATATCATAATAAATGACTTTGGTAACTTTTATTTAGATGGGAAAGGTGCACTCAACGTTCCTCACCGACCCTCCACTTCCAACTTCCATTTTTAAATCACGGCCCCCTTTTGGTCCTGCATTCGAACCCCTCATAATTGTTTTCATCTCAAACTTCGATTTCTTATTAATATTAGCGCGGTTGACATTTAAACAATTTTTAAAGCCTACTTTTTGGCATTTATAAATAACATATATAAAGCATACCTGACAGGCAGATCCAACATACTTAACTAAAAATACATAGAATACTTTAAGGCTTTTAAAAATATGCTAATTAGTCCAAAAAAAAACTTAATGAAAATGTAAAATAATAAATAGTTGAATATTTTATTACAAAGTCTTTCCTTTTCTTCTGATACTCACAGCAAGAGCTTTTAGTAATTTAATTACTTAAGCAATTAATTAAAGGAAAGAGACAAAAAAAAAACAAAAACTGTTTTAACATTCTGCTCTAACATGATAATTAAATAATATTAAAGTGTCAACCATTTAAAGTGAAATTACATAAAGAATACACACACAAAGGAACGCACACACAAGTGATCCACCAACAAAAGGTAGTCAACGTCAAATCACAAAGTATCAAGCAACTGAACACATAAAAACTTAAGAGTAGTCTTTAGTTTAAAAAAAAAAAAACTCATACCTTACCAGTGGCAAAACCACCTTACATTAATGTGAACAAGACTCAAGTGGGTAATTTAAATAAGTTTGCTTAAAAAATTCTTACACGCACACACACACTCTAACAGAAGTTTATGTCATTAGAGCTGGGGAACACTTGTTGTTTTGAAATGGCAAAAAACATTGGCACTAGAAAAAAACACTCTCATTTCCCTCTCATTTGAGGAAATGGATAAAAAACACATGAATAATTTACTTGCCTACTAAACTAACCACAGTCAACATGTGTTGCTTGTGGTGGTGTTGGTGGTAGAATATGTCTATGTGTTTGTGTAACTAAGTAAATAGGCTATTTAAAATGTAAAGATGTAAAAGAAACCTATATACCTCAATCTCACAAACATTTGCATTTCAAAACAAACCAACAAAGAATTTAAATTTCAAAAAAAAATATTAACAATTGTCATGAGGTTTTAGCAACAGTGAAATGTAAAAAATATTATATGAGCCTAAAAGAATGCTTTGAATTTTTATAAAATTTTTCAGCAAAGTCAACATATGTATGTATTAAAATTTTTTAAAATAAACTGATATTTTTTAAAATAAACTATTTTAGCATCTGCGAATTTTTCTCTACAAAAATATTCATGAATACCTTTGACAATACCCACCCAATAGTGAAATTACAATTTTTTAGTGATTTTAATTGTTTTTAACGTTGAAAAAATAATGAAATAGTTGAAAAATTCTGACTACACTTTTCCAGTTGTATTTTAAAATTTTCCAATGAATTTTAAAATTGTCAAAATAAAGCAACTTTTCTATAGAAGCAACATTAGCAACATTTTCTATAGAAAAATTTTCATAGCTACATTTTCTATAAAAAAGATGTCTTAGCAACATTTTCTATAGAAAAGTTACCTTAGCAACATTTTCTATAGAAAAGTTACCTTAGCAACATTTTCTATAGAAAAGTTGTCTTAGCAACATTTTCTATAGAAAAGTTGTCTTAGCAACATTTTCTATAGAAAAGTTGTCTTAGCAACATTTTCTATAGAAAAGTTGTCTTAGCAACATTTTCTATAGAAAAGTTGTCTTAGCAACATTTTCTATAGAAAAGTTGTCTTAGCAACATTTTCTATAGAAAAGTTGTCTTAGCAACATTTTCTATAGAAAAGTTGTCTTAGCAACATTTTCTATAGAAAAGTTGTCTTAGCAACATTTTCTATAGAAAAGTTGTCTTAGCAACATTTTCTATAGAAAAGTTGTCTTAGCAACATTTTCTATAGAAAAGTTGTCTTAGCAACATTTTCTATAGAAAAGTTGTCTTAGCAACATTTTCTATAGAAAAGTTGTCTTAGCAACATTTTCTATAGAAAAGTTGTCTTAGCAACATTTTCTATAGAAAAGTTGTCTTAGCAACATTTTCTATAGAAAAGTTGTCTTAGCAACATTTTCTATAGAAAAGTTGTCTTAGCAACATTTTCTATAGAAAAGTTGTCTTAGCAACATTTTCTATAGAAAAGTTGTCTTAGCAACATTTTCTATAGAAAAGTTGTCTTAGCAACATTTTCTATAGAAAAGTTGTCTTAGCAACATTTTCTATAGAAAAGTTGTCTTAGCAACATTTTCTATAGAAAAGTTGTCTTAGCAACATTTTCTATAGAAAAGTTGTCTTAGCAACATTTTCTATAGAAAAGTTGTCTTAGAAACATTTTCTATAGAAAAGTTGTCTTAGCAACATTTTCTATAGAAAAGTTGTTTTAGCAACATTTTCTATAGAAAAGTTGTTTTAGCAACATTTTCTATAGAAAAGTTGTTTTAGCAACATTTTCTATAGAAAAGTTGTTTTAGCAACATTTTCTATAGAAAAGTTGTTTTAGCAACATTTTCTATAGAAAAGTTGTTTTAGCAACATTTTCTATAGAAAAGTTGTTTTAGCAACATTTTCTATAGAAAAGTTGTTTTAGCAACATTTTCTATAGAAAAGTTGGTTTAGCAACATTTTCTATAGAAAAGTTGGTTTAGCAACATTTTCTATAGAAAAGTTGGTTTAGCAACATTTTCTATAGAAAAGTTGGTTTAGCAACATTTTCTATAGAAAAGTTGGTTTAGCAACATTTTCTATAGAAAAGTTGGTTTAGCAACATTTTCTATAGAAAAGTTGGTTTAGCAACATTTTCTATAGAAAAGTTGGTTTAGCAACATTTTCTATAGAAAAGTTGGTTTAGCAACATTTTCTATAGAAAAGTTGGTTTAGCAACATTTTCTATAGAAAAGTTGGTTTAGCAACATTTTCTATAGAAAAGTTGGTTTAGCAACATTTTCTATAGAAAAGTTGGTTTAGCAACATTTTCTATAGAAAAGTTGGTTTAGCAACATTTTCTATAGAAAAGTTGGTTTAGCAACATTTTCTATAGAAAAGTTGGTTTAGCAACATTTTCTATAGAAAAGTTGGTTTAGCAACATTTTCTATAGAAAAGTTGGTTTAGCAACATTTTCTATAGAAAAGTTGGTTTAGCAACATTTTCTATAGAAAAGTTGGTTTAGCAACATTTTCTATAGAAAAGTTGGTTTAGCAACATTTTCTATAGAAAAGTTGGTTTAGCAACATTTTCTATAGAAAAGTTGGTTTAGCAACATTTTCTATAGAAAAGTTGGTTTAGCAACATTTTCTATAGAAAAGTTGGTTAGCAACATTTTCTATAGAAAAGTTGGTTTAGCAACATTTTCTATAGAAAAGTTGGTTTAGCAACATTTTCTATAGAAAAGTTGGTTTAGCAACATTTTCTATAGAAAAGTTGGTTTAGCAACATTTTCTATAGAAAAGTTGGTTTAGCAACATTTTCTATAGAAAAGTTGGTTTAGCAACATTTTCTATAGAAAAGTTGGTTTAGCAACATTTTCTATAGAAAAGTTGGTTTAGCAACATTTTCTATAGAAAAGTTGGTTTAGCAACATTTTCTATAGAAAAGTTGGTTTAGCAACATTTTCTATAGAAAAGTTGGTTTAGCAACATTTTCTATAGAAAAGTTGGTTTAGCAACATTTCTATAGAAAAGTTGGTTTAGCAACATTTTCTATAGAAAAGTTGGTTTAGCAACATTTTCTATAGAAAAGTTGTTTAGCAACATTTTCTATAGAAAAGTTGTTTTAGCAACATTTTCTATAGAAAAGTTGTTTTAGCAACATTTTCTATAGAAAAGTTGTTTTAGCAACATTTTCTATAGAAAAGTTGTTTTAGCAACATTTTCTATAGAAAAGTTGTTTTAGCAACATTTTCTATAGAAAAGTTGTTTTAGCAACATTCTCTATAGAAAAGTTGTTTTAGCAACATTTTCTATAGAAAAGTTGTTTTAGCAACATTTTCTATAGAAAAGTTGTTTAGCAACATTTCTATAGAAAAGTTGTTTTAGCAACATTCTCTATAGAAAAGTTGTTTTAGCAACATTCTCTATAGAAAAGTTGTTTTAGCAACATTCTCTATAGAAAAGTTGTTTTAGCAACATTCTCTATAGAAAAGTTGTTTTAGCAACATTCTCTATAGAAAAGTTGTTTTAGCAACATTCTCTATAGAAAAGTTGTTTTAGCAACATTCTCTATAGAAAAGTTGTTTTAGCAACATTCTCTATAGAAAAGTTGTTTTAGCAACATTCTCTATAGAAAAGTTGTTTAGCAACATTTCTATAGAAAGTTGTTTTAGCAACATTTTCTATAGAAAAGTTGTTTTAGCAACATTTTCTATAGAAAAGTTGTTTTAGCAACATTTTCTATAGAAAAGTTGTTTTAGCAACATTTTCTATAGAAAAGTTGTTTTAGCAACATTCTCTATAGAAAAGTTGTGTTAGCAACATTTTCTATAGAAAAGTTGTGTTAGCAACATTTTCTATAGAAAAGTTGTGTTAGCAACATTTTCTATAGAAAAGTTGTGTTAGCAACATTTTCTATAGAAAAGTTGTGTTAGCAACATTTTCTATAGAAAAGTTGTGTTAGCAACATTTTCTATAGAAAAGTTGTGTTAGCAACATTTTCTATAGAAAAGTTGTGTTAGCAACATTTTCTATAGAAAAGTTGTGTTTAGCAACATTTTCTATAGAAAAGTTGTGTTAGCAACATTTCTATAGAAAAGTTGTGTTAGCAACATTTTCTATAGAAAAGTTGTGTTAGCAACATTTTCTATAGAAAAGTTGTGTTAGCAACATTTTCTATAGAAAAGTTGTGTTAGCAACATTTTCTATAGAAAAGTTGTGTTAGCAACATTTTTCTATAGAAAGTTGTGTTAGCAACATTTTCTATAGAAAAGTTGTGTTAGCAACATTTTCTATAGAAAAGTTGTGTTAGCAACATTTTCTATAGAAAAGTTGTGTTAGCAACATTTTCTATAGAAAAGTTGTGTTAGCAACATTTTCTATAGAAAAGTTGTGTTAGCAACATTTTCTATAGAAAAGTTGTGTTAGCAACATTTTCTATAGAAAAGTTGTGTTAGCAACATTTTCTATAGAAAAGTTGTGTTAGCAACATTTTCTATAGAAAAGTTGTGTTAGCAACATTTTCTATAGAAAAGTTGTGTTAGCAACATTTTCTATAGAAAAGTTGTGTTAGCAACATTTTCTATAGAAAAGTTGTGTTAGCAACATTTTTCTATAGAAAAGTTGTGTTAGCAACATTTTCTATAGAAAAGTTGTGTTAGCAACATTTTCTATAGAAAAGTTGTGTTAGCAACATTTTCTATAGAAAAGTTGTGTTAGCAACATTTTCTATAGAAAAGTTGTGTTAGCAACATTTTCTATAGAAAAGTTGTGTTAGCAACATTTTCTATAGAAAAGTTGTGTTAGCAACATTTTCTAT